>JAODKF010000002.1:6992590-7011498 GCA_026779585.1 Mormyrus proboscirostris
CCCCCACATATAACACGCTATATTCATTTCTGAGGTGAGAACGTTGAGATTATTTTTGGTAGAGATGCTGTCCACTCTTATCCGTCACTGGGTTGAAGGCACACAAATTAATCCAATCACCATGTCCACCTAAGACAACGCTGGTTTATTCAAGTGGAGATGAACCAGTCAGCTAAACACTGCCCAGAAATTAAATAGCCAACTACCTACCAAGTTTTAGACAAAAAAAACCCCCCCAAAACTATAGCCTCAAAAATCATGGAATCTTATTCACTTTCTTAGAGAGCTATATTACCATACAATCACAGACCTTGGTCCTGCCCTTACGATAGCTCCTTAACTATTTACAGATAATGCATTTGGAGCTCTAGAGAAGATATTATGTATTATGCGTATGACACTATAGTAAAATACAGTAGTTGAGCAACCACCTGACCATACAACTATGTCAAAGGAATATTACAGTGACGGGCATTTCCATGCTGAATGGACATAGACAGCATGTACAGTACTGAACAAAAGTGATTGTGTCTTTCAATATTTATAAACAGTCCAGGTAATCGCTTTACACTGATTGGCATATATAAAGAAAATCAAAAGACTTTTAATCAAACCTAGAGTTCTTACTGTAACTCGTATGAATAAATCATTAAATCAAGTCATGGTCATACTGGCATTAAACCACGTTAAAATACTTCATTGCACAGGTTGCATTTCACATAAAAAAATTTTTTTTGTTTCTGTTCGTGTATTAGAAACATGGCCCCTTAAGAGTATATGCATTTCAACAATAGTCTGCCTGAACAGGAAAAGTACTATCCAGCACTGGGAGGACTAAGCATTCGCTGTTAACCGCCTCAACGCCGTTGCAGAAGCTCCCATCTCACCAGATGCCTTGGGGCAACAGACTACTGGTCTACGGACATGTGGAGTGATACATCCATTCATTTCCAAAGTCAGTGTTCCAGTATGATACCTGAAGTAAGACTGAGGAAGTAGCGGGGTTTAAGTGTCCCCCCCCACCCCAGCCTTTGCCATGGTCTTGGTCCTCTTGCTGGGTGGTGCATATTACCTGTCTCTCCCAAGACCAGCCATAGTCTACATGTTTACCTGAGCAGGAAGTTCACAGGAATTTGAGCAGCTTCCCAAAGTGGAATCCTCTTTAACCACAGCAAGCAAAGGACAGACATCCGCTTCAGAAGGATCTGGGCCACAAGTGGCAACTTCTTGCTGGGTGACGTGACCATGGAGCAACTCTTTGGCCCGTCGTGGTAAGCATAGGTCCGTAGGCGTCTCCTGAGCCAAGGCCAGCACAAGGCAGCCATTGGTGTTTGGAACTTGGCCCGAATCCTTGACAGACTCCTTCTTGAAGTTGACCTTGGCGTCACAGGGAGGATCATCGGTATACTGGCAGGTATCAAAGACTTCTGACCTAAGGTCAACGGCAGGTTTCTTGGAAGCCGAGCGCATGCTGAGATTAAGGGGATACATCTGCTCCTGCAAGCCAGGGTGAGGGCTGGGAGTCTGGCAGGCGTCACTCAGGTCCTGTGCAAGGACTTCTGAGAGCTTCTTCCCGAAGGAGCTGAGCTGTGAGGAGCCGGGGGGCATGTGCATCAGATGCCGCACCTGAAGGCTACAGTCTATGTCCAAAGGGAGGACCTTGAGCGGCTTGGGAGGCTTGCAGAAACCGTCCAGGCTCACGCAGTCTGCATGACACTTCCGAGTGCCGTCATTTGCTGGAGACCCAGGATGCCTCTCCCACTTGAGACCGTTCTCGCTGTCTCCAGCCTTATTTGTAAGGCAAAAAAGTTCAGCAGGGCTGTGGGGGCATACAGCAGGTCCCTGAGGGGCTGAGACAGCTGTGGAGTTTAGACCCAAGCGAGTTTTAAGGTGATCAAGTGGCGATACTTTTGACAGGCCAACGTCAGACAGAGACCCATTGGCATGTACCAAGCGTGGGGTGGGCAGTGACGAAGCATACATCCAATTTGCAGGCTCCATCTTGACTCTTGGATCCGCTGTTGTAATCAGAGGTCCCGAAGGGAAGGGGGCAAGACCCTGCATCAATGGGGAATCCTGGTGGGCGAAGCCCTGCACCCCCCCAGAACTCGCGCTGCTTTTCAGATCCAATGAGGAGATCCCTTTGACTTCAGGGACGCTGCTGGTACAGAGCTTCTGGCTAACAGTTGGCGGAAGCTCACTGGCAGATGAGTGGGTCTCTGGGCTCTTCTGGGGGGAGGCTGAAACCGCAGCACTCGCGCGTCTCCTGCCTCGGGGCCGTCCTCTTCTCTGCGAAGCGCCTCTTTGTTTCACTTCACCTTCCTGTCAGGGTATTGGGGGGGGGGAGAGATCCACATGTGACAGCAACCCACCCTTCAGTTACACAAGGCTTTTCAGCATTCAGTTTCATAATTTTGGTCTCCGCAGCACTCGTTTTGGTCAGCTCACGATATATACTGATGCCATGGTGGTCAACGAGACAGACATCGACTAGAATCCCCTGTGGCCTGCATAGCCAGCAGTGGAATAAAAGTACACTACGCAACTCGAGTCATTACGATACTGCTTACTCCAATACTTTTGATTGTCCTTGTTGACAGGACTGCACGCCATACAATTTACATTACTGTTCTCAGTACTGGGACCAAAATCAGTTTTGCAAGCCGTGTTTTTATACAAATAAAAAGGCAGATTTGCATGCAAGATCAGAGAGAAAAATGCAGTAAAGGAGGCTGAATCAATACGATTTTCCATCAACCATGACAAATTGTCCTAAAATTCAGTTAATTTTTTTTTTTTTAAGGTTGGTTAAAACCATAGCTGTATTAAATCATAAACAATTGATTCATTTTTATAACAAGAATAAGTACACTAACATAAAAATCAAGTCTCTAGGTTATTTATTTATCAGTTACTGATCCTGCTTATCCTGCACACAGCAGCAGTAATGGGCCTTATCTTGTACCTCCTCTTGTATTCTTAAAGTACTCAGTGAGCTGTGTATTAGTTAAAAATTTTCACCAGAATTTGCCGCTGCTCGAACTTTTGCATCTGCACCAAAATAGGCCTCAGGGCTCATGTCTGTCTGACCATGACTAATAATAAACGGTGACGTTCGCACAGATCAGGAAAGTGATATGCAAGAAAGGCAGCTTTCATTATTCTGTAAGCATTCAGTTAGCGTCTTACCGGAGAAGCCGCTTCCTTGACCTTTAGCCTGGCCTGTGCTCCTCTTCCCCGAGTCACATCCACCGGCGATCCCGCCACGGCGAGTACCTGAGGTTTGTTTGAACGCGACCCCTTCATCTGCTCCTCATAAGGCAGGATCAGCCTGGAGGGTTAGGTGGGGAGAGCAGAAAAGGTTTCTGTGCGGCAGTCCGATTCAGCGTAATACAACAGCAGTCTGCCCATATCCGTGGTTTCAGTTCTGTGGTTTACCACCATCCAAAAAAAAAAAAAAACACGCACTGAAACGTGTGTAACAGCATGCTTGTTCAGTGTTCCTTTGAGCAATATAGAGAGCATGAATCTCATTGTTCTTAACCTTTGATACATGATTTTTTTTTTCCCCATTGCTCTATCGTCTCTTGAGAATTCGTCTATAACGGCTTAATTCCTCATTCGACAGAGTGCCACAACACAGTTCTGCATAATAATGTTCGATGTAATTTCAATGTGATTTATTAGTACAGTATTTAATGTTGACGATGACTTACCATGTGTAAATCATCATATGAAAGTACACAAAAATCACGTTACACGCGTGATCCACAGTAGGCCTCGGAACGTGTCGCCCGTGGATACGAAGGGACTGCTATACACCTTTATTTTTTCAATCACCCTCTAAGACGCAGCCCCCAGACTCACTTCTCGTAGTGCCTCCTCGTGCAGGTGGCCGCACTAGTACTTCCGGGATTTCCACCAAGCTCATTGTACACTTTCTTCCACAGCCTCTGCGACGTCACCTGCATAAGGAAACAGAACAATCACTTACATGGCAATATCAGAAATGGTAATATATATGTATAGATGTAATATACATACACATGATACATGTTATACATATAAATGTATATATGTAGACACACGCGCGCGCACACACTCACACACACACACACACACACACACACAGCAGTATAAATGGCTTCTGTACACATTTTAAGCCTGTTTTGGGGATGCACAGAAAGTTGCAGAAAATTTCCGGCAGGCCATGCAATTAGTCGTCACTTACAAACTGTGGTCACTACTCACCCTCTCATATCCTCCCAGTCTTTTGACAACGGAGAACAGAAGAAAGAGGTCAACTGTGGATAAAAATGTACACATAAGTTTCAGCAACCTTTAAAAGTTTAATTTTGAAATAAAAACAATTTTGAAAGGTTCAGAAAAGCAGAAGACATACGCACTAATGACAGCATTTAAAATAAGACACGCCATACTTTTTTTTTTGCTTTCCATTTATTAACAGCATAAAAAAATGAAAAGTAGAAAATTTGTTTTGAAATTCCTGTTTTGGAACAGAAAAGCAATTACCAAGATTAAAAGATTAAAACGAAACCATCATGCGCAGTGAGAAGATGGAAATATGCAACGATTAACGTGAGCATTGTGGTAAAAACTGAACGAGAGAACAGGAAATACAGCTCATAAAATCAGCCCAGGGAAGGAGGTCTTCCCTCAGCTCAGGATGATGGTGCCTTCTGGCCTGCAGACTCACCCTTTTTGAAGCCCAGCTTTGGTACTTTGCTGATGGGGGAGCCTCTTCGTTCCATGAAGATGTAGAGGCGGTCCAGGAAGTTCTGCTCCTCAGGGAGGGGGAGCCAGCGGTGCTCCCCAGGGATCTCAACGCTGCCCATCACATTCTCCTAAAGGACGGAGCCAGAGACCAACACTGAGCACAGCCAGGCCCACCCAGAAACTTCACTGAAACCAGTAGCACCTCAAAAACTACTGGTCATCATAACAGACGACGAGAAAATTCTTCAAAATCGAACCAACAGACCAGTCAAAGATCCCACCCACAAGCCTTTGAAAAGCTTTCCTGGGATGTTAGGAATTCAGTCCTGCCTATAGCTCTTTGCTGAGAGCAGTTCGCTGCTATGACAGACAGCTTACTCAGTCTAGAGAGACACTTCCTTCCGAGTGACGCAGAACTGCAGAGCTCCACAGCATAAAAAAAAAAAAAAGAAAAGAATCGCTGGTATTTCAACAGCCCAGTCTTTTCAGGGTTTCCGAGAAGACAGCAAGCCTGAACTTACCTTTGCTTCTGTCCAAGAACTCGACTGACTGTAGTACACCGCCTCTTTTCCATCCAAACTTTTTCTTTTGCGAGGCCTGCCCTTCAAACTAAGAGACAGGAAGCCTGCATGGGAGGGGAAAGAAAACCCTCATATTCATGAAATGTAACAAAACAAATTTTGAAGTTTCATGGAGTATCACTGCAGATTGATGGTCGGGAAGGAGGTGTATGAAGAGAGGACCACGGCTGATGGATCCAAATTCAGGAAGCAGTTGATGCAATACAGAATTCCTGCTCCTGAAGTTAAGAATTTTACAAGGTACTACTAAGCTATTGTAAAACATTTTATTTATCCGTATGAAATCACAGTTTTGGAGAAATCCTTTGGTACGGCTCCGTCAATCACGTACTGAAATTAAAGACTGAGAACAAAACAGCAGTCAAGAACTGCATGATGATGAATCGGTCAGAACCACACTACATATACACTGGAGGTCCCATAACATTATCATCAGGCTGAAAAACTATCGTTCTTCCGGACCTGACAGGAGCAGTATATACGATTACATGTGTTCCAGTGACCCACTCAAGTGCAGCCCCATATAAAACTACTTTAAAAAAAAAAAATAGGACATAGCCAAAATAAAATGCTTATTTCTTTTGAAGCACTTACACTGAATTCAAAAAACATGGTCTGGTTTAAATCCTGATAGTCACGGAATGTTAAAACATCACAAACCACTTTCTAAAAAGAGTTTTTATCCATATAGATAAACTAAAGCTTTTGCACTGCCAAAAATTATTTTGAGGCTTGTTATAAAAACATTGTGTTTAATCCGGCAACAGTTTTCCCCTCAAAGTTAGTGAGCTACATTTACATTTACGCTCGCTGTGATTGGTGATACGATCACTCCGTCAGGTTTGATTTTTCACCCAGCCTTGAAAATTGTAAACACGTAAATGTATTTCCTTTTTCCTCTACTTTCCAATTCTGGCCTAATATCCTATTTTTAGATAGCAATTCCACATGCATGTCCCTTACTGTCCTTGTAATGTTAATAGTCGCTTCAATTTATTTATCGTCTATTTATTATTTCCTTTTTTCAAAGTCTCAGCCGGGTAACTGCAGTTGATCGTATCATTTGTTTAAGGCTACATGCCATTGTGCTTTTGTCGTAATGTTAGTAGTCGTCTCTTCATTTCCTACTTGAAGGCTACGTTCCATTGTTGTTAATTTTTATTTTAATTTTTTTTTTTTATTATTTTCAAATGTTTTAAATGTCTTCTATTTATTTGCAGATATTTCTCCAAGTCGTACCACTACAGAGTCCCTAAGAGGTCAGGGTCGGAAAATATATATATTTTTAATAGTTGTGTTATCCGTTGCAATGCTTTTGTTTTCCCTCACAATAGTTTTGCGATCTCACTGCACATGCCCACTTGCTATTTGTGCCAATGTGATGGCAAGGATTAACCTAAATAAAACAGTCATGTCCCGTAAAGTGTGCTTTAAACATTAAAATATGAGGATCAATGTACAACATGTAACTTTAATATTATGTGTTCTTACACGTATTTATTAATAAGTGCAAGTGAGATGGGCTATTGAATGTAAAGTGCACACAGAGACATTGATTTCACTGGACCTGTCCATTGCTTAGATTTATACTTTTTAGTCCATTAATTCTATTTTTTGTACTTTTGACAGACACAGTAGTTATTATTAGTAATGGAAAAGTATTGCAAGGGAACTCAAAACCATTTTAAAAATTTTCCCCACCCTGACCTCTTAGGACAGGAGTGTCAAACTGCAGTCCTGGGGGGCCGGAATCCTGCGCAATTTTGTGTTTCCCCTCATTTAACACATCTGACTCCTTGCACCTCCTTCTGCTAATTAGCACACAGCTCTTGAGCTGAATCATTTGAGGTGGAACAGGAAAAGAACTAAGCTACACAGGGCTCCGGCCCCCCAGGACTGGAATTTGACACCCCTGTCTCAGGGGCTCCGTATACTGCAGCTGATCTGCATGCATCACTTTCCACAAGCATGTATTTTTTGTAAAATCATATCCACAAAATAGGAAGCGATTTGAAAAGGGTTTTACATATTTGTGGATCACTTCCCATCTGCCTGTGGATTACACGACATTTGTGACTTCACTCCTATTTGCAGATGTTTGCCCTATTTGTACAGCAGCTGATCTGTAGAAAAAAAATCCACAAATATGCGGTGCAGTAATGATATATATTGCTATCGGGATACCAGATGACATATTGGGATATGAGACTTTGGTTATATCACACAACCCGATTGGTTAGAATGCATCCATCCATTTGCTGTAACCGCTTGTCCTACACAGGGTCACTTGGAGTTCTGGAGCTGATCCCGGAGGTTACGGCCGCAAGGCAGGGAACAAGCCAGGATGGGGTGCCAACCTGTCGCAGGGCACGATTACACACCATTCACTCACACATGCACACCTACGGGCAACTGGCAACTCCAACTAACCTCTTCACGTATTTGGACTGTGGGGGGAAGCCGGAGTACCAGACCAAACTTGGTCAGAATCATTTTCCACAATCTATCCTTAGAAGAAACACTGCTTGTAACATTATTATTATTATTATTATTATTATTATTATTATTATTATTATTATTATTAATAATAATAATAATAATAATAAACAGTTAAGGTATGTAAAATGTAGATATAAAAGAAACAGACTGTTATAGCAAAAGTGCTTTTTAAATACTAAAAGTTTCTCAAGTTGAATACAAATAAACATTTATTTCTTCGGTAAAAACCTGTGCACTTCTAACCTCAGTTTATAACACATGCAAATACATAATAATAGATAAATATTTGATAAACTGGTTGTGTTTCCACCTGCTGTACAAATGGTATCTTTGCAAAACTTACAAATTAGATTACACTGGTCCAGGCCAGATTTTGCAAATTGAAACCATTCCCATATAGTCGAAGTAGAACCCTTTTTTGGAAGCAAACCTTCCTCATTAGGAAGTTTATTCAACAGCGTATCCGATCGGTCTATGGACCATGTGTTTACTGTATGAAAAGTGCAATTTTTTTAGCAGTCCAATGGTATACAATTTTCTTTAGAAAATATTGGTTAGAAGAGATCAATTCAGTTTTCAGCTCAAGATCTAGTCACCAATCCTCTGAGACAGACAATTGACAAGAAGTAAGGCGTACAGACAGCGCCAAGATGCCATGGAGGCTGAAAAAGCATCATTTCACATTGGTCTGTTTTGTCAGTACTGTTGCAGCCACTGCACTAAGGCTGGGAAGATTATTCGACGTAGTCCAGGATATCGATTATAAAAATGCGTCGGTAGAATTTTAATGTCCATGCGTTGTGTAAAACTATATGAATGTTTTGTAACTGCAATGCTAAACGTACTGTAAGGGAAAGTACTTTATCCCCTTGGGAGCACGTTAACGCTGTCCTTTTAAGAATTGCGCAATAAAACAGTCTGCTAATAACTGAACTTTACTGTCCATCTGATGATCTCTTCACCACTCGAGAGCTACAATATTTTATTTATTGGACCTGCGGTATGGTTTTCATTAACAATGCAAAGTTATTCCGCTAATAAGCTGGCTAGTTGTTTCACTGCTGGCACCGTTAAAGCTATATCAATTATAGACTGTATTCCGATATAGTTTTATCTCATATCGCCGGTGCCAGCAGTGCCGCACCATTTTGTAAGGCATGCGCGGAACAATCATGTAGCATTTCTCTCATAAATATAAATGAGACATCTCCTACCACCCTGCAAAACGGAAATTTGCCCCCCCCATACAAGCCAGCAGAGCTTCAGAGTCTCTGCAGAAACACGCAGCAAGAAAGGCTCGACCGCGGTCTTCTGGAGTTTGGGAATACTTCAGTCATGACACCTTTTCTGCACCTCTACTGTAGCAGACGTTAGTGAAGCTGTTTCAGCCGTTTTATATTTTGTTTACTTATTCTGTCATATAAGAATGAGACAAATTATTGTTTATGACTATTCTTACACACTGTAGCTAAATCGTTCTTTGCTCACTGAAGTAAGCTTAACTGTAAGCTACCTTTGCTAGTGTTTGCTAGAAACACGTTTCTCTAGTTATGAAATCATTCCTTTTAGCATCTATTTCAACATTAAAGTCAAATTGATGTATTGAAATAATTAAGTAAAAACTATTGCAGTGATTATTAACTGCAGTCTAACATAAAAATCCTACTGAATCTCTTAAGATTTGCCTCTTTTGTTAATAATGGTCTAATGTTTAAGAAATGTTTTAATAAATTAAAATGTTAATGTGAATTTCAGGTGTGTGGGGGGGAGAGGGTGAATCCTTGTATTAAATGACTAACTTCAAAATAATTGCTTATGAATAAATTTATCATCAGATCAATCGAAAAATTTGTTGTTAGATCAATCGAATAATTGAAAAAAATAAAATCGCTAGATTAATCGTTTAAAGAATAATCGTTTGGAACAACACTAGTCCAAACACACAGGCATTGTGTGACAGGCGCTTGCTGGTTTGTTCTGTCGTTATAATAACAGCACGCTTGTATCTGGGCGTTCAGTGAAGGCTCGACATGGCCACATTCATGCCTGGTCACCTCCTCGACAGCACGTACCATATGTTTGGAATGTGCTATTTGCCTAATGTAAATGTAGTGCTGTATCACAAATCTTGAGTCAATAAGTAAAACATTTATCGTGTTTACAGCTGCAACCGGTCATGATAAATTTTCATCGCATTACCAAGCACTAGCACCAGCTGGCTAACAGACAAAACTCTGGGAAGACTGAAAAAAACACAACCCTGAAAGCAGTAACTGGTTTTTAAATAGATCAGCCAGAATAATAGACTTTCATCACAAAAATGTCAAGGACACAAACACAAAGCTTAGTGGAACTACTCACTCTTAAAAATTATTTTAGGAACTTACTGAGATCATAAAATATCTTTTTAGCAAATATGTTCGGATAGATGCTTAAAATGACATAAAACACATACCGATATTAACATTAACAAATAACTATTAATCACCCATTCGGCATATAGATTTTTCTTATTCTAATCTTGAACTTGAACATGTATATCAAATTATATTTCACATACTCAAAAAAAAGAAAAGTTTTTGTAACACTTTCAGTGCGACTTTATTCCTGTTAATGTTCGACTACTTTTGGTCTCTAACAAAATTACTTAAACTGAAAGGGTGTTGAGAGTGACCATTCCAATGTGGAGGGGGGGGTCAATTCAGTTACAAATCATGATTCTTGGGACAGATTTTTAAACATCAATTTAAACATAACTCACTATAATTATGCTGTTCAAATTTGGTACTGCCTTGTACTATTTGGCCAGTTGCATACTTTTAATATATTGGGAAACCAAAATGTTACCAAAACTACCGATTTAAGTGACATAGGAGGGTCTTCGAACTTCGAGCGCCAGCTGTAACCAACTCACAGACTCACTTAGCATTACGATTCCTGTGTTCAGCACCTACTTGTCAATTTAGGTTTCGCTCATGTCAAGAAATGTATTAATTCATTTCACCGTGCGTTCCAAACTGAAAATTATATAACCAAAAGGCACATGACAAATCTGTGTACCGGTCCTGCCTTTGTCTTTACATTAAATGTAAACTGGAAATGCTCTCTAGCAAAGACTAATAAAACATCGAGTCACACATCGAATCAGCAAATAAACGTTGATATGATAGCAGATTGGGAGCAGAGAGTTCTCTGCCGAGTCCCACGTCTATTCCGACGTTCGACCCACCTTGATGCATCCAGAAGCTGGCATTGCTTTCCAGACCAGGGTGATTGAAAGTGTCCCTGCAGTAGAAAACCCAGGTATTTTGGTGGCCCAGGCATGTTCCTCCAAGGGCCAGGAGATGGGGATCCTGCAGGGAGGTGCAGCCCGCCGCGTCCCGCATGCGCTTCTGCAGCGAGCGAAAGCGGCAGTACTGCGGGTAACTCAGGACCCTCACACACTGACGGTCCACAGGCGACCGAGCTGGAGAAAGAGAGAGAGAGAGAGAGAGAGTCAGGAGTCTGCTTGTACTGAGCCAGAGTGACAAACAAAGCCAATGCACAGACACCCTGTGAGTCAGTCTCACACTTATTTCTTGCTCCATCCATAACAGATGTCATAGAGATGTGCGTCTCTGGGACTGTCCCATTACAGCGTTTCTCATCCAGGCTGTTCCTCTTCCAGCCGGGTGACTCTGGACAGGTCCACCTCACGAGGTCCTCCAGACGGATCACCATCTTCTTTGAGACTGCCACTACTTCATCCTTTAGAAAGCAGGCAAGGCAGATAAAGCCATTCCCTCGACATAAACATAACAGCAGCCCCGTGAACTGGGAAATGGTTTCCCTTTAATATATTTTTGTCAAATTATTTTTTTGTTATTCCATGATTAGTCATTCTGCTAATAGTTATTATTTACTTATAATGCAGCCTTATTCCAGACTTAAATGTACTTTTAAGAAGTTTTAGGAAGGCCAGATCTCCTTTACAGCAATACAATATCTTCTGGGGTCCTAATTATGCCAATTTTTTATTATAATAAAACAATGACGAACTACAAAAGACTTTCCCAACTTTATTGTCTAATGAGTAGGTTCACCCATAGACCTGGGATGGAAAACAAATTGCATAGAAACAAAGAAACAGAAAACCAAAAATGCCTCCTTCAAAGTAAATGAAATCGGACCCCATAAGATGGCCAGTTCGCCAGAAATATCCAGAACATAAGATGGTGACAATATCAGGTCACATGTTACATTTTCAATTAAAAAGGCGTGAGTATTAAAATCAGCTACAGGGCTACAGACACCAAGCTGCCATAAGATGAGCTGAGCAAACAATGGAATCACAAACCTCCCCCAGAGGGACAGATCATTTCGTAAGACCACTACCCCCTTGCCATTTCCACACCCACCTCCCCGTGTTCTCCAGTTCTGCCTTTCGGAGTGTCTTCTGGCAGGAAATACAGCCTGGAGCTAGCCAGAAGGTGGCGCTGTGCCTGGTCCTCCCACAAAAGGGTGAGCTCCGCTATGCACACAGGATCCTGGGGTCCGAAGCGGACAAAGAAGAACTGGCCCAAACTCCACACGCTTGGCTGCAGGCCTGCCTCAGCTTGGTGGCTAAAGGACTTATAAAAGGCACAGGACTCTCTCAAGCAATAGGGAGTCCCCAGCCACTGTCCAAAAAAAAAACACACGTCAATCAGATTTAGGAGCCACAATTGCTATCATAACTACCATAGGTATTAGTACAGGCAGTCCCTGGGCTAAGAATGTCCGACTTACAGACAACACATACTTACGAAAGAACTGCAGTAACGTCTATTATAGTAAAAATTTGAGTGAAATACAAAAGGTCGTAATAATGAATATACACGTGATACATTGCAACAGTCGCAAAAACACTGTACGGCTTCAGCTGTTCGTTGACTTACAGGTACAGTACAGTATGTGGTTACTTTTACTACTTTATAATTATTGTTAATTGTTATTATGTACTGTATCATTTCCGACTTCCTACAAATTCAACTTTAATACAGACTAAGGGAACGGGTCTTGTTCGTAACCTGGGGACTGCCAGTAGTTGTATTCCACTACTACATAGATGACAGATTGTTAATATAACAATATCACACTAGGTAATTTATACATCTAGATAATCCAACCATTTGAAAAAACAGACATAAGCCCTGGATATGTGCGTTACCTGCTGCTATTGAACAGGAGTGACGCTAAGAAAAAACAGGTCCTTCAAAATTACGTAAAAGCTATTCAACTTACGGGCTGAAATAATTACTGAAATGAAAACACAACTGCCACCACTAAAATGGATCATGACTTGTCTAACAGCCAAAGGCAGAAACGTTCCCAGATGTGAATTATGGAACAAGCCTAAACTAAATCAGAAGCTGACAATTTCCGTGGAAAACAATGACATATTAAGACGGTTTATTTAATTCCTAAATATGATAGTAGTATTATAAATCTGTTTCTGCACTGTCCAGTAGCAGTTATTTCATGTTTTATTATTTCCAAAACTGCAAATAATTAACTCCTTATATATTACCACTTATTAACAAGTCATACAGTAAAGACCTGAAAGGTAGAATTAATATCAGCACGCCTGGTTCTGTGTGTAACGTGAAGCTTCTGCCTGATATTTCATGTAAACAAGGGGCTGTGGAAACACAGGATCCCATTTTACTTCAGTATTTAACAAACCCAGGTATCTGCAGGTTTAAAGAACTCATACCTTCTCCAAAATTAAGTAATTTTCCTGCCACATCTCAAGTGGCCAGCCATTTTGTAAAAATAATAATAATTAATAATATTAAATCATTTATTATTATTATTATTATATTATTATTATTATTATTACTAGTAGTCGTAGTAGGAATTATGTAAAATTACAACGTACACAATCTGATCTTCGTCCTCAATACACACTGCATCGAGTCTTAGTAGAAAAGTAGGTTCAGGACTTCTGACAAAGCATAGAAATACCTAACTAGCATAACCGAATATTTGGATTTTGCAATATCTGTATAACAAGGTCACCCTAATAAATGGCGTTTTTTTAATTATTTTTGAATTTCAGTTTTATACAGTTATGATACATAGGTTTATACAAAACATACACTGCGTAAAAATATATATTCACGGTATAAAATCCAAAATATCGTTTCGTTTTGGAAGAAACTAACAGCGAATTCCCCATTTGTCTATTCTGGCCTAAAGCCGAATTGATATTACGTAGAATACTGTTTCGGTTTTAACATTCCTTCCTATTGCGTTACAATAACGTAGGTCTGAAAAAGAAGAAGAAAAAAAATCCAAGACGGCCATTTATGTGATAAGTCAAATGACTGATCTACGATCACCGTCAAAATATCCAATAATTTAGTTGGAGTAATAAGGTTTCTGTCGAGCGACTTCAAAGTTATCCTGCGAAAGAAGTTTATACCAAGAGAGTCTCGTCGGTTCTTTCTTTAAAATTAAAATGCAAAACGAAAAACAAAGATGTGTGAGAGTGGGTGGAGAAATATGTCTTCAACAGTATATAAAAATATTTAACCATTAACCAAAAACATCGGAATACACGCTCAATTTCAACATAGACACAAATGAAGCCATTTCCTATTGTCAGAATTACGTGTAACAATAGTTTTGGTTAGATTCTACGCTAAATTCATTTTAAACAAGCAGACACTACATTTACAAATGTTACCAACAATCAATCCGAAATACAACAAAACTTTACAAAGGGTACAAAACTATAAACAACACAGAGAAATTACATTTTCTTGTTCACTCTTCGCTAACTGTTCGAATGTAATGCTGCTGATCTGGTTTATCGGAGTTATTTCATATTAATACAAAGTTAGTACTTTACCTGGATTGCGTTCTGCTCCATTGCTGGCAAACATTCCCCGCTGACCCCACCGGAGGCTCCTATCGAGTTACACAGCCGGGTCCTCAGTCCACACCGGCACATCCACAAGGCTGCCGGCGGACAGACGCCTCCCTCCTCCTGTGAATGCAAGACGTGACATCGCCTAGGTGTGGCTAAACCTAATTCATTGTAAAAAAAAAAAAAAAAAAAAAAAAAAAAGTTTTGTATCATTATTATTTCGACGTAGGCCCTGCCTTTTGAAATACTTTCTTTGAAAGCATACGTTGTATATCAGAATCATGCAGATTTAAAGAATACATGTAATGCAATAACGGGAAGAACGAAGTTTTATGGTCGAAAACGACATTAATTGTTTCCTTAATATCGAACGTCCTTTATGAAATGTTAACTGGGTTTATCACTGGTTTTTGATTTCCCGTTCAAAATCCTTCTTGCAAACAGCAAAGCGATATACTAATAAGTTGGCGTTGATATAATAATGCATTTGGGGGGGCTGCTATTGCGAGACAGTAACTTTGCAATTCAGCTCACGTGCCTTCGGCAGCCAACTGTGATGTCGGGGGTGTTCGACTGCTGAGCAATGTCCTATATCTGTTATTCCCAGGTGGGGGGACATTAAATACGTGTTACAACCAGGGACGCAAAAAAATGCGGAGAAACGAAAACAAGTATGATAAGTATGAATCAAAATCACATCTGGGGTTATATGCGATAATATTCGCTCAGTTGAGTATTTCCTATCAGCATTTGATTACCTCGGCCTGTGTCGGTGCTCGATTGAGAGAAAAGCAGACGGTGGCATATTTGCCTGACGGGTAGCCCGGTGATTCATTACTGAATGAAATATTGTGTTTTTTATTTGCCGTAAATTTAATAAATGATCATGCCTTAGTTTATACAGTGATAGGTTATATTTTTGTCAAAATTTGAATTAAATCAAAGGGATCGTGTTTAAATATCCTTTAATGATAATCTATTTTTTAAGATGGACCAGTTATTATTATTGATGTTTGTTGGTATATTTTTTAAATCAATAACTTTTTCCATACATCAGTTTGAGGGATGCGTTTGAAACAGGCATATTTATTAAAAGGTTAACAAAGTTTATGTTAAATTTACTATAAGCACCACACATAAAATGAACGAAATTACTTATTTCAGTATACTTAGTGAAGATTTCATGTAAATGCCTGTAGAGCCAGAACTGACGTGTGCTTTTAAATTCTCTGCACAGCAGATATTGGACACTATTCTGTTGCAAAATGGCTGACACAATGCAAGTTTGTGCCTCATTACTTGACGGATGCCTATGGCAACCAGTTTGCTGCCGGCTGCAGTGCTGCTGGCCTTTAGGGGGCGCCCTTTCTGAAATTTGAGGGCTGACGTACTGCCCAGCGGGGTTTCTGTATCTTGGCTGGGGAATCCCTCTATATTCTGGTTATTATTATTTTATTATTTAGTTTTTTTTTCATAAGAATGATTAAAGTTTTTTGTTTATTTTTTTCTTTTCTTATTCGTTCCTCTTACAATTAAAAGTTAAAACATTGAAATGGATAGTGATTATTTCAATTCCATAAGGAAATCGCAAAAGCTTTTTGTATTTTAGCATATAATAAATTTAAACATTTAGTATCAAAGGGTGACTGATACAAAGGGTTCCTGTTTGTTCCTCATAAGAGGCTGTATTTTTTGCATGAGGACAAAGGTCCAATTCTTTAGAGTCCTGCTGCTCCCTGATTTGCTGTATTGCTGTGAGACATCCAGTGAGCTGAGACGAAGACTGGACTCCATCGGTGTCTCTTCGGAGAATCCTTGGGAACCGCTGGTTTATGTTACTAGAGGAGTCCCGCATGAGGCACATTACCTGCATTGTGAGGGAGCGTCAGTTACGGCACTACGGCCATGTGGCGCATTTCCCTGGCGGTGATCCGGCTCACAGGATCCTCATTGCTGAGGATGTGAGCGGCTGGACCAGGCCAAGGGGACGCCCACGTAACACCTGGCTGCGGCAGATAGAGGGACATTTCCAGTGGGTGGGCCTGTCCCCTATTCCCTTCCTCCCCCCTTACAGGCAGCCCTGCCTGTAGTAGTTCATGTTCTGCCCCGTATAATAATATAAATATTTAAATTTCCCCGAAAAAAAACCATATTTAAACATTATAATTGATTCTTAAAATGAAACATTCAGAACAAAAAAGTCACTATTTCAGTATGGACCTGCACGTCTTAGGTGTGTGTGTGTGAGTGTGTGTATACACCGGAACACCCAAAGAAATCCATATGTACGGAGAACATGCGAACCCTGCAGCAGCATGTCCCGAGCAGGTCCTCAGGACCCACGGTTGCTCCATGTTTTTGCTCCCTCCCAGCTCCCTGCCAGACACTCAACATTTTTGCTCCCTCCCAGCTCCCTGCCAGACACTCAACATTTTTGCTCCCTCCCAGCTCCCTGCCAGACACTCAACATTTTTGCTCCCTCCCAGCTCCCTGCCAGACAGGCCAGTATGCCTCATTTCAGGATTTCCTCGCCTGGCTAGAACTTCACCAACTCTCATGAGCATTTGTTTCATCGACCTGCTTGCATGACTGTTTGTTCCCATAATCTTAAGCCTCATAAATTGACCAGAGTATCCTGGACTGGAGTCAAGAACATTTACCTTAAATGACTGGCTTATTTTCAGCAGTAGGTGGCGCTGCTCCTTCATCCTGCAGGGTAACAGTCATAGCTGCTATGAAAATGTGTTATTTGTGGGTGAATACACCACACCAGAATCATATTATATAACCTGAATTAGCACAGTTTTTGTTAATAATAATGATAATAATAATAATAATAATAATAATAAACCCAAGCTAGCTGGGTTTAATGCAGCTGCCTGACTCATCTCCCACCTTCCCCAGTTCTCCCTCATCACACCATTGTCACGCTCCCTCCACTGGCTTCCTGAAGCTGCCCACACCAGATTCAAAACACTGATGCTCGCCTACAAAGCCAAAAATGGACCAGCGCCCTCCGACCTAAAGGAACCTATCTCACCCTGCACTGCGCCACGCTCTCTCCGATCCTCCAGCACCGCTCGATTGGTCCCACCGTCTCTCAAGGCACAGGGACGACATGCATCGAGACTCTTCTCTGTTTTGGCACCTAAGTGGTGGAATGATCTTCCCCTAGATGTCCGAACAGCTGAGTCATTGTGTGTCTTCAAATGACGACTGAAAACCTACCTCTTTCGGAATTACTTGGATTAGCACTTCCAGGATTATACTCTAATTTTTTTTAATTGTATTACTTAGCAACAGAGTTTTTTTAGACTGACAGTATTCTTAGCCAGGTTCTACTGAACCAGTATCAGCATGTATTCATTGATGAGACTTCCAAGCACTTTTGTAAGTCGCTCTGGATAAGGGCGTCTGCCAAATGCCGTAAATGTAAATGTAGCTGTGTGTAATCCATCCAGAGTCTCTCCCGGGGTCTCTGCCTAGTGGAACATGCCTGGAACATGTTCCTCTCAGTCTCTCAAAGGAGCAGCAGCTGATGTTCCTCTCCGACTTCATACTCCTCACCGATTTACAAAGACTGCAGCCCAGCTTGTAAAGAAACCTCTTACTGGCCACTTGAACACGACCAATGGACACCTCTGGGGTGAACTAGGGCGGAGACTGCGAGCCAGGCCTTCTCGTCCAACATCAACCATGCTCTACTGGAAGAACAGTCAAAAACTCCCATAAACACACTTCTAAACCCTGTAGACAGCCTTCCCAGAAAAGCTGAAGCTGTTATAGCTGCAAAGAAGGGTGAGCCAACTCCATATTAAAGCCTATGTGTTAAGAATGGGATGTCATTAAAGTTCATGTGTGTGTAAAGGCGGGCGTCCTGATACTTTTGGCTATATCGTGTACAATGAAAAAAAAAGGGATCCAGTCCTCCAGGGGGCAGCAGAGGAAGCCCTAAACCTAACCAGACCCAAAGGGGGAGCCTGTCCTCCAGGGGACGGCAGAGGAAGCCCTAAACCTAACCGGACCCAAGGGGGAGCCCGTCCTCCAGGGGGCAGCAAAGGAAGCCCTAAACCTAACCTGACCCAAAGGGGGAGCCCGTCCTACAGGGGGCGGCAGAGGAAACCCTAACCCTAACCAGACCCAAAGGGGAAGCCCGTCCTCCAGGGGGCAGCAGAGGAAGCCCTAACCCTAACCAGACC
>JAODKF010000002.1:7032108-7043465 GCA_026779585.1 Mormyrus proboscirostris
TGACTGATGTGTGAGTGACTGGCGTGTGAGTGACTGGTATGTGAGTGACTGGTGTGTGAGTGACTGGTGTGTGAGTGACTGGCGTGTGAGTGACTGGTATGTGAGTGACTGGCGTGTGAGTGACTGGTATGTGAGTGACTGGCGTGTGAGTGACTGGTGTGTGAGTGACTGGCGTGTGAGTGACTGGTGTGTGAGTGTGCCCTGCCATGGTTTGGGCCCCATTCTGGGTTGTTCCCTGCCCTCTGCCCATAGGCTACATCTAGAAAATGGATTTTCTTAATAATGGATGGATTCCATAATGTTAGCCGCAAATGAAGTTTGAAAGACACGACTTTCTATAAAGACATTTTTAGCAATTCAGTAACAGTTCTCTTGAAATTCTATCAACATTTAATATTACAGCATTTAATAATACAATTAAATATGGGAATACATTTAATAGTCAATTTAATACTGCTTACAAATCTTCATAAAAGAGACCACTTACCTAAGGGCCACATATAAAAACATCTATATCCTACTGGAGTTACAAACAATCACATTCATAGACTGGCTGAACAGCACTGTGGGGGGGCTGTGTGCACTGTGTGGGGGGGCTGTGTGCACTGTGTGGGGGGGCTCCAGCCACTACTCACAGCTCATGCGTGCAGTTGGAGGGCTTGTCCATACGATGGCCTTCCCTCAGCAGCTTAAAGAGCTCCTCCACTGGTATCCCTGGGTAAGGAGATCCTCCCAGGGTGAAGATCTCCCACATCAAGACTCCGAAAGACCAGCTAAGGGGTTCAGCAGACAAGGGAGACCAATGGGAAAGTCCTCACTTCAGGATGACAGTAGGTGGAGAGTAGAGGCGCATGCTGTATACTGAAAGCACAGGCTGCAGATTTTACACGTGCTTCACCAAGAAGGAACCCAGTCAGATATTATCATGTGACAAAATCTGTGGCATAGAATGGATGGAATGGATGTGTGGGCTACGTCTGCTTGGTCAAGGGTCTAACCGGGACCTTTCTTAGTCAGACTTACACGTCACTCTGATGCGTGTAGACTCTGTCAAAGAGGGCCTCAGGTGCCATCCATTTCACCGGCAGACGCCCCTGACCATACAAAAGCGCAGACAGTTAGGAATCGCACAGATGTAGCAGCGGTTAACTTTCGTCTACCCCCCCCCACACCCCAATTATATCCATTAGCCTGCCTGTCAGTCCGGGGAGTGTCATTAAAAAGTAAATAAGAAAGCAATTACAATTCACGTGACTGAAGAAAAGTACACAAAGGCTAATGATGTTCACATGCTTCTCTGGACACAGTTACGCCCCCTGGAGGCGTCACCCTGCTATGCTCACATTGGTGGTTTTCTTGTAATAGTCAATTTGGTGCACTCCTCTGGCCAGCCCAAAGTCCGCGATCTTCATCACATTGTCTTCAGTCACCAGAACATTTCTGGCTGCTAAATCCCTGTGGATGCACTTTTGGAAAAACACTTCTTATTAGGCATAATATTTATATACATGAGACTTAGGAAACACATGGAAGGGAATGGTAACATTTTACTTGAGGGGGTACAAATAATGTAGTAGGTCACTCTAACTTAATGCATTAATTAACCAGTAACTAAGTGTTAGTTCATCATTAATCAATTATGACCGTTCATCTATTCCATGCAGGAAGTACTGTATATTGGTTAATTATTAGCTTATTAGTTAACTGTTAACTAATATAGTTCCTGAATGGAAAACATGAACCATAATGATTGATTAATGATGAGCAAGCCAACACTAAATTCCTGGTTAATTAAAACATTAAGTAAACGTTTACTTCTACATTATTTGTGTCCCATCAAGTAAAGGGGAGTTTCACAAAGTCATCACATCTTTTTTTACAAGAATTATCATCTTAGTTTTTAAGTCAGTTTCCATTACTAAATAATAAGTTAACATGTCCGAAACTAAAATTTCTTAACAGAGGGTTAATTTAGAAACTGGTAGTCTGAAAATCTTAGGCAAACAAATTAAAAACTCACTTAGAAAAACGAAAAAGGGGTTTCAAAAGCTCATTTAGCAGGCACATTTAATCTTAGTGTGATCTTGCGGTAATAAAAAAAACAAGAAAAAAACTGTTAACAGGCTGAATGGTTGTCATTAAGTTTATTTTGGTCTCCATTTTAAATAGCAGCAGTATTTGGATACTGAGAAATGAATCCCCTGGTTTGTGGCAGGCATTGGCCGAGATTCCGGTCGGACGGGGAGCGTTCCCTCCCGGCCTAGGCGGGCCCCACGCTTCACTAATGGATTTACGACGCTTCTTTAAAAAGCCCAGCAGAGCCAGCATGGAGGCAGCTGTAAACACTCATTGGTGGAATTCCCAGCGCAAGCATCTGGTGACAGTGTGAGCTGTTGAGTGACACCGGGCTGGAGGAATATGGGAGTCCTGGGACACTCACCCTTTTGGAGGCCAGGTATTCCATACCCCGTGCCACCTGGTAGGCACAAGAGAGCAGGTCCTTGAAAGTCAGCTGCTCCTCGGGCACCTTGGTCATATCAAAGGTGTAGTCCATGCCAGGCGGTCTGCGTGCCCGCAGAAACTCCCGGAGGCTACCCTTGGAAGCGTATTCCACCAGGACATAAAGGGGGCCTGTGCAGATTTCATAGCCACTATCACTCACACCAGAGGAGATCTCAGCAAAATCAGAGGCAAAGAAGCCAGATGGAGTGAACACCAAGCAGATGGCTGAGGTTGCTTACCATCCTTGGTACATACGCCCAGCAGGTTGATGATGTTCTTGTGCTTGTCCATCCCCTTCATCAGCTCCATCTCGGAGATCAGGTCCGCAAGATCTTTGTCAGTGGCGCCATCTAAGCACAGAGATGAGGGCGGCATTGTGATCAGCGGGGGGGGGGGGTGGTTTAGGAGAACGATTTCTTCCGTGATTCTACTCAACCTTAGGTGTGACCCATGTACCTTTGAGCATCTTAACTGCCACAGTGGTGGACTGGACTGGGCTGTTCTTATTTATTCCGTACGCCTCTGCCTTTACCACCTGTCCAAAGCAACCTTCTCCCAATGGCTTCCCAAGGGTTAAACTGATAAAAATAACGTTTAAGTAGAATTAGTATTATTCAAAAGCATGTTAACATTTCATGCATTCAGTTGCTAATCTCTTTATAATCTGGCGGCGATAACAGGAGCGTAGTGGGCACATGAATAATTGCGGGTGATGCAGCCGATCTTACTTCTCTCGGCTGAACTCCCAGTTTGGGTCAAAAGGCAGTTCAAATTCCATGACTCCGGCTAGTACGGGAGAGCAGCTCGAGGAGAGTCGAGCCACTCGCATAAGAGAGGCACTGGACTTCGCCGACGAGTCAGACTCCACCGAGTACTGAAGAGACAAGCGAAAAACCCCAGATTATGGTTATCGATCATTCTCAGAAGAGTCTTTTGAAGCCTGACAACATCGTGCGTCCAGATTTTTACAGCATCATTGAAGTTCTTCTCACCTGTCTGCCTAAAGGAAATTTGGAGAGTTTTTGTACGGGGAGAGCTTCAAAATGCTCCCTGTTGGAATTTGCCTGCATGTGGCACAGTACGATGATAATAATCGTCATCACCAGAGCCAGAGACCCTGAGGCATATATGATGACGTCGGTGTACTTGGTCTCGTCCGAATCCACCTGTCCGATGAGCTCGTCTTCTGTTAAAGGAACACACAAGCAGTCCTTATGCTTCTTGCAGGAAAATGTAATTTGTTCAGAATATGTCATCATCTGACAGCGGTGCTGTCTTCTAGAAAGTGTTGGCAGATGGGACAAACTATACCTGGTAGAACAGTGAGCCAGGCAGACTGATAAGAATATCCGATAGAGTTCCCAGCCAAACAGGTGTACTCGCCAGCATCCTCCATGGTGATGTTAGTCAGGTAGAGAACCTCAACGTCCGACATGTTCAGGCTGCCACTCTATGAAGAACCACCAAGAGATTAAGGTCAATATCATCCATCCACCCATCCATCCATCTATCCATTTTCTGAAACCAGGTAAAAGGCAGAGAACAACCCAGGATGGGGTGTCAGCCAATCACAGGGCACACTCACGCACCATTCACGTACAGGTCAATATTATATGGGAATTGAGGTGTGCTTGTGTGTGTCACAGGTGTGTTTGTGCATGTGAATGGTGCGTGAGTGTGCACTGAGATAGGTTGGTGTACCATCCTGTGTTATTCCCAGCTGTTCCACCCATAGGCTCCGCCCCACTTCCCCGCCCCACACAACCCTGACTCAGATAAGCAGCTACAGAAAACATATAGATGGATGGATGAAATGAATGTCAGAAATGGGCCTTCTACAAGTAAATTTCACTTGCCTTCAAGATCTGGACATAGGGGATGCCATCAGGACCATATCGACTGCCGTTTCTCTCAATGTGCTTCAGCCACTGAATATGAGGCTGTGCATCACTGTAAACTTTGCAGTAAAACTGCACGTTGCCGCCCACTGCCGCAGTGGTGTTGGCTGGCAGGCCGGCCTGCAGGATGGGACGGTGCGGAGAGCGCTCTGCAACCAGAAAAGAGAACATACGTTTTCTATGAGGTCTCCGTCCCAGAACAAATATCCTCGCTTCAGGTAAAATGAGCCAGTGTCCGTGACCGAGAGAGGCCACATGTGCCTTCAGACTAAGCGAAACAACCCTCTCATCTGGAACAGTATGAACGACCAAGGGAATACATTCAGATTCACATTCACATTCAGATACCTTACCGTCATTGTTATTTCCACAGCAATAAAATTTAAAGGTACATCCTATCCAATGTCACATCAAAACAATAGAAACATATAGAAACTTTAGTAAAAATAAAACATCCAATTAATAAACAAACAAACAATAAATAAACAGACAGACCAGCACATGCTTTCATACAAAGAGAACCTTCTGCCCTAAAACAGTGTATGTAATGTAGCAGAGGTGCTACAAGCCCTTTGGGAAGCTGCCAAACAGATTTTTACATTGCATGCAAAAATTCAAGGGCACTTTAATTATGAACATCCGTACTGTTTGTCCTTATACTAATAAACACACAAAGATTTTGCTACTGATTTAAATTTTTTTCAAATAAACTGAAGGCCGAAAATATACGAAAACAAGATAATTATGAGTCTTAATCAGATTAAGCAACCGGAGGAAGCACGTCCAACGGTAGCAGTTTCTTTGAAGTTGTCCTCTTTCGGCCATCCGCATTCCCGTTGGTAGCGACAAAGACCGCCCCTGCTCAGGTAGAGCAGTCTCTCTGGATGCCCTGGGGTGACCCAGAATTAAGGACCTTCGCGTGTAAGAACCTGATTCTAGGGCTAATCTATCCAAAATGCTGTAATGTCTGCTGTTCCTGATTCACTAACTCGCACATTTATAAAGACATTCAAATGTATAGCAGAGGTGTCCTCCGTTCCAGCTGAGAGTAAAAATGCTAAAAAAATTTATAAATAATGTTTTTAAATAATAAATAAATCAGACTTGTAATTACGGTCAGCAAACGCATGTAGGCATGCACTATGCCTTGTATCTTCCATGAGGTCTGCTTTCTTTTTTGACATAAGAAGAGGCCAAAAATGATATCGTACCCAATACGTCCAGGATGTAGCTGTGTGAGATGGAGCCGTACATGTTCTCCACTACGCAGGTGTAGTTCCCTCGGTCGGACGGCACCACGCTCTCCATTACCAGGCTCCAGTGCTGGTGCCGCAGCTGTTGGAAGATCAAAACTAAAATAAATCTCAGAGTATCTAAAACAATCTGTTAGCATGCTACCACTTTACAATAAGACTACCCTTGTGAATGGTTTATAATCAGGTTATTAATTAGGTTGTAACATTTTGTAAATCACTAATGGACAATAATAAACACGTTATAATGTGTGTATAAGTTATAACACAGATTTCTTTTTATTAATGACTTACTAAAATGTATAAGTGGGAAAAAGGGCAAATGGGTACCAAAGATATTATATGAATACACAGGACATGACACACATGTTACACTCCAGTCTGGGGTTGGAGCCTAACAGCGTGGAAGGGAAGGAGGGATTGGAAAGGTCAAGGCAACCAGAGCTAGGAGAAGGGAACATGGGAACCAAAGGGAGTCTTTTTCTATGATTTTTATAGTTTTTCACAAACACCAGGTGTAACGAACGTCAGGAGTAACAAAGGCCAAGGAAACAAACAAAAATACATCCACCGAATACGACAACAACAACGTCTAATCCCAAACTCCCTAACCAGACAAACAGTAATAACCACGACACGGAAAAACAAAAAGAGTCTCCCTTACACTCGTCTAGTGAAACACGTAAACACACACAGCCAAGGTGAAGGTATCCAAAGGAGTAGCAAAGAGGTGAAGTCGAAGTACAGGCGAAAGTTCCAAAACCAAGCAAGCAATCAAAACGAGGGCAAAGGTACAAAACGGGATGAGGCGAGAATCGAAAACCAGGAACAAAAGTCATACACGAGCAATTATACAAAGGCAAAGCAAAGGAAGAGCGAGCTAACAGGCAAGACGCGAGCAGCGAGCAGATGAAGTGACGAAGCGGCGGCCTCTTCTGACGGCAAACTGAAAACCACTCCGAAGGTGAGGGAGGCGGGGCCCAGTCCAGAAGGCGGAGTCGAAAGAGCAGCTGACGAATGAGCGAGTGGGCAGGACATCCTTAGAACCTGCAGGCATCCTTCCGAAACTTATGGCACGTACTTTCCTTACGGCCCGTAACACCCCCCCCCAGACAAGAGTGAACTCCGACAGGAGTTCACAATCACAAATGGAAGTGTTACAAGATGTTCAAACAGGACTATATCAAAAAACAAAACAAACACAATCAAAAGAGACCAGTCAGGCCCAAGAGAGGGCATCGGCCACCAGGTTACTAATGCTTTTTTTGTGTTTGATTTCGAGGTTGAAAGATTGAACAAGGAGTGCCCAGCGCATGAGACGCTGGTTAGTGTTACACATTCGCAAAAGGAAAACTAAGGGATCACTGGTTGGGGACCCACATACACTTCAAAATGCTGTAGTGCCAATAGGAGGGCAAGAGCCTCCATGTCTATGGTACTGCAGGCCAGTTAGTGCTTAACAAATTTTCTAGAAAAATAACAAGTTGGATGATCAAGACCGCGGCTGTCTTCCTGCAGAAGAACAGCACCAGCTCCAATACCACTAGCATCCATTCTAATTTAAAGGGTTTAGAGAAATCTGGGGCAGCCAATACGGAGGAAATGCAGAGAAGCAGTTTTACTGAATCAAATGCTGCTTGGCAGGCCAGGGACCAAACAAATGATACACCTTTGTGTAAGAGCTGTGTTAGGGGCGAAATTCCTGCAGAAACAACGATAATAACTGGCCATCCCTAAGAAGTGCTTCAACTCACACGGTGACTGTGGGACAGGGAAGGAACTGATGACATGGACCTTTATGTCCAGGGGCTTAACTACTCCACATCCTACCAATTTTCCTAAGTATCTAATTGTACCTGTCCGAAGTCGCACTTTTCGAGGTTGTGGACAAGCGAGGCTTCCTGCAGTCTATCAAATACTTGTTCAAGCAAACGTATATGCTGGTTCCACGATAACAATGTCATCTAGGTAGGCTTCACAGTTTGGGACATCACCAAGTACTACATGCATTAATCTCTGGAAGGTAGCGGGGGCGTCACGTAACCCAAAAGGCATCATGGTATACTGGAAAAACACGTCTGGGGTGGCAAAAGCAGATATTTCGGAGGCATGTGGAGACAATGGCACTCGCCAGTATCCCTTCAGCAGATCTAATTTGGTCACAAATCTGGCAGACCTAATGCGATCCACACAATCTTCCATTCGCAGAAGCGGATAGGCATCTGGCTTAGTCACAGAGTTAACCTTTTGGTAGTCGGTACAGAACCGGAAGGCTTGGGAACCAGCAGGCAGGGGGAACACCGGGACTACTACTAGGGACTGCGAGGCCTGTTTCTAGTAAATAAGTGGTTTCACGCAACAACTGGGACTGCTTCTGAGAGTTAAACCGATACGGATGTTGCTTAATGGGAGGGTGACCACCAACATCTATGTCGTGCTCACCAGCAGAGGTGCGTAAAGGGGTGTCTGAAAATAGAGATGGAAAACCTCTTACCAGGGACGAAATGTCGTCTTAGGTGGACCGGGGCAGATGGCTGAGTCGGTTTGACAGAGTCAACAGGGCTTCTGAATTAGGGAGTCGGGCACAGGGCAAACAATTTCTACCAAGATGTAAATGCATCCGTTTTGGGTGAGTAATTACTAACAGATACTATGTCTATGCGAGTTGGAGGCTGAGCGGAAACGAGCGAGGGATGGCGTGCCGATCGATTGAGGTGTGGCTTTAACATGTTCACGTGACATGCGTGAATCTTCCTCCTGTGGTTTGGGGTCGCGGGCACATAATTGGTGGGGCTTAGTTTCGACTGTATGACGTATGGGCCTGAAAAAAGGGCGCGAAGAGAAGAACCAGGGAGAGGAAGAAGGACAAGAACGCGATCACCAACTTGGACAGAACGGGTTTGTGTGGATTTATAAAAGTGGGTTTTCATTTTATCCTGCGAGGCGCCCAGGAACCTCCGAGCTAGCTCCATAACCGCCAACATGCGATCACAGAGAGCAATAATGGATTTGCACACATCTTGGGGAAGAGGAGATACACAGGGCGACAACCATTGCTCTTGCAGCACTTTCAGAGGGCGTGGCCAAACACCAGTCTAGGAGGACTAAACCCGGTTGATTCCTGCACAGTATCTGGAATCGCAAGAAGGAGGAGAGGTACCCCCTCATCCCACTCCTTTCCTGCATCTAAACAAAACGTACAAAGCATATTTTTAAAGGTCTGATGGAACCTTTCCAACGCACCCTGGTTCTCTGAGTGATAGGTGCTGGAAATGGAGTGACGAACTCCCAATTCAGGGATCACCTGAACAAAAAGCTTGGAAGGGAAATTGCTTCCTTGGTCCGATTGGATGTACTTGGGAAGCCTGAAAGTCGTAAAGAACTTAATCAAGTTTTTGATTATCACCAGTGTTCGAAGGCTAAGTATGGGAATGGCCTCAGGATAAGGGGTTGCTGCACACATCAAAGTAAACAAGTAGCAGTGGCCGAACGAGTTTTGGGTAAGGAAGTGACACAGTCTATTATTACGTGTTCGAAAGGCACTCCGATCACGGGAATCAGATGTAATGGGGCTGGAACAATAACCTGGTTTGGTTTACCAACTGCCTGGCAGACATGGCAAGACTTACAATACCATTTCACATCTGAAGTCTGGCCAAAAGAAATATCTCAAAACATGGGACAAGGTCGTGTGAATACCGAGGTGACCGGAACATGGATGATCGTGGGCTAGGGATAACACAAAACTGCGATACACACATGGGACTACTACCTGGAACACTGTAGCCCCCCCGTCGCATAAGAACCTGATTGCGGTAAAAATACGCTGTGGAGTGATTTTTCAAATCAGGCTGTTTAACAGCAGAGGCGCGACAGGTGTCCAAGGAGGAATCCTCCTTCTGAGCTAATATTAGCTAATATTCCTAGTGGAAGGAACTTCAGGGGAGATATTAGGGTTAGCGGGAATCTGGGTCACAGAATCAGATTTTGAGGGAGTTACTGCTACTGGCTCTGACATGAATATCTCTGCCAGATCGATGTCGGCGAGCTTGCACCGCTGAGCCCAGTGAGCACAAATGTAGGGAACACTTGAGGCATTTCCACCGCAACATCGTTTGTGGCCCGTAACATACACTATATATACAAAGGTATTGGGACACCTGTAGTAATTACAGGTAGTAGCCACATAAGCCACACCCACTGCTGATATACAGGGGTGTAATTAAACACACAGACATGCGACCTGCAACGTCAAACAATGGCAGCAGCATGGAGGGGTCATACAGAAGAGGTTAGCCAGCCCAGCACCGTCATTGGTCGGCATTGGACACCTTTCCAACAAGTCGCTTCTCCACAAGTCTGTCCTGCTAGATCTGCCCTGTCCATATAGTATATTATCTTCACAAGTCTTACGCAGCTTCCATTGCAATCAAATTTTTGGTATAATGAAGATATATGTTCATAGCCCTTTATAGTGCCATTGTTGCATTTGGTCCTGGTCCTATTGAAACTATTGTTAACCGGCCCAGCATGTCCAGGGTATAGCAGCAATTAGGGCTTCTGCTAAAAGACACCCACCAAAGAAATTCAGGTGGCCAACCGTGGCCCGAGTCAAAAACAAATAGCTTACCTTAATGCCGCCAATGCGGTGCTCGCCTCTGAAATCACGCCCATTCCTCAGCCAGCGAATGGTGGGAAGTGGGCTGCCCATGGCGGGACATCGGAATTTCACCGTGTTGCCAGCAGGGACTGCATACAGCTTCTTCTCCATGCGTTGTATATGTGTCCAGTAAGGTCCTAATGCAGCGATTGACATAGAATCTCATGTTAAATGAGGCCGGCATAAGATGCAAAGATTAACAGAATTGTGTGCCAATAAACCTCGTGTGAAGTAGACTTCCTCATCCTCTGTTTTGGAATCTGCATCTTCCAGACCATTGTCTTCTTCATCAACCATGTCATCATCAGTTTCTTCATCCCCTGATCCTAGTGAGTCTATATCATATGAAAAAAAACGGACTTTTGTCGAATCCATTCTAAATCAAAACTAAGGTGCATGCGTTTTTGTAGAACGTGGATGATTTGCTGCTGTAGCTCAACAGCTGGAGCATTGTGTTACCCAAGCGTGTTGAAATTCCCGTGAGCACACATAAATTATAACCCTACCCTTGACTGTGAGTCTCTTTGGATAAAAGTATCAGTTAAATGAATAAATGTAAATGAATAGATGGATGAATGAATACTTTGAGTTATCTCTATTGTCAGATATGCTTTCAGTCTTACCAACAGTGATTCTGAAACTGCGAAGCTTCTCTCCCGTGCCACACAGTAGACACACGTACAATCCAGAGTCTTCGTAGGTTACGTCTGTGATCTCTATGGCAGCAGGACTGAAGAGTACGTGGGCGCTCTGCCGTATGCGAATGTTGTCCCTGTGCCAGCAGACATTCCCCGTGCGGTTGCCATCACAGTGCAGCTTGAGGATATCGCCTGGCTCCAGCAGTAAGTGCTCCACAGCCTCCTCTGTCCTTTCACCTGATGCATCTTAGCCACACAAACAGCAGTGTCAGCGTCTTCCCAGTACGGCGACACTACACGCCTAAACAGAAGTCTGCGCTTCCCCCACTCTGACACTTTGAATCTTTCCTTGACTTATTTCGCGTGACAAGCCAATAGGGGTTCCTATGGTGATTCTGGACACCCC
>JAODKF010000002.1:7043565-7053613 GCA_026779585.1 Mormyrus proboscirostris
CCCCCCCATCTCATCCCGGGTTGGGCGCGTTGTTTGCCAGCTGGCTCAGAGGCCGGGTCATTCCCAGCACCAGCAGCAGAGCAGATGTCCGTCTGATGGAATTCTGTACACCCTCTGGCCAGACCCCTGCCCCCTTCCCACCCCAGAGTATAGCTCTTTTTTAAAAACAATCTGCAGGACACCTTTCTGAAAAGGAGACACATGCGACACAGAAAAAAGCCAGGAAAAGGTCTATGTTTTGGTCAGCAGGTGGCGCAGTGGTTAAAAATAAGCCCAAATGCTGCCAGTCTGATGACCAGAACGCACTCTGTTCTTTTATTCCTGCCTGGGCTATCAGCACTCTTCAAGGAGAGGCCAGATTTGTGACCGCCTGTTTTCCTGTCCTGTGTGCTGGAAAGGCCATCACCTAGTCAGGGACCAGCCCATTTCTTCAGGCTGGGGGTGGGGGGGTGACCCCAAGGGATGCTCTGGGACTGGCAGGTGTGTTGAGGTTCTGCCCCAAGCCCCTTGACTTACATGCCCCCCTTCCACTTCTCCCTCTGACTCTGAGTGGGACTTCCTGTGTGCTCTATGTGTGTGTGTGTGTGTGTGTGTGTGTGTGTGTGTGTGTGCATGCATGTGTGTGTGTGTGTCTGTGTGTGTGTGCGTGTGTGTGTGTGCATGTGGGCGTGTGTGTGTGTATGTGTGTGTGTACATGCGTGTGTGTGTGTGCATGTGGGCGTGTGTGTGTGCATGTATGCGTGTTTAGCCTGCAGCTCTCTGGCAAACCAACCTCCCTAGAGGTGCCCCCCCCCAAAGGAAAACCCTGAGTTACATGTCCACTCTCTCTCACCTTCCCATTTTCACACAATTAAAAGCTGACATTTATAAAGAAGCTAAAATTGAGGATTTCTTTATTTCGATTTTTTATTGCTTGTTGCAGAATGTGGGGGTGGGGGCAGTTTCTAGTGTAAACCCCCTTGCTAATTCTCCTCTTCTACTTCGGGGGTGCACTTGAGGCAGCGATCGATGCCTGTCGAACCCACCCACCCCCCTACTCTTTCGAGGACTTATCAGTCTGCTCAAGGGGCTTTGCTCACATGTAAAGGTTCCTCAAGGATAAGCAAAGCCAGAGTTGTAACAAAGCCTTTCCTGGACACAATGGGACAGGCTGAACACAAGGCTCTCTATCGGAGATTGTAAAGACGATATTTTGCCAATTTATGCAACATTTTTGCGTTGCTCCACTACTCACACTGATTTGGGCTCTTGGTGTATGTTCCAATATCAGTTGAGAGTGTTTGACAGTACTGAAAATCCCTTAGAGAAGGTGTCAACTTGTAAAAAGTAAGGATGAGACACGGGAGATTGTGTGTCTGTGAGTGCTGTTTGTGTGTGTGAGTGCGTGTGTGAGTGAGTTTGAGTGTGTGTGCATTTTTGTGTGTGTGTTTGTGAGTGCTTGTGTGTGTGTGTGTGTGTGCATCTGCGTGAGTCTGTCTGTGAGTGTGTGAGCATTTTGTAGGTGTTAGTGCGTATGTGAGTGAGTGTGTGTGTTTGTGTGTGTGTGGCGGTTCCTTTGTCTGGCCCAGAGCTGATGCTCTTTCTCAGCCGCATTCCTAACTGTGAGTGCCGCTCCAGCTTCCCTGGGTGCCTGAGTTACTGTGATCTCTCACTCTGCCCTCCAGGTGGAAACTCCTACGCTCAGACCCTCTGGACAAGAGAAGCATCAGTTTTCGGAGCACCCCGATATTTACCACCGTTGCATAAATGTACGGTCGACCTCACCGTCATCTTCACGTGGGTCTAATACAGACCAACCCTGTCTTTCACTCTGTCCACATCCGATGTTTTAAGAACAGGGCATTCATTTGTGTAAAAATATATCGATAAAAAGTAAACGACCGCAAGTGGTTCAGATGGATGTGGGACAGATGGGCTTTGCTGTTTTGCGAGGCCGACCGTGCATTCACGTCTGACAACCACCAAGCTCCAGAATCAACCCAGCCCGGCACGATGAAGAGGAGGCGGGCATCAGCTCCGCGCATCTCTCCGACGTTCGAAACTCCGCCAGAGTCTGTCGACACAAGTGCACGGATTTGCATTCCGCCCCCAGAAGCAACTGGTCCAGGCGACCGCAAAATGCAGAGTAGCAGAGTAACTGCACAACTCACTCCAAAGAGAAAAAGAACTGCTGGCATTTGGAGACCACAGAGATGGGGGAAATTTTGACAGCGCCGGCTCCAAAATCAAGACAATTCACTCTAGCACATAAAGAGACTCTCTCCCTCAGACGGCACGGCGACCACATGTTGGATGTACACATGCACGGACGCACACAGGTGGATGCACACGCGCGCGGATGAGGGTCCACTCACTCTGGTACTCCTGTCCGGGCGTGTAGCTGCTCGGGTTCCCCGCGATCTGCAGTGTGAGTAGTACTTCGTCCTCGGCGTGCGCTACACTGCCGCCCTGCAGGTCACCGTGGTGGGTGCACAGGAAGAAGAAGGGGTTGAAGCGACGGCGGTGACCCATCGGCGGGGCCCCGGGTTCCGTGGGGTTCCCCAAAGCCAGGCCCAGCAGGGCCAGGCTCAGGGTGCCCCCCAGGAGAAAGGCCCACGTCATCCTGTGCCTGGGCGAGCTCGGGGGGTCCAGAAGGGGCACGTGTGCGTGCGTGTGAGCGAGCGAGTGAAGGAGGCCGTGTGTGACGGTGGCTGATGCCTGCTCTCCTCTCCTCCCTCGGCTGGCTGGGAGTTTGCCTGCGCTGTCCTGATCCACGCTTAAATACTCCTCCCTCTCTCTCTCTCTCTCTCTCTCTCTCTCTCTCCCTCCATGTAACATCAGCCCTGCACGTGCGGGGGGCTTGGAGAGCCTGCCTCTCTCTTTTCATCCCGTTCTCTCCTCCCCTCTTTTCTGCCAGTCCATCAATCTAAGCCCCCCATCATCTCCCTTAATATTCCTTCCTGCACACCCCCCTCCCAGCCTGACTTTCATTTTCCCTCTCATTCACTTGTCTCTTTTCTGACTGTCGCTTACACATTCCCCTCATTCCGGCCTATTTAAGCCCCCCAGGAAACCTCCCCCCCACTTTACACACCCCATAAAGTCTTCTTTCCTTTCTCACCCGGCTCTTCACACTAACTTCATGCCCAATTTCACTGTTTCCCGTCTCTCCTTCGCTGTTTCTCTTCTCCTTCTCACTTTCTTCCGCGTCCTCGATCCTGCGTTCCCTTCTCTCTTCCGCCCTCCTCAGTGGCTGTCCGGGCTGATAACACCATTTTCACTCCTCTCTCCATCATCTTCTCCCTCGCTCGCTCTATCCATCTGTCTCTCAGCACCCATTTCCAGAACAACAGGGGGGTTCTCTCAGTTATTTTTCACTCACTCTCCTCCTCCATGCCACTCTCCCTCCTCACCTGCTTTTATCTTCCTTAAAAATCTTGAAAATAATAATAAAAAAAAAATATGCAGCCTTCCCAAAAAAATATACAGCTGGCCGCTTGCTAACTAGGAGTAAGTAACATACATTTGTTCAGCTCTTCAAGTGAAAAGGAAATATGTGCACGTGTGTGTGTGTGCGTGCGTGCGTGCGTGTGTGCACGTGTGTGTGCATGTGTATTTGCTGGGTGTGTGGCTCTCTGCCATTTTCCAAAGATTCCAGGATCTGAAGGTTTTCCAGCTTGCGGTCCCGGTCTTGAAGCGAACAGTGAAGAGTAAGCAAACGGTTTCTGTAAATCTGAAAAGTGTCTGAGTGTTACTGTGCCAGAGCATGTGTGTGTGTTTCTGGGGTGGGGGGGAGGGGGGGGGAGTGTGACCCATCTCTAGAGGCTGAGAGATAGCCTGCTGGCTGTGACTGTTTCATTTTTTGTTCAACCTGCCCCCAGTACATCTATATCTTTTAGAAATTAATTAGAGGTGGGACCTGACAGCAGATAAAATTCTGGACTGGCAAAGGACCACAGCATTGTGACCCTTATTCTGACAAGACCGGGGCCCGCAGGCCAGTTAGTGTCAAGACATCCTAACCTCTCCGACCCTGTCTCTCACGCACACACACACACACACACACAGTATACATACACACACACAGTGTCACTCCATGTCTGTACTTCATCATCACTGCTGCAGGTCAGTCACTCTGGCCCCTGTGAATAAACAGAGCTGAGTGTCAGTCCTGGGGAGGGCAGAGTGGTCAAGACTAAAAGTGTGTGGAATGCAGCAAAGTGGAGCCCCCCCCCACGGCCACTTAGGGTTTATTTTAAAAGTCCTACATCGGGGGTCGGGCTGTTTAGGTAGCGCCCTTAGAGCAAAACAAACAAAAGACAACGGCAGGCACGGAGGCGAGCCAGCACACTGTCCTATCTGCTCGGGCTTCCCCCCCCCCCAACCCCGTTTGGCCTTTGGCTATTGTGGTATTGATAATGAGCCACACAGCCTGGCAGGCTGACAAAGACAGTAATGAAAATGTCATAGCGTGACAGAAGCTGGGGTTTTGCAGCAGAAGCTGGAGTGGATTTCCCGGACAGCCAATGGCCAGATGCTGAAGCCTAAGTCGTCTCAGGCCATGGAAACACACTGGAGGTTCTTAGCCTTTTTCACACTATGAAATCTTTCACCTCAGTCCACTTCTAGATCTTACCTTCTGACTTCAGTTCTGAAGGCCCGGCTGTTCCAGATAATTGCTCTGAAATATACCAGAAATAACTGCATGTTTGATGTATGCCTTGGCTACTTATATCAGGCATTTTGAAATTTCCCAAATTTCTTTTATAGCATACAAAGTACATAAGAACAATTTACAAACGAGAGGAGGCCATTCGGCCCATCAAGCTCGTTTGGAGAGAACTAATAGCTCAGAGTTGTTAAAATCTTATCTAGCTCAGATTTAAAGGAACCCAAGGTTTTAGCTTGCGCTACTCTAGCAGGAAGACTATTCCATACACTGACTATAGCTGTGTAAAGATGTGCTTTCTCAAATTCATTTTCAAATGTGCCCACTGTGGCCATTTCAGATCTGGCCACTTAATCATCCCGTTTATCTAACTGGTGAATCCTCTCCTGCCCCTTCACCATAGCTACTGTGTGGTGAGCATACTGGTGCAGAATGGCTGCCGTCGCATCATCCACGTGGGGGCTACACAGTGGGGGTGGATGAAGTGGCTCCCCAATACTTCTGTAAAGTGCTTTGGGGGTCTTGAGAATAGCACTATACAAATGTAACATTCATTCATTCATTCATTCATATGTGGTTAAATGTCACAGGTAGGGAAATATGAGCAACTGTAAAAATCCCTGTCATTGTAAATGCTTTAGAAAAATATAGTAGGTGTACCTGGCAGGACAGTCAACCATGCTGACCGATAAGAGAATCCAAAAGAGTTTTCTGCTAGACATGTGTATTCCCCGCTGTCTTTGGCAGTTACATTGGATAGATAAAGAATCTCCATTTCTGATATGTTGATAGTGCCATTCTACAAAAAAAACAGAAGAGAGAATACTTAGAGAAAGTTACAGACAGTAAACATAGAATAAGAGGCTACTTTATATCTTACCTTTATAACTCGCCCATAGGGGAAACCATCAAGGCTGTACTGGCTACCATTCTGTCCAGTATGCTTTAGCCACTGCATGCGGATCAGCATGTCGCTCTGTGAAGCTCCACTGACTTTGCAATAAATCTGCACGTCACTGCCCGACACAGCCGAGGTGTTTGCCGGCAGACCCTCCTGCAGAACAGGCTGGTGTGAAGGAAGTGCTGAAACCAGGAGAAAGGAAATTATTCAACATATCCAGGGATATGTGGTGTTTAGGACATTTTTCCAGCTGTGGTAAAATGTTTGGTGGAGCTACGGAGACCTAATGGGTTGGAAAACAACTGTCAATCCAAAAAACATGGAGCCTCACCTGGTACGACCTCGACCCAAGCCGACCGAAAGGAGTGTCCTGCAGAATTCTCAGCTTTGCACACATATTCGCCTGCATCTTCAAGAGTGATGTTTGTCAGAGGGAGAATGGAACCTTGGGTGAGGCTTGTGAGAGATGGCTGAAAGAAAAGCATCACTCATGATCAGCAGGAATAGCCGCTTTAACGTTGATGGTACTGATAGTAGACAATGAAGGATCAAGCATAGACCAAAGCACTTACAGTCAGTGCCCTGAGGTGAGAATGACCATCAGCATTCAGGTGACCAGCGTCTTGCTTGAACCACTGCACATAAGCTGATAACCGCTTTTGGACTTTGCAGATGAGTTTTACCTCTCCTCCTACTGATACAGTGGCATTTTTGGGATATCCTGGCTGAAGAAGGGACCGTGAAAATGTAAACTCTGGGAAAAAAGGCAATGACATGTCAATATTTCACAGGGTGTCTCCTGGGTCAGTTAATTCACTAATTGCTTCCTATGAGTATTTATATGAAAGTCAATCTGTTCCTCTTCTATTAAATGCTCTTTTTCCTTTTTGGAGTTCAGTTTGAGAGAAAGGCATTCCTCCCATTTACTTAAGGGCATTTATTACCGCAAGCACTTTTCTTTATGTTGTTTATGTTACGGTACATCCTGTGTTTCCAGAGTTGGCATGAACAAGAATGTTTCTTCAGGGTGTTCATAGAAAACCAAGCAGAGTAGCATATGTAATGTCTGCACTGGATTATCCAATAAAACAAGCACATGATTTTTAGGAACCGTGTTTGGCTGTGACTCCGTCCAATGTATGACATTCAGGAAAGGTGTGAACGAAGGCCTGTAGACATTTAAGGAAAGGTGTGAACGCAGGCCTGTAGACATTTAAGGAAAGGTGTGAACGCAGGCCTGTAGACATTTTAGGAAAGGTGTGAACGCAGGCCTGTAGACATTTAAGGAAAGGTGTGAACGCAGGTGTGTAGACATTTTAGGAAAGGTGTGAACGCAGGCCTGTAGACATTTTAGGAAAGGTGTGAATGCAGGCCTGTGGACATTTTAGGAAAGGTGTGAACGCAGGCCTGTAGACATTCTGCGGGGTGTCCAGCGTAGGTCTGCCTAGGTTAGGCATCACCGGCTGTGCTCAGGTTCTCATCCCTGAGGTGCTTTGTCGTGTGGTGGGTGTGGTAATGCAGTGTAATCAGCGCATGCTCCCAACCTCTCCTCTACCATGCCTGTAAAATTTCTCTGCTCATGCATACTGAGACAAAATTAAAACAAAGGGCAAATCTGACTAGAAATGTAACACACCCATTGTGTTATTCTCATTGCCTCTGCTAAATGTATTTGTATGAGATGCATTTCCATGTAGCATTAAACACGCATACCCACACACACACACAACACACACTACCTAAATATCGAAAATATTCTAAGACAACAAATGATTCATAAAACTGGCCACCCCTTATACAGTGTGGAACAGGGGTACACAAGATTTTAAAAAATGACATTGCGGAAGCCCATAAACTAAATGCAGTCGAATGCAGTCAATGTGCATTCGGCTATGACAAGGAGCACTTAAAGAGCAAGCCATAACAGATATATACATCTTAGAAAATAACAAAGTCCGTGAAATATACTCCGGTGTGTTTCAGAGCATGTCTGAAAGTTGTTTAATACACAGAAAGTCCCGGCAATTTTCCTGAGTAAGAGACAGACCCTTGAGGCTGCTAAGGAGTAAGTATCGGCATTCATTTGTACAGTATCAATGTGAGCCCCCTACCCCCATCAGATACGGCCTCCCCCTCTACTGGCATGCGTCCAGGCAGATTTACATTTCCGAGCCTGGGGGCTTAAGCGGGATCGAGTACAGCACGAAAGACGGGCGGACAGTTTCTCCTAAACAGATTACATCACTGCTAGTTCCTGTTGCTGTGCATTCCTCATGAAGCCTCATTCCAACATTCCCCAATGAAATAAAAACTTGGCCGACGTCTAACCGTACACCCATAAAGCCAGGCGGTACAAACAGGACATGTGCAGAGGGCAAATGATAACTGCATGAAACGCAGAACCTAAAACATCCTACTGATTTTTGTTCAGATATCCACACATTTGTTGCGCCTGTACAGAATCCCACGGCGGTAATTGAATGTGGCTGTCACAGAGCTTTGTATCGCCTACCTGTCACTACGTCCTCCTTGGCTACGACTTCATCAGCAAAAATGATGAGGAGACAAAGCCTGAAGACAAGGATCATCTTGAAAAGGAGATCTGAGTTTGTGAGCAACTTCTGCGAAGGGTCAAGCAACTTCAGACCTACAAAACATTTTAAAGATAATTTATGTCAGCATCTAAATGTCATGCTTTCTACTCTGTTATAGCAGGACTGAAATAGAAATATATGAATAACAATTTTCTTCCACCAAATCTCATTTGCAATAACGAAATAGCCATTTACAAACAAATGCCATACGTTATACTGAACCACACATCCGTTGGTTGTCAGGTGTCTATTGTACAGTGTCTGCTGTCAGCCACGTGACCATAAATAGGTGGGTGTAAATGTCTCTCTCTTGCTTGCTGTTGTGGTTAAATTAAGGTGTACTTGCCTGTATAATAAGGCCATCACATCAAAAAACCTTTTGAAACCTAGAGAACAGTAGGCCACAAATGATAATTGTATTACACGTGATATTTCAGTTTTCTCAGCGCTCGTTTTCTGTTCTCATCCATAATGTGATGGGAAAACGGCATAAATGTCACTCAATTATAATTAACCTGTCACGTATAACTAAGTTGAAAAATTACGTAGCCTATTAGATTTTATTCTAGAACGGATGGTTTAAAATCTATTAATTACATGTGTAGGTGAAAAAATTATGTATTCTTAAATAGAAACCACCTGACCTGGGCATTGGTTATAGCAAATCATCAAGTCAAAGCTAGTTGATGCTCTGCGGACGCTTCTGTGCAGCAGACGCTGCTGTCTTTGTAATACGGATCAGCTAACAGGCAGCCCCACCACCTCGGTCCTTATGGACAGGATCTCAAACAAGCGGTTCTATTAGAAAGCAAAGCGCTGGCGGCTTTTAGCGGCTTCGCTGGCAGCCCGGCGGCATTTCAGCATCCTTATTGAATAAGCACATCCAACACTCTCCGGAATAAATCGAGTGGAAGTCGATGTTCTTTAATCTTCCCCAAAGTGCAATTTATGACGCATCAGATGTTTAATTAGGTACATTATAGGCTTAAGTTTTTTTGCTTGATGGTAAATGAGAGTTTTCAATTGATTAAATTTAATAGGAATAGACTGCCGTATCCTCACTCACTTTAAAATGAATCCAACAGATCTGCCTGTCATGTTATCTTACGTACATGTGCTTTGCTGTTAAAAAATAAATAAATGTTTAAATGAACAATAAAACAAATGTGAAGATAATACACGCCCGATTATTATACGCACCACTACAATGTTATCCATTACCTTTTTACTCACCTCGTTACGTTGAGTTCTTGTTTTAATACAATTATTCTATACAAAGATTCTCCGGTATCCCATCCAAGGCGACAGATAGATGCAGCTCCCATGTAAATAATACAGTATGTCCCACTCCTAGAATCTGGCAAAGAAAACCATGCCGACTGGCGTCCTGGCTCCCACTAAGAACTGGAAGATGCTTAGAGGAAAATTTCAAAATCCACCGTAAAGTTCATAAACCGAACATATGATTTCTTCTTTCCTCCTGATAAACACGGATAATAATATCGTAAAGTTTTCTTCAGGCGAATAGAATCAAATCCAACTCCGTTGTAAAATAACCAAATTCGCACGATGTACTTAAACTGTATTTAAAGTTAGGAGGCGAGGAAAGAGCAGATGTTCGGTCACTGCCATGTCGCCAGACTCTCTCCGCGTCCACCGGCCGCTTTATAATGGTTTTTCCTGCAGGAACCCGGAGCAGTTAAAGTCTCAATTAGCGACTCTCGGGTTACACTGCAGAGCTGCTCCGCGCATTTTGCTGCCAGTCCAGCTCGCCTGCGTGTGAAGTAGGAATCACAACAATAGCGCGAAATGGGAGCGACTACGAGGGTCTGGTGGGGGGGGGGGGGGGGGGGGGGGGGGGGGGGGGGGGGGGGGGGGGGGGGGGGGGGGGGGGGGGGGGGGGGG
>JAODKF010000002.1:7095385-7110150 GCA_026779585.1 Mormyrus proboscirostris
ATAGCAGGGGGCAGCTAATTCAGCGCCCGGGGAGCAGTGCTTGGGGGCGGTACCTTGCTCAGGGTACCTCAGTGGTGGTTTGCTGGTCAAGGATTCAAACCAGCAATCTTTCAATTACAAGTGCGCTTCCCTAGCCATTAAGCCACCACTGCCCACAAAAGAGTCGACGAGGAAGGGATTCGAACCCACGCATGCAGACCGTAAAGATTCAAACACACGACTAAGGGGATTAGAGGTAGCCATTGAGCTATGCAGCCATTGTACATTATATTGCACGTTTTGCATTTTCACCAGTTTTTTAAATTTGAGAATTTGACACTGATGTTCTTTTGCTCAAGTGTACAACATCTGACATTCTTCAGGAACCTAAAACGACAGCCGTAATGTTTTCAGCCACCAAGCCATCCGCTGCCCCTGTGTGCAATTAACTGGCTTTTCTGCTTCTCAGGTTCTGTGCAGCAGTCGCATAAACAGAAGAAGAGGCGGCCAAAGGCAGAGTCCTTCCCCCCATTGAAGGAGGCCTCAGACCACAGCAGTCTAGAGGCGGAGAGTGACTGGGATCTAACTGTGGTTGCAGATGAAGGACCACCTGAAAACACGGAGGGTGGTCTGGACCCAGAGGTCAGTTACAGCTGCACACTGAGGTCAAGAGCTCGTTGGCTGCGTCCAAATTCAGGAGCTGCATTTTCCTGATGTTTCATTCGAAGTCTGGTGGCGTCATGCCGATGTGACGAGGCTGTCGCGTATCGAAGGCTCCTTCCCACGTGCTCTAGGAATGCATCCTCCTTTTGCCGTGAATTGTTGTGAATGATCTATCCATTGGATATATCCCAAGATGCATCGCGTGGACTTTCGAAAGACGCAGCTTACAAAAGCTACGTAGACTATGTCCTTCGAAGAATGCAAACCCTGAATTCGGACATAGTTATTGTGCATGAAGAATCTATTCGAATCACGGCTAGGAAGAATAAAAAATGCAGCAGTACTATTTTATTTGGTTTCTTAGCTGAGTCTTTACTGGGTAAATACTATTTTAAGTAGTACAATATTGTTTTGTAACTGGATAGTTTACCTGTCTAGTTCAGCTGAAGGTTGTTAAAGAACAGGGTCCCTGGAGGACAGAGTGCCGTGAACGTTAGTGGGAATTGTTGAGTATCCAGGAAGCAGGAGCCGCTGTTGGATCACAGCTCCCTGTGTTGGCTTAGGGCTTTTCGTCTAGTAATGATGACAGCCAGTTATCATCCAAGGACAACCTGCTGGGCCAATCAGGGCTCATTGGGGGCAAGAAATCCATGGTGGAGAAAGGGGGCGCCGCCTCCATGAAGGAGAACGTGTGTCAGGTGAGTGCCGTAGAAGCGTCCGTTGCCCTCCGAGCCGTCCCATTGGCTGGCGATCCTGATCTTTGGCCCCGCCCACTCTCCCAGGTATGTGAGAAAACGGGGGAACTGCTGCTCTGCGAGGGCCAGTGCTGTGGGGCCTTCCACCTGGAGTGCATCGGCCTGTCAGAGATGCCCCAGGGCCGCTTTGTGTGTCAGGAGTGCACGTCAGGTAGGTGCCCCATCAACACCCCAGCACACGGCACCGCGACTACAGAGTCACACAGAGAGAGCATGTGCAATAACTCTCTGAATCTCATATAGGAGCTAATGCTGCATGTGAAGCACATTTCTTTATACTTCAGGTCAAATCAAGTAGGTCTTTATCATCTTACCATTTATATACATTCCATAGCATACAGTGGCACGAAATAACATTCTCCCGGACCGCAGTGCAGTGCGTATACATAAAGTGCAGAATATCCATTAATTAATTTTCCACCACTTATCCGGGGTCGGATCGCGGGGCCAGCAGTCTAAACAGGGATGCCCAGACCTCCCTCTCCCCAGCCACCTCCTCCAGCTCCTCCAGGGGGATACCAAGGCGTTCCCAGGCCAGCCCAGAGATATAATCTCTCCAGCGTGTCCTGGGTCTGCCCCGGGGCCTCCTCCCGGCTGGACATGCCCGAAACACCTCCCCAGGGAGCCGCCCAGGAGGCATCCTAAATAGATGCCAAACCACCTCAGCTGGCTCCTTTCGAAGCCTCTCTGTTCAGCCCCTCCTGAATGTCCGCGCTCCTCACCCTGTCTCTAAGGCTGAGCCCAGACACCCTGCGGTGGAAACTCATTTTGCTGCTTGTATTAGCGATCTCATTCTTTCACGCAGTACCTCAAGCTCGTGACCTTAGGTGAGGGGAGGGACGTAGATCGACTTGGAAATCCATAGCTTTGCCTTCCTACTCTGCTCTTTACCACAACAGAATGGTGCAGCAAAAGAGAATAATAACTAATAAATATGAATAATAGAGAATATAGATTCATAGGGGAGTTGTGATATCCACACAATGTACCCGATACAGTGGCGACTGATATGACGGAGATGTGGGGACCCGCAGAATGACATTAAAGGCAAATCCACCCGTAGCTACAGTAACTGTATTAAGAGTGTAAAGCATGTTTGCTGAGCCCCCTGGTCCAGTGTTCTTTGTTTTATGGTTCTGGCCTTTTAAATTATAGAGGAAAAACTGTGGTTTTTGTGCGCTTTGTTCAGCCGCCTGAAATATCCCGAGGGCACTAATAAAATCAGTCCGTTCCACCCTCTTACCCCCATGTCCTGACAGTCCTTTTCTGGAAGAACACGTCTTTTCCTCATTGCACTGCCTAGACGTTTATTCCAGTGTTCTAAGTTATATCCTATGAAATTTTAAACATGTCTATACACTTGTATTTAATCCGCGAATATGCTTTTAAGTCGATGGTTAAATGGATGGTTTATTTACGTTTTGTTATTGTGTCGGTTATTGACTGACATGGAAGTAAAGATTCAAGTAACGAGAGATCTTTATTGTCACCGCACGATGAGAGTAGCACAGAGGTGTCCATTTCGTGCCTCAGGCCCCATTCCTATACGCTAGCTGTCTTTGGCGATGTGCCGCAGGCGTGCATACCTGCTTCGCGTGCAAGAAGCCGGGAACGGATGTCAGGCGCTGCATGATTCCGGTGTGCGGGAAGTTCTACCACGGCGAGTGCGTCGCCAAGCACGCGCCCACTCTGCCCCAGGGCCGAGGCTTCCGCTGCTCCCTCCACGCCTGTCTGTCCTGCTACATCACCAACCCCGCCAATCCGTCCAGCACCAAAGGTGAGTCCGCCTACTGCAACACTGCTACCATTTCATTCGTGTCACTAGCACCGGATTTATCCTGACACTGCATGCAGTATGTATCGTTAAGTCTGATAAACACTCTCTAGCCAGCGGCGCACTGATACCTGCCCCTGGATCACCTTCTACAGGTCGCCTGACCCGCTGCGTGCGTTGCCCCGTCGCCTACCACGCCAACGACTACTGCATGGCCGCCGGCAGCGTCATCCTGGCCAACAACAGCTTCCTGTGTCCCAACCACTTCACTCCTCGCAAAGGCTGCCGCAATCACGAGCACGTCAATGTCAGCTGGTGCTTTGTCTGCTCCGAGGGTCAGCGCGCCTTCCTTCCGTATCCCGTTCCGCCTCTCTGTGCCTCTAGGCCCCAAGCTGGTTCAAGTCTGTTGATCGATTCTGGCCATACCATTTCTCTCCCTGTAGGGGGCAGCCTCCTGTGCTGCGAATCATGTCCTGCCGCTTTTCATCGCGAGTGTCTGAATATCGATATGCCTGAAGGAAGCTGGTACTGCAACGACTGCCGGGCTGGAAAGAAACCCCATTACAAGGAGATCGTGTGGGTCAAAGTGGGCCGATACAGGTCAGAGCAACTAATGTGTATCTAATGTAACGTTGCTGTGTACAAAGAGTAATTTTACCGAGATATATGGCAATTTCAAGGTTTTTTCAAACCCAGTGCTAAATTTTATTCATTGGTGTGTGGTTTTGTCATAGATTTTGTTTATGATAAAAACTTAACTTTCCAATGATTTCTATGACTGACTTCAGGGTTCATTTGCACACCGTGACATCTGCATTATATGGCTGCCTTTCTTGGTTAATCCTTGCTGTGTTCTGTCTCTGCGCAGGTGGTGGCCTGCAGAGGTCAGCCACCCAAAAAGTATCCCTGATAACATCCTCCGCATGAGGCACGACGTGGGCGAGTTTCCAGTGCACTTCTTTGGCTCCAAAGATTACCTGTGGACCTACCAGGCCCGGGTTTTTCCCTACATGGAAGGCGACGCCAACAACAAAGAGCAGATGGGAAAGGGCGCTGACGCCATCTACAAGAAAGGTAGAGGAGCTTCAGGCAGTGAGCCCCAGCTAGGGCGTGTAACGGAGGGTTAGTTCTGCTCTTTGCCGGGAGAGTCTGGCCTCCGGCGTGACGGTGATTATGTGTCTCCAGCACTGCATGAAGCTGCAGAAAGATTCCGGGAACTGCAAGCTGAGAAGGAGATCAGGCAGCTTCAGGAGGACAGGAAGAACGACAAAAAACCCCCCTCTTACAGGCACATTAAGGTATCAGATGATATCATTGGATGGTCAGAAGAAAGATCATAAAGTAGCCCGCTTCGTGCAAGGTCGCTGTATCGGCTGAATGTCTGGTTTATTCTTCCCGCTTCTTTGCTCCTCATTCATCAATTCTCTGCTCATGCAGGTGAACCGGCCAATAGGTAAAGTGCAGATCTTCACCGCCGACCAATCAGAGATCCCCCGCTGCAACTGCAAGGCGACCGATGAAAACCCTTGCGGCATGGACTCCGAGTGCATCAACCGCATGCTGATGTACGAGTGCCACCCTCAGGTGTGCCCGGCCGGCGAGCACTGCCAGAACCAGTGCTTCACCAAACGCCAATACACCCAGGTGGAGATCTTCCGCACGCTGGCACGCGGCTGGGGTCTGCGCAGCATCACCCATATCAAGAAGGTGTGTGAAGCCAAGATATGACCGCAGGCTGACTGAACAAGATATTCACCCAAACGCACTGCAAGGCAATGAAACAGAAATGTTTAATTTTCCACAATTAAAAAGCAAACATTGCTTCAGAATACAGCAAATCTAATTAAATTACAAATTAGTTGATCGCTAGGAGCTTGTCTAATTACTTAAGCGTACATGCAGTAGACTTCATCCAGGAATTAAAGACTTAATGACCGAACTGTTTAAATTTCTGTGACCGCGTGCTGCACTTTTCAGGGGGCGTTTGTGAATGAGTATGTTGGCGAGGTGATTGATGAAGAGGAGTGCCGCACTCGGATCAAGCACGCCCAGGAGAACGACATCTGCAACTTCTACATGCTGACTTTGGACAAGGTGACACCTACTTGGCTAGAAGTGAAGAACATCGACTGTATTTTGGTACCGACAGGGATTGTTGATGGACATTGATGTTGTTACGTAGCTGTGAGTTCTCTCTGCACTGTTTTGTTCATTTCGCCTTAACTTCCAAGGAAATCCTTGCACCATACATTCAGAAAGAACCCCGACTTAATAGGTTGCCTAAGCTATGAAGAACGGTGGGGAAAATATACATTTGAAGCCTTAATTTATTTGATCTTGTGTTGTATTTCCTCTTAATTATTACTTTTACTATAGAATGTATGTGTGTTGTGTCTGCAGGATCGCATCATTGACGCTGGACCTAAGGGCAACGAGGCGCGTTTCATGAACCACAGCTGCCAGCCCAATTGTGAGACACAGAAGTGGACCGTTAATGGGGACACGCGGGTTGGACTCTTTGCACTGGTGGACATCCCTGCTGGTGGGCCGTTCTCTTAGTCTGACCCATAATCCTCTGCTCTTTCTGTTGCATGATGTATCTGCATAAGGGAGAGTGTGGCAGGAGACTGCCGTTTTTTGGGTATAGCTTTAGAGAGATAAGGTATATCTTTGTGTCTTTTGTTAGGTGTGGAACTCACATTCAACTACAATCTGGAATGTCTGGGCAATGGGAAGACAGTCTGTAAATGCGGGGCACCCAACTGCAGCGGATTCTTGGGCGAGAGACCAAAGGTGATGAATCGACAAGCGCCGGAGACCTGAGGGATGTTCCTTGGCTTACTTTCAAAAACAGAGCAGTAACAATGACCTTCCGTCTACCTTCTGAAGTTAATCTGTATTTAATAGGGAGTGGTAATTCCTAGCTGTATGGAATAATACCACAGTGTTTCAGTTTGCAGAGAAAGCACACTTTGTTTCCTCATTGTATTGTTTGAGGTGTTTAAGTTGAATTTTTGGCCGTAGAACCAGCCCTCAGCAGAGGATAAGGCCCGAAAAGTGAAGAAAAAGGCTGCAGTAAAGCGAAAAAGCCAACTAGAGGTGACCAAGGAGCGAGAGGATGAGTGTTTCACTTGTGGTGATGGAGGACAGATTGTATCCTGCAAGAAACCTGGTTGCCCTAAAGTCTACCACGCTGACTGCCTCAAGCTTTCAAAGAGACCAGCAGGTCTGTATCTCTCAGCTTTTGTCATATCGGGGTCTAATATCATTATCGCACATTATCGTTTTGTGTAATCTTAACAGGTAGATACTTCATTGATCTCAAAGGAAATACCTATTTAGCCATTTCTCTCTTGCCTTTTACACAACCCCTTTACTCTACAGTATTTCCCAGCTGCACAGTCCACGTTTTTGCTCCCTTCCAGCTCCCTACCAAGCAGTTCACATTTTTGCTCCCTTCCAGTAGCTGGGAGGGAGTAAAAGTGTGGACTATCTAGTATGAAGCTGTGTGGGACAAAAACCTGGACTGTCTGTGGGTCCCTGAAGGCTGGGTTGGGAAGACCTGCTTTACAGCATTTGGTTGGACTTGCATGAACCTTTTATATGACAAGTCTTCTAATTGTATCGGTTACCACCCATATTTCTGCTTCTCAGTCAGATCTGTGTAGTCTGAATCTGCTGCTGTTATTTCATTGGCTGTTGTAGGGCGCTGGGAGTGTCCATGGCACCAGTGTGATGTGTGTGGGAAGGAAGCAGCCTCCTTCTGTGAAATGTGCCCCAGTTCCTTCTGCAAGCAGCACCGCGAGGGGATGCTGTTCATCTCCAAGCTGGATGGTCGCCTCTCCTGTAGCGAGCACGATCCATGTGGGCCTGACCCCCTGGAGCCTGGAGAGATCCGCGAATATGTCCTACCACCCCTGAAGGCAGTCGGTGTGGCTCCTCCACCGCTTACTGCGGCGCCTTCGGTGGCTGCCGCTCAGCCCGCCCTCAAAGCCGCCAATGGACGGCCTCCTCCTGTGACCAGCTCCGCCCCCCTGCCTCTATACAGCGCCCCCAGCCACCCCTACGTGTCCAGTGCCCCTAAAAGCATCCTGGGTTCTTCTGCTTCTCAATTTAGGGACAACAAAGAAGTGGAAGAAGATGACGAAGACGATGAGGACGACGAGGATGACGACGATGTTGGTGAAGAAGAAGACCTTGAGGATGATGGAGAGATTGAGGATGGAGAGGTGATTGGGCTGGATGAAGAGGATGCAGACGACTATGAAGAAGAGGATGGAGAGATTGTGGAGGATGAAGGGTTAGACCTGGAGGTAGAGGATGGGCCGACAATGGATGATGAAGACCCTGAGTACTTGGATGAAGAGGAAGGAGAAGTGATTGAAAGTCAAAAGCCAAGGGCGTAGGGAGGGGCGGAGACTTAACGGGAGCCAATGGAAAGGTCCTTCCTACATCCCTGGACTATAAAAAGGCTTTTCCAAGATGCGGGTCTAAAATGGGGGAGTGACATGTGGGGAGAGCTGAAGGAGGCTGACCAACCAGCGGAGACCGGTACAGAGTTAAACCTTTGCTTTCTGCATGCATGCGACACCTTCAGACGGTCCCTGCAGAATGTCAAAGAGCTGCTAGTTCCATCAGTTCTTCCCAGACCCCGACCCCGACCTCCCAGCCGTCTTTAACGTCTCCTTAGGGGAGTGGAACTGGTGCTATGGAGTTTTGTCTGTGTGGTCTCAAGTTTTCGCATTCATACATTTTTAATATCTGGTGCTGTTTTATTGTGAGATTGGACTTTTGTATGCTCATCTTTGTTTACTTTGTTTACATTTTAATCTGAAACTCTTCTGGGGGGGAAACTCAAACATGCAAAAGTTTAAGGCCAAAATCAGCACTGCAGCTACTTAATGAGAGCTGGAAGGTTGCTTTTATAAGCAAATGCCAAGATAAATGCACCATGAGCTAAGAATACCCAGAAGAGTTCTGCGACCTCTAGTATTTATCAATTCCCTTGTTAAGTACTCTTACATGCTTTAGGCTTGGTCTTAGCAAATGATTTCTTACCCAGTTGCAAGTTATTTTGTTTTTAAAAATAACTTTTTTATACAAAACATATTACTTGTCAGATTTTAACTATTAATAATAATGTCCAGACTTTAATTGATCTACTCAATTTGGCTCAATAAGAACTGCGTTCATACTTAGAAGCATACAGATATATTCATTCATGTAGGGATTTTAGCAGACAAATGAGACTGCTCTTTTAACAGATGAACAAAGGCGACATATCGAACGTTGCGCCTGGCCTCATTTCTTACTTACCAGTAACGTGACTTTACACCGTTGGAATTACACCCAAAGCAGTTATTTTATTTCCTTAAACTGCAAGCAGATCAACTGAGCAAGCAAATGGTGGATAAACACAAATAAGTTGCAGTGTCTTAAAATAGACGTGACCCTCTTTGATATACAACAATTGATCAACCCACCGCAAAGCTCAATACCAAAGACCATCTAATATCAGACACCATGGTAGAGCTGTGGTAGTGCTAACACGAATGATATTTTATTAACTTCCTAGATTGCCTCACGGATTTGTGCGATGTGTGTGCATCAGGAACTACGTCCTCTAAGTTGATTATTTGGTTTGGAAGCAGCCCATCTGATGTTCTCTTGTGAAGTCTTCATTCCTGCAGTTTTCATTGCAGAATGAGTACTAGCTGTACGGGGCCATAGAACATGAATATGTGCATTTCACCAGCTGCAATTTATTAATCCTGTTTGTTTTGTGGCGTAGTACACATCCCTTTAAACTGTGAACACTGCAAAGGCCAAATTATTACCAGTTCTGGCAAGAGTGAATATATTCTCTGTCAGATAATAATTAGCATCTCATCTGCCGGTGAATTAAACCACATTCAGTTGTTCGTTTGGCAAAAGTTAGCGGAATGACCTTAAATGGGATCTAGAAATACCCCAGTCCTGCCGGAATGTAATCCACTTTATTCCAGTTACAGAAATCTCCCTCTCTTCTCTGAACTCTCCAGCAGTGTATGTACATTCACACGTACCACTGAATTCATGTTTTTAAATCATTTATTCAGATCACCTGAGGATTTTAGGTTTATTTATTTTCTTTTATTGCTGTGGATTTGAATGACGTATCCTGTATGCTGTTCTGTCACTGTACGCTCACATTTTCAACGATCAGTCGGAACGTCATCGCGCGGCGAAGACTCAGCTGCGCGTCGATCCCACAGCCTCTGCTGTTTAAGGAATGAAGTTCACTCAGTTCAAGTCAGTGAGTCCATGGATGCTGCTTTAGAGCGAGACCACAGCGAGGCTGCGTTTCTCTGCACTGCCCCGAGCTGCCGCAGACACAGCCGCTGTCTCCACCCCCAGTCTGCCATGTACTTTTTATTCCCCTTTGTTCTGAAGTTAGACCCATCAACACTGAGCAGCCTGTGAGAATGTCCTTAAGTCAGTGATGAAGTCAGTTAGCTTCGTAATCATGGAATTGTGCGTGCACTTTTGTGTGTGAAAGTGAAAGTTTAATCTACAGCTCTGATCGATTAAACTAATTTGTCACAAGTACATACTGTATGTATATAATGAGACTATCTTCAGTTATAATACACAGTAAAATAATATGGATTTTCATCCACCGTCTAACATTGATGTTCTTTCATGTTACCCTCCACAGTTCAACCAATAGACCTAGTTAACCAGGCTGTCTGTTCACTGGGTGGTTAGAGGGGTGTTTGAGTAATTGGTTGCTCAGACTGGGTCCATATTGCCCACCAACCAAATGCTAATCCTTGCACAGAGTGTAAGTACACAGCAAATCCCGTACCGTACACTTCTGTGCTGTAAGAGTCCCCATTTATTAATGAAATGATGATATTAACTTTAAGAACTCTACTTCTACCTCTTCCCACCACACTTTTACCTTATCTCTATGTGACTTGGAAATAATAATTAATATGTGGTCTGTTCAGCATGGAAAGACCAAATGTAGCTGGTTTATGAAGAAAACCAGGATTGTCTCCCAGTATATTTGTCACACATATATCACCTGAAAGACAGGTGTGATACCGTCTCTGAGCATATGGTATTGCCATGTGACAGAGGTAACATTACATAGTAACGCATTTAAAATTTGAATGCAAATCATGATTTTTTTAAAATATGTAATTAAGTTATGTATTTTTAAGAAGCTTTTTAGCTCCTGCAATATACTGGCATCTTTGCTTCCCAGTCAAGGCCTTGGATTGTCAAGACCATTATAGGATAGGCAGTTATATAAAGTGGATGGACTAAAATGTTGTGATTCTAATGGTTAAATTATAACACACACACACACACACACAGAGGACACCGCTTTTGTGGAGTGACTGAAGTTCCCATTTTGAGTGTGATCCGTAAAGATGTAATATATTGCATATACGTCGCATTTTGATCATTTTACATTTGGGGCCATCAATAAAAATATGTATATTTTGATGTTTGCCATTTACACATTTGAAATGATGAATAATTTCTAGGTAATATAGAGAAGAGGTAACTGAATTTCCCCTTGATTTGCTCCCTTATGGTATCAGCATTTCTTTTGTTGGCATGTATCTTTGCTTCAACAGGACACATGAACATGGCTCAGTGACAGATGTCGCAATCCTGAGGAAAGCGGTAATATTACAGAGTAACGACGCTTTAAATACTACAGTTATTTTTCTACTTGCATATATTTACACCACTACCCATCTGATTGTATCTATTAACTAGATATATGTTACAACTAATTGTGGCGAAGCATAACTGGGAGTTAAGTGCATAGTGATGCTGAGTATTAAAAAGACGACACGGCTCTCTGGTCACCTAACAGTCCTAGTTTATCTGTAGCATGTAAAATATTTATTGACGACTTGTATGTTCAATGGGTTACAGAGGAAGTTACATAACTCATTTGGGTCATTATGTTTTCGGCCGTGAAAAAAAGGAGCAAAACAATATTTACCACTGACAGCATGTAGGTAATATGCTGATGTTGTGATGACTCACGTCTCACAGGTCCTGCTGGAACCCCAGATTTAGATGGTTCGGCAAATTAGTATTAGTATCCTGAATATGTTTACCTCACATAATATATTAAATTGCCCTTCATTACACTGATAGCTGTTATAATTAACTCATTGCCTGAAATTATTTGCGGACATTTTCTTTTTAGTTTCATAGTAGTGTGTCTATTCTGTATATGTATTTTTCTATATTCCCATATAACCAGTTCATTGGCCTCTCACCTTCCCCTGTTCCGATGTCTTTGACTGATCTATAGCTGTTTGTTTGCGTTGGCTAGTTTTCCCCCCCCTCCACTGTAATTTTTGAAAATGTGTTCATGCCCTTTGCCCTCGGGTCCTCCCTCGGGTCCCCCCGTGTTTCTCTGCTCCTCGGTCCGGACAGGCAGAGAAACTATTCTTACGAACTAGAAACACTGCTGCCCTGAGAGGGTCGCCGAACTGTACTGTAGTCCTTTGTATATAATAAAGATTACTGTATGGAACAAGCTACCTGTTCAGTCACAAGTCCCTTTTTTTTACCACACCCCGTGCTTGACAGGTGACCGTAACGGTTATTATTCTAACTGTATTTCATATTCTAATTGCTTGGCTGCCTAACCAAACTTTTTTCACCGTGGGCATCCAGATTTACTGTTTCACATGGGTGATGATACGCTGAATCGTTATTGTTCTTAATCACCCTGCTGCCTGCAATCAGCTGCACATATGTAGTCAATAGGTCACCATAATGCGTCACTCTGGAAAAAAAATTCCATATGTGAATTGTGGTGTTTAAAAAAACAATAATGATAATAATAAAAAAAAAAAAACCTTTAAATGAATCCATTTTATTCAGTATTGAATTAGGTATTCACACCACCACTCAACTTCCGAACAGTTCTTGCCATTGTGTGCTTCACAGAGTGACATTAAATATTTAACTTTGCCAAGTTGTAAAATATAATATTGTGCACGGCAATATGGTAACAATGGTGAACACCCTGAGGGTACGCGCAGCGACGCTGTAGTTTTCATCCCCAGAGAAAATCAGCTTGCATGTTGATTGCTGCTATCATCCATCTTACCTTTTCAGTCTTAGCATTTTAATAGATGTACAAATAGAACATGTAAACAGTTTGATACCCATATTCCAATACTGATTGTTTTAATACATGTCAAATTAATACATGATGAAAAATTAAAGAAACTATATCAAGGTTTACTGAGAACAATATGACATCTAGGTCACTTCTATCAAATGGCTACTGTGAGGCCTATTGAACTGTGACCTTAAGGGCAGCAATGCATTTGAGATAATTCAGGTCACGGAACTTTTGGCAATTTAGCGTTCCTTCATAGATTGGTAGTAGTTCAAAGAGAGATGGAGAACTAGCATCAGTCTATTTTCACCTGATTCAGACATGTTTTTCTATTTAGGCCATTAATAAATCTGTAAATATGACACCTTTATCAGTAATGCTACAATAAAACTCCAGTTCTCAGCTCACGTGTAATCCTGACTGTAAACACTCAGCTTATCTTAAATAAGTATCACACATGTTAGAAAGCTGTAAACATTGCCATGAGACATTCCGGAAAGTTCAAAAAGTAGTTCTTCTGCGCCCAACACTGAACACATGTTGCATCCATGCGTTTGCAGTCCAAGCAGATCACTTTAATTTACTTCCTTCAAGAACACTAAGGACATAAAACAGTATGAACAGATGATCATAGCACCGAAGCTTGTGAGATGGCTACTGTCATAGGCAGGCAGGCCTATGGAGGAACCTCACTGGGACGTTTCAGTCATTATTCACAACTGGAGACCCTCAGGACGGCGACACCATGAGGCTCATCAGCAGTTCAGCTCCGATTCCCCACGTCGGACCCGCACTATGCCAACAGCACCTCCGCCTCTGACCCCTCCTGCAGGAGCCCCTCCAGCCACAAACTATGCCTCAGTATCCATCCATCCATCTATCCAGTTTCTGTAACCGTTTGTCAGGGTGACGGGGGGGCCGGAGCCTATGGGCACAAGGCAGGGAACAACCCAAGATGGAGCACCAACCAATCACAGGGCTCCAACCCGTCACAGGGCTCAGCACAGGGAGAGCAACATGGGGAGAACATGCAAATTCCACTGCCAGCCCACCTCTGTATCCTATCCATGAAAAGAGCAGAGGAGTGGAGACGACAGGCACGTTTATAAAAACAACAATCAAACTACAAACCAGTTCTTGGAAAAAATTCCAGAAATTTGAAAAAGCATTTTTAACCATGAAGCATTCAGCTTCAACATTCAGAAACAGATGGTGAATAAAAAAACAAAAAAATCGAGCAATAAAAATAATCAGAAGGGAAGATAATATAAGCAGTAATATCACTAAGATGAAGACGTGTAACCATTCCAGGTTTCAGCAGTGTCAGAGTCTTTCAGCAGTGTCAGTGTTTGGTTGCTGTGTAGCTTCTGTTCAATTGGACTCTGAGCACAAGGCACCCAAACCTCTTTTTTTTTCTACCCAGAATCCTACGTTAGATGATCATTTCCAATTGCATAATGCCCATTGTCAATTGTGGCAGCAAGAGTAAAAATAGGAGTTGTTTGTCTGTCCCAGATCCACCCCTTTTTCCTCTGAAAAGAAGCAGAGTATATGATGAGGACATTTAAGCCACTGAAAAAGAAACTAAAAGCAAGAGTTGGCTTTCATTCTCACAAGAGCCTTTTCCTGCTATTGACAGGAAGTTTCACATCAATGAACAATTAAAAAGAGCTAAGTTAAAAAGCATATGAAACCTTAGAAAGCCCCCAACAGAAGACGAAATGAAGGAGCACCCACCTGTCATGAGCTGGAAGGTGGTGCTGTTATAGACGTCTTCTGCTACTTTCTGAAAGAGTTCATCTGTAACAAAGGCATCAAGGAGCAGCTCTGACACAGTCCGCATCCTCACAAAAAACTGTTACTCACTACAGGCGCCATAAAAATGAATCATGTTACAGCACAAACTAAAATAAAACCATTATTAAAACCTTTATTTACTACAATGACTGGAAGCATGCATTGGAAAGGTAATATTTTACTCACCGACATTTTTCCCGGTCTTACTGGAAGTCTCAAACAGCTCAGCCTTAATTTCTGCAGACAGGAAGAGAAATATTTGTCAACAATGAATAGACAGGGTATGTATACTTCATTGATCCCTGGGAAAATTGTTTTTCTGCAGCATGACATTAAGTACAGTCAACAATGAAGCAACAGTCACAAAAATAAAAAATACACAAAATACAATACAAAATATATACCTAGCACAACATTTTTTTTCTAATTCACTATTAAACAAATTCAGACCTAGTCTGGTGTGCAGTCACTCAGGGCAGGAGGCAGATGGCATATCGACAAATGGAAGGGTAGAGGATCCTTAGTGCACCACGGTGGTGTGTAGGGCCGCACGATATACACACGTGGACAAAAGTTTATTTTTTTAAATAATTCTGTTGAAGCATGGTTGAAAATCAATGTCTGACTTTCATTGGTTAAATTTCATAGA
>JAODKF010000002.1:7110250-7135034 GCA_026779585.1 Mormyrus proboscirostris
TTAAGTAATCATTACCATTATATTTGGGCAAAATCAGCTCAATCTTTCTAGAATGATTAATTATACCAATAAAGCAGTGGTCACTAACAGGCGGACCGCGGTCGGGGTCCGAACCCAGAAGCTGTCCCATATGAACCCAGACCGACAGCCAAAACAAAACCTGACAGGACGCTTTTATTTTAACCAGCGCAACGTTTGTACTCTTTTCGGTAGTGGTTTAGCGCTATAACCGCTGCTTCTCACGCCACTGAACGTCAAACGCCTTTAACCGTGAAGCGTAGTTCGGCGTGTACAGCCCTTTGTCAGCGCTAATGTGCCGTTAGTGTTAATGGCAGCAGCGAAGCGACCAAAAAGCCGTAATGTCCCTAACAGAGTGGCTGATCTGTCCTGAAATCATACAGCCAAAAGCTTTCAAACACAGTATGTATTATATAACATGGTGGATAAATAGACATAGTTTATTGGTGATTTCATGTTCGTTGAAGTTTCTGCTTTTTAACAACTGTATAAAGTAATGTTATAAAGTTGTTATATAAATCAACTCAGGTGAAACAAAAATTGTATGTTTTCAGCATCTGGCATGCCACTCACGATTTTAGACTTGAGCAGGAAATCTATATTATTCCATTATAAACCTAAAATAAGCCACGTCAAAAGTATATTTACATGGTTAAATACAAAAGCAGACAATTTACAAGGTAAGTACTGTTACATATGTGTGCAGGCATCTCAAATTAATTAAGTACAATTCAGTTTGATTTGACAGTCAGGTACTCATTAAATGCAATGTGGAAACAACTGATAGGTTACTTAAATGTACATCACACTAAATAGTTACTACACACTAAATAGATCTTCCGGATCTTTTCTTGAAGAAATTCTCTCTAACTGGACCTCTTTAAATTTTAGTTGAATACCCCTGCAATACAGCTATTGAACTAATTAGATTTCTCAATATCGCAATATATATCGCAGAAAGAATAAATATCGCAATATGATTTTTCCCAATATCGTGCAGCCCTAGTGGTGTCATTTGCTGGCAATGGTGTGATGTCACCACCATCAGTGTATCTAGAAACAACCCACTGGTTCAGCTTTTTTTACTCGGCATATTTGACTAATCCATCCTTTTTTTTTTTTTTTTTTTTTTTAAAACTACACAAGGATTTTAGGACATTAATCTTTTCTTACTAGAAGCTCAATTATTCTTTACATTTAATTACTCTATTTTAAGTTACAATATGCAGTAATGCTCGCCGTAATGTTTACAGTAATGTTCACGGTAATGCTCGCCGTAATGTTTACAGTAATGTTCGGAGTAATGCTCACAGTAATGTTTACAGTAATGTCCGGAGTAATGTTCGCAGTAATGTTTACAGTAATGTCCAGAGTAATGCTCGCCGTAATGTTTACAGTAATGTTAGGAGTAATGCTCGCAGAAATGTTTACAGTAATGTTAGGAGTAATGCTCACAGTATTGTTTATAGTAATGTTCGCAGAAATGTTTGCTGTAATGCTCCTTAAAGGCAATAGTAAAACTGCTGTGTTTTGTTCATACCTTCAGCATAATCCTGTACATCATGGTAGTCCATTTGTCGCATGGTGCGGTCTGTTTCAATCAGGTCACTTTTTGTTCCGCACAGGTAAATCTTGCAGTGCTTAAATCAAGAGAACAAAAAATAATACTTATTTTTAAACATTATACAACCATTCACCTATCGACAATATCATGGTGGAATGCTATGCTTCACGTTCATGGTATTCATCAAAGCATGGATCATATGAGACCAATCAGATAGCACAGAAAGGCAAATAAAGATGTTTCACAGAAAAAAACTTACTTCTTCACACTTTTGCAGCTCCTCTACCCAGAACTTCACACGTAAAAAACTGCTTCTGTCAGTCAAATCTGGAAGACAGCTATACAGATTACAGTGCATTCAAAGATAAACAGTGAGGTATTTACAATATTGCTGAGCTAAGTAGGCCTACAATGTAGTTACACTGACGCGAGAAATCTTTCTGCCAGTGTCCTCAATTCTTGGAGCTATAAAGCCTAACGAAGTACAACACGGCTGCTGTGCAAATAACCAAACCTGCTAAAATATATTCTTGGTGAACATCTTAGTTTATACATGAAGACTAAGTGCTTCAGACTGACAAATGGCTTAGATAAACTACATCCAATCAAAACTATCAGGGATTTGAAAGGCCCAATCTTTACTAGCAGGTCAGTAACTGGGGATTTCAACAAAGAAATTTAATTATCAAAGTATTCTGTATTCAATGAGCATTTATCAATACTTTTGACCAATGGACTTTGAAATATTCTGCATGAGTAAATGTATGGCTGAAGTCTGATGAGTAAAATTTTTGAAAGGGTCCAATATTTACCGTAACATACAATGGCGGCTTTAGCTCCCCGGTAGTAAATTCTACTCATGGCTTCGTAACGTTCTGATCCAGCTGTGTCCTGGGGTAAGAAGAAGGGGTTAGCACAAGTTCGATTACAGCAGAAACACTCAGCCTCATGTATTTTCAGTGGTATAAAGGCATCGTGTATTTTCAGTGGTATATAGCCATCATGTATTTTCAGACGCCAGTGACATCCAAAGGTTTCCTTCACTAAAACTCCAAGGCAGAATTTGTTGAATACACAGTAGGTTCCTACCAATTGATAAAATTTACTGACTGATATTATTATGTTGATTTACCATATTCAAACCGTACCTTAAAATAAGGAAATACATTCTCACAAAAAACGTGCAGTCTATTCTATTTACCAAAATAAAATAAAAGAGTGATTCATCCCCCTAGAGAAACACTCTCTTCATCCAATCAGGTTCTCCATGGGACACATGCACATGGCGATGGCATATTTAGGGGTACCAGCGCAAGGTTGTATCTGTGGAACCTTAATATTGGCTGATATTTTAGCCAATGTATATATTGGTTGAGCCAAAATAGTTTTTTTTTTTTTTTTTTAGTGAAACCAGCTTGCAAAAAAACTCTTACAACAGGTCTTACCCAGATTCCAAGAGTCAATACTTTGTCTCCCATCTGAATCTGTTTGGCAACAAATGCTGCTCCAATAGTCTGTTGGCAAATATATACATTTGTCATACCATGTGCTCATAAACTCTCCGCGTGCTGAACCACATGGAGAGGTAACAGTTAAAAAAAATTACACAGTAAAAAATAAAACTTAGAATGTTAAACATGCCTACTATATGAGCATGTAAAGTTGTTCACACAACTTTCACTGAGTTTCAAACCATCTGCAGGCTTCTCTAAACAACACTCCAAATTCCCCATGAGGCTGTTCTTCTGCCCCAAGCAGATGAAGAAAACAAAGTAACTTTGGCCCTACACTTCTCAAACAACCCTGCGACAACATATGTGATGAACAGAGCTGGGTAACACCTCAGCATGGACGGTCAGAAGGCATCTCACTTACTAGGTGGCTGCTCTGGTCTGGACGTTATCATATCATGAATACACAATGCATTCATGCAGCATATCTATACAGTCTATGGAATATTCTGAACTACCTGCTCCTTGGACCAAGGTACTCTAATGTATAATATTACTTTTTCAGGAACAAATTAGTTTCCTATGAGATTATGGTGGTAAGTGGTGATCAGTGGTGGCCTAATTGTTAGGGAAGCCCACTTGTAATTGAAAGATTGCTGGTTCTGACCAGCAAGGCACCACTGAGGTACCCTGAGCAAGGTACCGCCCCCAAGCACTGCTCCCCGGGCGCTGAATTAGCTGCCCCCTGCTATGTCACATATGGGTTAAATCCAGAGGACACATTTTGTTATTGTGTGCCAACACTGATCACTAAATTCTAATTTTATATTCTAGTAAGAATATTCTAGTAAGAATATAAAATTTGTTAAAACATTTGTTTCTTTTTATGATTGGTTCTTCTTTGACCAATGCAATCAAATCTGTCTCAAACACTTCTAATTCAATCCAACCACTTTTATCATAGAATGTTGATTCTGCAGGGATGCCTCTTGCCTGTTTTGTAGAAGTCGCCATTTGTTCTTTAATGATTTCAATATTTTCAAAAATACACTCCGTTATTTAGCACCACGAAACACTTAGCATTTAAACTAAGCACGATAAAAAACATCAATCCATTTTCAAAAGTAAATTATATTTTACATCAGTACAACATATGTAATACCAAGGACAAACAAATCATACTCACATTTTGATATGGGCCAAAGAAGAATCGGTTGTGTGCAAACCTTTCCACTAGACTCGTTTTCCCAACATACTCCTTACCCAGCATGACCACTTTGGCGTCCACTCGCTGACCACTCATCGTGAGAAGAGCCAGTGAATAGAAGCAATAAAATGAGTCTGCCAAGGAAATAGGTAGAATTATATATATTATATATATCATGCATCAGAAACTGCACATACAAAAGCATAATCCTCAGTTTGGGATAGAGGAGTGATATTTCAGTGTTGTTGGTTTTGTCTAATAAATCTAATTTTTGTAAAAAGGTTAGACTTGGTCCCAGACATTTAAGAAAAGCCTCCACAACGCTATTAAAGATACAATTTCTTTTGTTTATATAGCAAATAATCCAAAGATAAAAATACAAAAAACGTGGGTATGAATACATTTCATAGTTTCATAGTGCATATTTCATGGCACATATAACTAGCACGTCTCCGTTTGTTACATTCATTGTCAAGTAATTCTGGGGCATATTTAACATCTTAACAATACAATTGGTTATGAACGTTATTGTGAACCATGTTATCCACGTCTGACACACCCAAGTAAACAACTTCATTTAAGCTACATCTTCCGAGCTCTGCAGCTAGCGGGTTACTAAACCCACATCATTCTATTTGATCATATAAAAATAAGCCCTATCGTACACTAAAAACATAATACATAAATATCACCAAACAAAAGGGGTTATACTTACAGCTAATGAATATCACACGGGAGCAGCGCCGAGTCAGACGGTGTTGTTTGCAGTAATGTCATTGTAAGTCATGCGTACACACTACAGCGCTGTGTCCGCGCTTATTTTCCGACCGATCCTCCCAACTAGCCAGCTTTTAATTGGAAAGTGTGCGTTGCATAGCCGCATGCTGACTTCATTACCGACCAGCTAGCCGGCTACCCTTTGGGGAAACACCGCTCAGGACCGACGGCGCGGTCATTCGGACGCCACACGGTACCAGAGAAACATCCCAACACAGCTCATGTGTTCGGGTCTAAATGAGGGCGCCACCCAATGTCTATGCGAAAGATCAACACTGATAGCAATTCTGTGTAATACCACAAACAGATGTAATACTCGGTAACAATATGCATTTATAAACACGGATGTAATACTGTATAACTATATGCATTTATAAAGTAAACACAAGCCAACCAAATGCCTTCAAACATTTTTAAACGTAGGACATTGTCATAAAGCTTCCTTCCATCTTCCACCCGCTTATCCCTGACATCCAGTGTTTCACGGGTAGAAAGATATATGAGGTATAATTTCCACGCTTTTAATTATTTAACGTTAAATGTAAATGGTTTGTACAGAAAGAGTGACGTGGACTCATGTGGAAACTTTATGTTCAGCCTGACCCCAAGGTATAGGTGTTTCCTGGAACAAGAATATGTATTCACAAAACGTCAACGTGGAGTATATCATAACTTACATGGGATAACTGCTGTACTTTTGTTGTACTTGTTATACAAATACTTGTAATATTTAGCATCAAAAAAATCCAACTTGTTATTGGACGAATTTGATTACAGTTTCTGTGAGAATTTCATTACTGAAACTGCACTTGCATACCTTTTATTTAAAATGCTGCTAGCTCACATTGGTTAAATGCAAGCAGCAATATCGGCAATATCCCAACAACCATCACATCTTAAATCTTTCTTCAGCTCTTTCTAAAATGAACTAGATTTCCTATACTACATGCATTGCTGAGATGCTGGTAAATTATTCTGACCACTGAAAATTTTAATTCATAAGACAGTACAGCTTAAATATCTTAAATATCCGAATTAAAAGATTTTCAGTGATTTTCCCACGTCTTCAAATATACAGCTGAACCTGGAGCTATCAGAATTGTAGGTTCGCTTCCATGTTAGAAACGCCTACAGTACTTTTACCATTTTTATAGCATGAAAACAGTATATTCAAGATTTTGCTTAAAAGCTAGACTGTAATCGGTCTGCTGTTTGGGGTGTGCCCTTTGTGGGGCCCTCTTGCTTTTTTCCCATCTACCACCTACCACCTACAACCCTTGTTTGTAAACCACACAACTCTGACCACGAGCCTTCACATAAGTTGTCACTTCCGGGATAGTGGGCATGCGCACTTTGGCTTCTGTTTTCCCGTCGCTCCTGCTTATTTCCACCGGAAGTAAAGTTAAAGAGCCAGTAAACGAACACTGTAACTGCAGGTAAATGGCATTTTGGCCTTGCAATTGATGTGTTATTTTAAGAGTATCCCTTTTGTTCAGTAATGATGTGTGACGTGTAACTATTCTACACGATTAGTCGTGTGACTAGAAGTTTAGGCTAAATATATCTTATTTACTAACGTTAGTCGCTTGCTAGCCGCGGCTGTTTGGATAGGCTGCTACCAGGTGCGCTGTGACACTTCTGGTAGTTGTATCCGGAGCATCACTAGTAGTAGCTAATACTCATTACTGTCAAATATACTGCTTCAGTGTTTTGCCTTTGATTTCATATTTAAATATTTAGTCGACAATATAGCCGTCTGTCCTAAGATGCTTCTTGTTTTCCTTATCATTTCGTTAATCGTGTGTATCTAAAGCAGTTTATCTGTTTATTAGTCTGTTGTTTGGCAGGCAGCTGTCATGCCTTTGCCTAAATGTAACTGGGTAGTTTAATTAGTGAAATGTAAATATACCGTGCCCTGGTCATAGAAATAAATAATGCCGAGGTGTCTGGCTAAAATGGCTTAAGGTCTGGGAACTTTAGCTGAAAAGAACGTGAAATGCATATGGCCATTGCTTTGTGCTAACATTTGATGAAATATATTCAGGAATTATATATTCTTAAGCCAAACAACTTATAAAATATGATAAACGTCTGTTAACTTCACCATTTGATTGTATTATCTAAAAATAAGATTTTACTCATTTGTTTTTATTTAAGTTTCAGTTCAGTTTAATTTAATTCACTTTATTTAGAAAGTTTGCTTTAAGTATTCCCAATCAGAATAAAATGACAAAGTATAGTTGTTCTCTGTCTCCACTAATTTACAACCGCAGTCATTCTACCTTCACTTTTTCCCATATTTTGCTAATGCTGTTTTGGTCTTATTGCTGTTAGTTATATTGAAATACTCATACAAATTGTTTTGATTTTCGGTCATCTCTGCTGATCGCCTGGGATTTCTTGGTGAACTTTTCTTGACAAGCAAACTAGCATACTGTAGGAAAAAAGTTTAAAAGCCAGTTGTTCTGGAAAAAGGAGAAAAAATCCAATTCTAGTGTGTGTGTGTCTGTGTATAAGGTTATTAACTGGTGTTACACACTAGTGTCACATTGTCATTAAGCGTGATTTACTGAGTAATGCCTTGTTACCTCTTGAGGTAAGTAGCACATTACCAGCCTGACTAGTCCTTCCTTTCTGGTGTGTGGAGGTGGTGTCTGTACTTCCCTACAATGGAGCAGTGTGCCTGTGTAGAGCGGGAGTTGGAGAAGGTGCTCCACCGGTTTGTCATGTATGGCCACATGTCAGAGGAGCGTCTGGATGAACTGCTGCGCTATGTCTGTGAACTGCGAGGCCAGCTGGTCGCATTCGGTAAGGCAGCTGCAAGTAGCATTTCTTTGGAATTGGCAGCCTTTACATGTCACATGTTGCTTCCTGCCGGTTTCTTTAACATTTTTTTTGTGTGTTATTGAAGTTTAAAAATATTGAAAATTAGATCTATTGATTTACAATCTTATATAGGCCAAGTGCCTTCTTTATAAGTATCGTCCTATCCTTATGTGAATAATGCAATTATTAACTTACAATTTTGTTCATCTTCTTCATGTGTGGGACCTTGGTATGAAAAACTGGTCTGAGGGAAATGCTTATTATATCGGTTTATCAGAGCCTGCCATTATTTTTTTATTTGTTCAATTTAATTTAATGGGGGGGGGGTCTCACTATACAGTAGTGATGGACAAAATCAACAGAGGGCACCAACTAGTGGGGTAAAAAAAAAATACGCTAAGTGGTTCATAAAGTCTCATTTTGTCCATCACTACTATACAGTGATGCATCATAGCCTTAAGGTTTTCTGTGTACAGTTGGTAACGTTGGACAGTTGGTCTTTGGGTGGCAGTGTTCATGTTCAATGACGCCATGCAGGGGTCCAGGACGCCGACTTGTCAGTTTTCTCCCAGTCAATGGCCCAGTGCTGCAGAAACATCAAAGATACAGTGCAAATGCTTGCCTCACGACACAAGGATATACATGGCAGCGTGTCCAAAGTGGGAAAGGCCATTGACAGGGTAGGCACTCCCAAAACATTTTGGCTCCTCACCATGCCCAGAGCTGCGTCCAGTTGTTGAGACCTTTTGGAAATATGTGCATGTGTATATTCTATTTCCTTTCAGAATTTTGATGCAGAGGTCAGTGCGGTTGTGGCTGAGACAGTGTGGGACTCCCCAGAGAGGCAGAAGTATTTAAGTGAAACCATTGTGGAGCATCTGTATCGACAAGGAATGCTGAGTGTGGCGGAGGACCTCTGTCAGGTATGCCGTCTTTTTTTTTATTATCACCGAATGTCTTGGATGTCTAGTGAATGTGTTTCAGGTCCTTTGCTCAGAAAATTTGCTTTCTTAAAAACTTTCACCCTCTGACATCACCAGGGGACATTTCTGGTCCTCTTTATCTTGGAATTCTGTAATGAGCTACGAGAAATGTGGATACACTTGTGATTGACAAAATCATGCCTCGTGAACCATTTGCTATATATTTTGGCCCCACTAGAGGGCGCTGTCTGTTACAAAAAATGGGCGGCAAAACCCAATTAGCATCCATCCATCGAATTTCTAACTACTTATCCCAGTCTGGATTGCCTGAAGCCAGGGGTGGATTAATGCACAGGCTATCCTAGGCTTTAGTGTCAGCGTCAGGGAAACTGTAACAGTTATACTTATTAAATCTGGCTCGCACATTGATCCGCAAACTCTGGGTGTCAGACATTGCCATCCACTGTGTCATCCTTACCTGATGATGAATATTTATTTTTAATTAATGAAATATACAGAAGTGCTGTTGTGTTGTATGCTAAGATGTCAGATTGTTAAAGATTTTTTTTCTTCAATTCTACTGTGTAGCGTTACATGAAACTTGTAATTTGCCTGACAGGAATCAGGGGTTGTGATTGACATGAACCTGAAGCAGCCATTCCTGGAGCTGAATCGCATTTTAGAGGCTTTGAGAATGCAGGACCTCAGACCGGCATTGGAGTACGTTCATTTTCCTGCTCTGTCGCTGGCTGGCCGGTGAAGTTTGAGCACTCATGTGTCTGCGTGGTTTGCAGGTGGGCCGTGGCGAACCGTCAGCGGCTGCTGGATCTGAACAGCACGCTGGAGTTCAAGCTGCACCGCCTGTACTTCATTAGCCTGCTGAATGGGGGCATGGCCAACCAGCAGGAGGTTCTGCAGTATGCGCGCCATTTCCAGCCCTTCGCCTCGCAGCACCAGAGGGGTGAGCTGTGCAGTATGAGTAAACCAGGAGTTCTCAGGCTTTTTGGTCAAAGGTCTGCATCAAAGTCAGAGGTCCAGAATGTTTTTCAATAACAAAACAGCATTTCGTGAACTTTAATGAATTAACAATAACCTTCGGTATAGACATCAATATATAACAGAAATGGGAAGCCTTTTTCACTTTAAACAAATTGATTCATAGGGTGCACAATTGACTGGGTCCGGATTAATTTGTAGTTCGGTCCTCGTTCCAGACTTTGAGAACCCCTGGCATAAACTGCATGGGTGACTCATTCTATGGCAGTGCCTTACCTTGTAACAGTTACTTGTATTGTTATAACAGTGCAGTTTTGTAGTCATGAACAAGGACCTCTGCTATGGTCTGGTATGTGGATGGGATCTGCTGCAGACTAAGCCTCTGTGCCTGTGATCGCCAGTTCGGACCCCTCCTCAGCAGAATAGCCACACGTCCGTGGGCCCTTGAGCAAGGCCCTTAACCCCCATCTCCATGGGCCCCTCTGCAGGTGGCCGCCCCTCACTGCCTGGCTTACTCTCACCTACATGTGTCTGTGTGTCATGGAGAGCAAGATGGAGAAGCCGAAGAGAGAATGTCTCCACAAGGGATCAACAAAGTGCCATTATTACTACTATTATTATTAATATTCTTGTATTGTGCGGCTCAGATATCCAGATCCTGATGGGCAGCCTGGTGTACCTTCGACACGGTATTGAAAACTCTCCGTACCGCAGCCTATTGGAGACCAACCAGTGGGCTGAGATCTGCAACATCTTCACCAGGGATGCTTGTGCCCTGCTGGGCCTGTCGGTGGAGTCGCCACTCAGCGTCAGGTCAGAGCACCCTCACCCGCGGAGCCAGTCATGTGCTCCACTGCATCTCCAATGGTGATGGATTTTGGTTGGGACACTGCAAAAGTGTTGTTTGTTCAGCTGCCGTTGAGTTAATGTGCAGTGATTTTTATTACATGTGTAATATGCTGTTTTATATTTTACATTCTGCATGTGAATCCTATTGTTAGAAATAGCTAATCCAACTCCATGGTGTTTAGGTAGATGTGTATGTTCCTGCTCCTTACTGTAATACAGGACTGCATTTCCCACGTTCCCCTCAATTAGCAGTATTGATATCCTGCAGTTGTCTTGCATAAGTCATTTTTCCGTTTCTGTTGTATTTTTAGCTTTGCATCTGGTTGCATGGCCTTGCCGGTCCTCATGAACATTAAGCAGGTCATTGAGCAGAGGCAATGCAGTGGTGTTTGGACACACAAAGACGAGCTGCCGGTAATGAACTCGCTGTTTGTGTTCTTGTTTATGGGTGAATGGATTTTGGGATTTTCTGAAGTTATTTAATGCATGTGGGGAGAAAAATGCTTTTTGTTGTATGGATAGCATGACGGATGTCTGTTTTAAGGATGTTGTGTTGTGTGATAGCTTGCTAGTTTTGGTAATGCTACTTACAGCTGAGGTCGTTGGAAGAGTATTAGTACTTAGAGTACAGTGGTACCTCAGAACTCAAACTCCGTTCGGAACTTGGGTTCGAATCCCAAAGAGTTCTGATTGAATTTTCCCCATAAGAAATAATGGAAAACCAATTAATTGGTTCCCGACCTCAAAAAATTATACCTAAATGTTTTTTTTTTTTTAGCATTTAAACACAAAATGGACATGATAAAACATGAAGAGCATATACTGTACTAAACACATTTATCAAAACAGTAATTTGTGAAGTAAGAAAATAAACGTATCCAAATAATGTGTAAAGTTAAAACAAAAAAAACAATGTGTCCCGATCGTCCGCTCCTTCCGTGTGCCTGCCACGCCCCCTCGTTAACCTCGTGTGGAATCCCCATGTGATCAGCTGTCTCTGGTTGTTGTCATCATTCCTCTGTATTTACTGTAGTCCACGTTTCAGTTTGTTTCCCCAGTCCGGTCATTGTATTGTCCGTCTGCGTTTTGTCTGCCTTACCTGTAATTAAACCCCGAATTCCCCGACACCCTGACGCCTGCGCCTTTGTCTCCCTTCCGTCCCAGCTCAGCACAATAATATTATTATAATTAAATGTATTAATGGTTTATTATTAATGATATTAAAATAATTCATAAGAAATCTTCATTTTAAAATGTATTTTATTATATAATAATTATTGTTACCATCATTGTCTTTTTTTGTTTACTGCTTTATTTTTACTGTCTATATGTATTCAGCTAGTGTAAACATACATGATGCTATCACAGCGAATGCGTGGCCGAGACTGAAGCGTCACCCTTTGTTTCCGCTGAGAGACGCGCCGCGTGACTCATTTCCCCGCGCGTACAAGTTATCTTAGGTCGGCGTACTTCGTATCTCAGATCGAGTTCTAGGTCATTTTGTTTCGAACTGGTTGTTTCGACTTCTAAGAAATTTGAGTTCTAATGAGTTCGAGAACTGAGGTACCACTGTATTAGAGTATTAGTACCTTTTGGACTCTGAGTTACCTGTCGGTTTTCCATCTGTTGATGCCATTCTCTCTCTTTTTTTTTTTCTCCTGAAGATTGAGATCGACTTGGGGAAGAAGTGTTGGTATCACTCAGTATTCGCCTGTCCCATTCTGAGGCAGCAGACCTCAGAGAGTAACCCTCCGATGAAACTCATCTGCGGCCATGTCATCTCTCGAGATGCCTTGAATAAGCTTACCAATGCTGGGAAGTAAGACTTCGGCTTTATTTTGGCTCTTTCCCTCCGTTTCTCTCTCTCTCTCTCTCTCTCTCTCTCTCTCTCTCTCTCACTCTCTCACTCTCTCACTCTCTCTCTCTCACTCTCACTCTGCCTCTGGTGGTTCCACACTGGGCTGTTTTAAATGTCGTGATATGAACAGTGTCTCCTGTGTCTTTACTGAGGAACGGTCATCCTGTGTCCTGCTGTACAATAACATGGAATGACATCTAAAAATCTAAAAATCTCTCAGCACGCTGTCATGTCTCTCTCTCTCTGCAGGCTCAAATGTCCGTACTGTCCAATGGAACAGAACCCTTCGGACGCCAAGCAGATATTTTTTTGACGTTGCAGGGGAGGAAGCGGCAAAGCTCAGAAGACCTGGGCAAACACCCAGGATGCACCTGCACGGGCCTGAGGAGGCTTTCTGCGGTGCTCAAAGGCTAAGCCTTCACAGTATCTCCTTCCCTCCATAGGGTGTCCTTCACAGAGACCTTTGGTGATAGCAAATTACAAGTAGACAGTTAGTAGGTGTAAATATCAGAGGCTATTCAGACTCTCACTTGCTATTTTATTTCCTGTTGCCGTTTCCTTGGTTTGAAAATGAATAGAAGGATTTTTAATGGGTGGCACATCTGGGATATGGCTGCTTGTGACTTGGAAAGACCTTTCAAACCTGGCAAATGTTCTATACGTGAATGTTCTATACATTTATCAGTAGCGAAAGTGGCTGCAGCTGCAGCCACAATATATTCACAAATTATTTATACTGATAGGTAATGATTCAGAGCAGTTGATGTAGTAAAATAGATGTATAAATTAAACAGTGCGTATGTATGCGTGTGCGTGCGTGTGCGTGTACATGTGATGAATGCTGACACATGTATCATGGACTTCAGTATGTTGGCCTGAGTGCTGGGAAATGTATCAGTGTGATTTATATATGAGGATTATCTGTTTTTTTTTCTTTTTCTTCCTCTCTTCAGAGGAATGCTGGTTTTCGGGGTTCATGATGTATCTTATCCATTTGAGGGTTAGGACTTTCGGGGGCTGTGTTACTTGTGTGTGACTTACAGTATTTCTTATGGGAAGTGTACTGCTGTTTAAACGTGCTGTGTTTTGATTTTCCGTTAGAAGAGATTTTTTAGGAAAAACTGTACTAATGTGATCCAGTTTTCTAGAGTTTCCTCTTTTACAAATGGGGCTGTGTCACTTGGTGTCATTTTCTCCTGCTGCGCGTGCAGTCGGAGTGCTTGCTTTCCTGCTTTGCCCTTTAAAGAGCACTGGCGGTCTTGTGCGTGTCACTGTTTGCAGTTTACCACCCTCTGCAGCAGCATATAAGCGGGGGGGGAATATCAGCATGATGCTGTGTTTAATTCGCCAGTGCTTTTCACAACTTGGACTTTCTGTTGGTTTGCTTGTTTTAAGGTCTTTTCCTCACCATAGCACATTCATAGTTAATCTGTGTATGTTTTTTATTTTAAAATTTTATTTTCTCAGGGTGTTCTCTTACACTTCACTCTCTGATACATGCAGTGTGTGGATAAATGAATTAAGCTCAAAATAGTAAGGCTGTAACATTATATAAAATGTATCTCTGTAGTATGCATGTAAAATAACGATAAGCAAGAGTAGCTGGAAGGGTGAGTACGTATGTTCAGTCTGCATAACGGAAGCGGTAAACAAAAAAAGAAAAAAACAAAACTCGTCGGGAAATATTTAAGATTATTGCGCGTAAGAGTGGTCGTGCTCATTTTGTAATGTCTCAAATGTAATCCTGAGGGAGGCAAAGGCTGCCCTTACACAGCTGCAGAATATATCGTTATTATAACCTCAATTTACTGTAGCGGTCACATAAAGCCACCGTACCTGAAACGTACATTGACGGGGCATTTTTGTATTCATTGGTATCGTTTTGTTTTTCTTTTACTTTCATGTCTGGGTACTTGACTCTCATTTTTTCTTTGAGTACAGCTTCTTGTCCCCACATTATGAGCACAAAATGAAAGCATTAGAGCACTGACCCATGGTAGATTGTATGAAAGTCACTGCGTTTTCTGTGTTACATTTAATGCAATTTTTATTGTAAATATTTATCCTTTAATAGTAAAATTCATTTCATATGTGCTTACACCATAAAATAAATCTTTTTACTTAAAGCTGTTTTTTAAATTGAAATCATACAATTTTGACTTCCTTTGCATGAAATTCATAATGATAAACCAGCAAACATTTAACTATATACATTTTATACAGTAAGCCGATATGATAAGCATTTTAGTAGACCCTGATTCTCCCAGGTCATAAATCCTGACACAGTATAAAAAAATGAATACCACTAGAGGGCGATAACGTCATTTATATCGAGACTAGTACACTTGTGCAGTAACTGAAAATTAATTTCTTTTGTCCATGTGGCGATTCATAAAAGTACTGTAACCCAGTATTTGTTTAGCTTGTGTTGATAGTTATGGAACTGTAATTATCAGAGAAAATGTAATTTTTGTAAAGTGCTCTTAAGGAAATTGCTCCAAGTTGCTTTAAAAATACATTTATAAATAAATTCTGGGAAGTCCTTGATAACATGTTGACGTAACTGTCTCAATGCATATTTTATGCAACTTTGTTTTGAGTTTGAGTTTGTAAGTATGGAGACTTAAAAAGCTGGGCTCGGCTAGATGTTATGGTAAGCGGAGTAATGTTGAAATAGGGCAGGAACTAAAAGTACTGCAAGCCATAATGTCATGTGCAGGAAATGGAACTGCAGCCTAAATGAACCATCCAGTATAAACCAAGACAAATCATCTTGGCTTCCAAAATATATAATCAGGTTCACGAGCTGCCTGATGTTATTCCCACCAAAGTTTACCTCTGTTAGGAATATCAGCTGTTGATACGTTACGAGAACAGTCCCGATGAGCCGTTTCAAAATGATGAATATCTATTATCTAATAATCTACTATTATTTTACTATGAGTGTTTTTGTAACTTTTTTTTTTGTCCTATGGGACAATGGACTCTGCAGGACTCGGAAAATTGTCATTGAAGCCTTTTAAGTTGTACTTAAGTCATTATCTTGCAAAAAAGCCATAAAGAAAATGGCATAATCCTAAAACCTTTTTTATTTTTTTACACCATGATGCGTGTCTCTCTCTCTCTCTCTCTCTCCCTGAGTAAATGGTAGCATGAATGCTCCTCTCCAAAGTAAAGGACCAGGCCCCCCGTCCTTTATGGATGCACTAGTTCACCGCTTCACTTCAAATACTGAACCGGACACTCCCTCCTTTCTGCTCTACCTTTGACGGTTTCCATGGAAACACCTGTTCCCTAAGCAAACACAGGCACTTCTGTGTTTTCAAAAGCTCAGCTTAGAAGACCTCTGACCCCAGTGTCTAAACAAGTCTGTGAAGTATGCAAGAGAGCGATCTGAAGAAGAGCATAGCGGGAGTGTAAGATAAGCATCCAAGAGGGAAGTCACGTTTGAGGGGACCCCCCCCACTGTAAACACGTTAACAGAGAATATTTCAGCACTCAAAATCAGTGCCAGTTTACCCTAATCTATGATGTAAGGTGAAGAAACTCATCTGTTAGACATGCTGAGAGCTGTGAAGTTTGAGGACAGGTAAAGTAATATCATCCCTGGAAAAAACCTCTGATCTTTCCATTGTGGCCACCCCTCATTTTGAGAGATGGGGTTTGAAAACGGTCACCTTCACCTTATACAGCAGGGCTCCAGGGTTCTTTCTCATTTGTAACTTTTAACTTTGTGGTGGTATTATTTTGCTTCAGCATCTTGATAAAAGCACATCACATCCTAAGTAGGTAAGTGGATCGAGTTGCAGACTTAAATATTGCAGACTAGTAAATAAAGGAGTATACTGTTGTACCCTTAAATGTTTGAATGGGAATGGTGAAACATCCTGGTATTAAAGAACACAATGTTGAGGTAAGCAAATCCCTTTGGAGATAAATGACTAGTAAGCAATTACATAAAATAAGTGCTGTGGACCAACTTCTGTGTAACCTAGAGAGCAGCAATGCTTGTGAATCGTCCCTGATACTCCTGACGGTTTTCTAGAAAGCAGGGCACCAGGCCCAAACCAAGTAGGTTCAGAGTTCAAAAAAACTGCAAAGTAAAGAAAGCAGACAAGTTTGAAAATGGATTTATTAATCTTAAACTTACAATATTCTTGACACTTCTGCATTTCTGTATTCTCCATATTTTATCATTGGGGAGAAAAGGCATTGAAACAGCAAACCACATAAAACTATGCACAGGCAGTCTGAGAATCTGGAGGTAACAGCCATGCTGAGAGGGAGTGTTCTGTGGGTATGAAGGAGAACATCACGCTAAATATTTTTGCTTGGTTCTTTCAGTTCCTCTGCAGAACATGCCCTGCTGACAAAACTGCGAAAAGTCAAGGAATTCAGATCGCAAAACGGACACTTTAGTGATGCAAATGAGGAGAGAAAAAGTCCGGCCCTTATAATTTACAAGTTACAGAGGTGGCAGAGCACAGCATCCACCACAAAGCGTGGAGACAGCAAAAAGATGGATAAATCTGAACAGAAAAGAAACATTGATTTATTAACAATCAACAACATTGCTTGACCTGAACACATAAGGAAAGCAAAAAGGGATGTTTCACATATGTTTTCATTTTCAGTAGTGGTCCATAGATCACAGTATACTCCATTCTCTCAAAAGGAAAAACTAAGAGGTTTTAAAAAAAACGGGAATATGTTGTTTTGAATGTTCGTTGGGGACACACCCGAGATGCATCAGGTATTATCCAAGCGGTAACTCAGATTTCACACTGTACTCTCTCGACTGTCAAATGTCAGAGCAGGCTGGCATCGTGGATTGTGGGGTTTGGCGCAGCTTAAAATGCACAGTGCATGTACTGTGAGCATGCATGCGGCTTGGCAGCGACAAACACAGCTGCGGAGTGCACTTGCCTTAACGGGGCAGCCTGCGAAAGCCACGCCAACTGCTCTGTGCCGTTTTAAGCTACGTTCGGTGAATTGTCCGAATGCTTCTGAGCTGCCGCTCCATCTGACCTTGGAAGTTTCTGCCGCCTCAGATGGTCAAGCTTTTTAAACTCGGGCAAACTTTTGCAATTGCGATGGGCTGGTTTTTCAGGATTTAGGTCAGGTCATAGAAATTACAGCAGACCGTGTGCTTTCACTTGCTTAAATGTTCCTGAGCACACGTTCCTTCATTTTTTTTCCCTCCTAACTTAATAGAACTAAGACCACTGAAGCGGAACCATGCTCATTTTGGGGAAGAACATAGACCGTGCTGAACTTCACAGCGTGCGTCTGCTTCTCTACATTGTCTTTTCGTGGCCACAGCGGCAGAACATTTTTAAACAGTGAACTGACAGCAATTTGGAAGAAATTATCTTATAATCACAAAAAAAAAAAAATCACAGGTAGGGACGTATACATGTTCTTACTTGTCTAATAAGTATATTTCATAAATAAGTGTCCATCCTCTTACAGAACCGATGAAACAATTGCTTATAGTTGCCAAAAATGCTGGGGGGGAATTTCTATTGTGTGACACTAAAATGGAACCAGTGCATCAAATAGCAACAAGCATAACGAGAAATCAAAGGCTATTTTTGAGCATACAAAAAAAAAAAAAAGGTTGTTTGCATTTTGGCTCTTTGGGAAACAGAAATCTGAGGTAAATAGTTCACTCGTGTACTTCAGTTCTCCCTTCCTACAGGAAAACATTTCATTATGCTGATGGTGACCTGCACATGCTTTGAGTGAAATTCAAATTAAAGCAATGTAATAATCAAGTAGTTAGAGCAATAATATTGCCATATAAAGGTTATTTTAACAATTCAAATTTAAAGTTAAATAATGATCAGACTGGTTACTCTACTGTTGGTTTGTCTAATTCACACTGAGAGTCACAGTCAGATTTCAGAAGACTCAATCTTCTCTATCCAGGGCAGCCTGGGAGTCGGCTCTTCCTCATTTCCAGCCTCTCTCTCCCTTTTACTCCCTCCTCTCAGCTCTCGCAGCTCCATCTCCAGAGCCTGGTTCTTATGGTACATCTCCAGGTAGCTGGCCTGCAGCTCCTTCTGGTAGCGAATCACTTTGTCCTTCTCCGTTTGCCAGATGCGCCGCTCAGCCTCGAAGGCAGTGGCCTGTGCCTCACTCTGCCGCCTCTCCAGCAGTAGCTCCGCCCGCAGTTGCTCCTCCACACTGCTAGGAGGCACTCCGTGGGCCTCTGGCCTCCCGTCCTCTAGGGCCTCAGTGGCAGTGGACTGCCAATCCCGGCGAGCTCCCTGGAGGGCCAGCCGCAGTGCATCGATGTGGCCGTCCTTGGCGTGCATCTCGGTACGTGTCTCACGCAGCTGTGTCTTCAGGTGGAAGATCTCGCTCAGCTTCTGCGTAACTTCCGCCTGCGAGTCGCGAAGCTGCTGCTTCAGCAGCGAGATCTCCCCTGATTTCTGGCACACCTGGGTTGACAGACAGGGTATTACAGCATGTTCAGATATCAGGGGCATAAACACTGCATTTCAGGGAAGAGGATCTGGTGACCTCATCCTACTATAGTTCTGGTAATCTCCAAAAGTAGCGCTCAAGGAGATTCTCCCATCTCGTATTGATCCTCCGTCTTCCTCTGAGCTACTCCCCTTGGCCGGGCTCACCTCCCACTGTGTCTCCTCCAGCTGGGGGTTGTGCTCCTGGGTGCAGGAGGCTGCACTCCCTCCTTTGAGGGCCTGGCACTCTGTCTGCAGGGCTACCAGATCCTCCTGCGTCCGCCGCCGCTCCTGCTGGGCCTTCTGTAGCTGCAGCTGCAGGGAGCGCTGAGAGCGCTGAGCATTCTGGGAGGTCTGACGCAACCTCACCGCGTACAGCCGCTTCAGCTCGTCCACCTCCTTCTCCCACAGACGCTGCTTGCCTTCAAACACCTAGATGGAAGCATTAGAGCACAATTCAGCCTGACTGCGAGCAGGGATACCCAAACCCACACACACACACACACACGTGAAGTCAGATCTTTGTAGGGACTCTCCATTCAATTCTATGGGAAGAACAACAATCCCAACCTTAACCGCTACTTAGCCCTAACCTTAACCGTAAGTAACCAAAGAAAAATATGAGACTTTTGGCATTTTTAGTTTTTTGATTGTAGTCACAGACTTTAATAAAATTCAGTTTCCCCATTTGGGGACCGAAAAAATGATCCTCACAACATAAACAAATTTTTTTATTACACTGCGGGGACATTTGGTCCTCACAATATAATATATACATGATGCACACACATTTTCTAACCTTCTGTCTGACTTTCCCGTTTTCTCCTTTAGACACATGTTTGATCCACAACCATGCTTCCTGCACATATGTCTACATTCTTAAGATACTGTACTTAAATGGCCCAGATACAGAGACAGATGGGATATTTTGGCTAAAGCACTATGGGTAATTCATCTCCACTTTCCAATTTATCAGCTCTTTAGTGATAAAGGATATAATATTATCACTGGAAAGAAAGACAACCCCTCTTTGCAGTTTCAGACATTTCTAGAACCAATGGAGGTTCCAGATCCAAAGATCCCACTACATTAATCATACTTACACCCAGTCAGACAATCTCAAATGGTTCAGTTACTTTCCTGTTTCCATCTACTTGTCTAATTTATCCATTTATTTATCAAAATTCAGCTAGCAGATCCTGCTACTTTTCCCCCCCCCACACATGCATGTGCCTGATTTGTTTGTTGTGCAGAACAATCCAGATTTCACTGGGTTCCATTCAGTAGTTAGAAACAGACATGAAAAGCTATGCTGGTAACTGTATGATTGTTCCTGAGCCAGCAAAGGTGCAATGGATGGAATTCAGTGTCACTAATTACTTATCCCAGCTGGTCACCCAATAATCATTTTTACTTGCATTGAAAAATTTAGTAGTTGATCTGAATAGCGTGTTCTAATTTCCTCTTTTATTTTAGTTTTTTTTTTTATTGTAACTGGAGTGGATATCATTACATTAGGCATGTGATGCTAGTATCTAGTGGCGCTTTTCCATTGGCATACAGAAACCAAACCATACCGCAAAGAGAGACTAGTTACAGTGACGTTCCAAGCTCACTTTCCACTGCAGGAGGGTCAGCTTAGTAAAGGCGTTGCTGGGTTTGGACAGCGACACTGACATAAAACCAAAAAGATACTTTCACACAGTATACATCATGATTTATTACGTGCTAATTTCTGCTAGCAAATGCAGATTTGTGTTACGAATCCATTCCATTCAGCTGTGCTATAGTACTTTTTTTATGTGGTTGGAAATTTTCAAGTTCTGAATGCACCAGTACTAATAATAAATAATATATAGAACATGGCCTTTTTTTTCCTTCAGATAATCCAAGTGTAGAACAGCAGCATCTCCATGCATTTCGACAAATCAGATGGTGGAGACGCAACCAGTTTGGTTTGGTCAAGCTTTCTGCCCTGCTAGGACGATGTCAGTGCAGTTACTGCTCGGGTACGACTCGGTACGGCTCGCATAGCTTACAATGGAAAAGCGCCAGTTCACGGTACAGCTCGGGTATGGCTTGGTTCTTGGTGGCAGTGGAAAAGCGCCATCGGTTATCTCACCCAGCATAGAAGCATGGTGGGATTGACTACAGCGGTACCTGCACTATGGCCCCCTCGCTCTCATCCAGGTTCCTTTTCATCTGCTTCAGCTCATGCTCCTTCTCCTTTAGCTGGTCCTCCAGGTCCCGCACCACATCCTCCAGCGAGTGAGAGAACTCGTAAGGGGGCGGAGCCTCGCCCCCACTGGGGCCCGGTAGCCGGCTCAACGTGGCCATGCTGCGGCATGACAACTCCCCAGCTGCGGAGCTCCCACCGCGGGCCGGCCCCGTGGACCGGTCCAGGGAGCCAATGCAGTTGATGTGGCCCGTCGAGGCGCTGATCTGACCCAGGTGGGGTCGGAATGGAGGCCGGTACGGAGGCAGGCTGCTCAGGGAGTGGTGGCCGGAGTCGGACATGTTTTCCTCTTCCTGGCTGGGTCCGGAGCCTGCCACCAAGTGCTTTCGTGTGCTGGGGTTGTGGCGGGAGGGTGACGAGGAGGCGGAGGAGGTGGAGGCGGCTATGGGTGCCGCCTTCGCGTAGGATGCATGCAGCCCGTTGGATAAGCCATTGTCTAGCTCCTCCGCCTTGGCAGGATAGAGGTTCTGGATGGAGCTGAAGTTTTTGGGTGTGACCAGCTTAAAAGCTGACGGCCTTAAACGAGACTGAACCAGAATGAAAGAAAGAGAACTAGATCAAAAAAGTGGAAGTACCTGTCACAATATCTTACCAAATAAAAGTAAATGTCTGCATTACACCAGAAGAGGTGCATTTATTTACTCTGCATTTATTTATTGTGCAAAGACAAGTGAATACAAGCCATAGCTACATGACAGTAAATTGCTACAAAAAGTAGGGCTTCAACTTCATAATTTCCCATTACCAATGGACCTGTGTGAAACAATTTACCCATAAATGATCTTGGACACAGTCAAAAGAAAATGCAATTAATTTAATTTGGTATCTTGTATTACCTGGCACAGAACACATCAACTTGCTTATGAAAATATTGTGATTTTTTTTAAGTGACAAATGATTCACTACTTCTTTCTAAAGAATATAATCCACATTTCTGGAATCAGATATCTGAAGTTTGTGAACCCTCGGTCCAGGTACATAGCAGTCAAAATGAAACAGCATTAGTTCTATGCTAACTTAAATCAAACTCACACTTACTTCACATTCAAGACTACAATAATTCAGAATAACAGTAATCTGCACTGCGTGGTTAACAGCACAAACATTAAAAACAAAATTTGTGTGCAGGTTGTATTTAAGGCACATTTAACATGTTCTGAACATGATTCCAAGTTGTGTGTCTAACTCCCCCCAATACTGTCAACACAAAGTACAGGATGACTTTACAGTATCAAATAACCAAGCCTGAAAGAGCTTTCTGTTAAAGGATCAGTGTATGGTTTTGACATCACTGTGACTTATGAACACTGTCCATGCATAAAAAATATGAGCAGACCGGAGAGGAGCCCCCATGAAACACTGCACATGATCAGCAACCAGTGAGACACTCGGTTTCTGCTACCAGTGAAGCATAGGGGCCCATTTTTAAAATCAATGTGTCCCATCCTGTAGGACTGATATCTATCGTCACAGTTGGTATTATTTAGAAAAATGACATTTGACAGTCAATTGTTTGACTGTAGATAGATTAAACTTAATTAAGCGTATGCAACTAAACAGGTAGCGTGTGCTTAATATTCCAGCGCCCTAGGAAACACACAGTTCTGTAATTACCCTGTACACTGGTAATTACGAGACTTTTTATGTAGGATGGGCCTTTAAAATAGTGATGATTCAAGACAGGTGATGCGAGCATATCTAACGAAATATCAAAGTGTTTACAGTCCTCCCTGTTTAGCTACGAGATTCACAAACGTAGCCTGCAATGCTACCATTAGCCCCCTGACTTTTCTAACCTTGGGTTAATGCTGTAGTTAAACTCTATACATTGTTTTGATAATTACAATTTTGGATGAAAAATTTAATAATTTAAAATAAAAAGCGAAGCACTTTTAACTTATTCGTGTTACATTATATGCAAAGAGAATTCCTATATGTGTGAATAACACTGGCCATGGCAACAGATCACTGTCACAATCATTTCCACTAGCTTTGCACCTACATCCAATGTTCAGTCTAGCTTGTCAAACAAGCTTTTCAAATTTTTGCATTCACACCCACTACAAAGAACATCCTGTTACACTGAAACATGGAGTTAATATTAGTATATTTACATATAATATCTCCAAAAAAATCAGTTAAGAAATAGGACTCTCTCTTTATGGTATCTCCTTACCAGCTCATCACAAGCCTGAACTTAAGTCATCTAAGTGCTTTTTAGCTTCAATTAGACAAATCCTGGTGAACCCATTCAGGAATGAAAATAAATTGCTGAAAAACACAGTGTAGTGTACTGACTCCACAAATTTTTTAAAAAAGCATCAAAGAATTTAGTGTTTGATCCCAAATAGTACCCTTAGCCTTACAATGCACACATACAGTCTTGGGATGCTTGCTTAATTCAGTAAAAATATTGCAAATGTAATGGTTTAATAACAAAAAATACTCCATTCATTTATTTACAAACATATATATCACATTAGAAACAACTGGCAGTTAAAAAACATTCATTTTAAGGAGTAATAAAATAAAACTCAAATTATACTTCTAAAAAAGCTGTTCTGAGTTAAAAAAAAAATCATTGAGTCTCATTGGGTGCTTTTTAATTAGTAACACCTTAAAATAACATAAAACATCAAACATGTATTTAGTATCCCTTTGGCAGGCAGTCGTTACTGCAATTAATCACAATTTTGTGATGAGTCAGTCAAAAAACTTATTACACTTAATAAAAAGAAAATGTCTGTGAGGAAGATATGTGCAGGTATATTAAACATTGCTTGTCAATGAACTTTTGTTATGAAACCAATCAATTTACAACATTATTACAGAAGTAAGCAAGCCTCTCAAGACTTTCTGTGAGCACTGGGTTTATCAAAAGCCCATCTGAATAATGTGAATAATGTTTTGGGAGATGGTAGAGTATCTATAAATAGGCTTCTATACACCTTTGCTTTTACATTGGCCATGGACTACATCACTCTTGTTGTTTCAGTTCAGCTGGTGCCCACTGACATCGACTGTTGAAAATCCGGCATTTGTCAACGACTTATATGTACATTAATCCTCATTGAAACAAAAACATCCAAAAGTGGTCAAGCAAGGTATTCAAGGCCAGAGTGAGCTCTTTCCTTGTAGCCTCTTATCCCTACCTTCTCAAGCTTGCCCCCCACAGGCAGTGAATTTTTCCCCACGTCCACCTCCTTTCCGTCCTTGTGGTAGACCTTGGTGTAGATGTTCTCCTCCTCACTCCCATGCTCCCTCTTAATGGAGGCGACGCCGGAGAAAATGTGCTTGCCGGCCTTGGGTTCTTTCTTGGTGATGTTCAGGTAGTTGAGAAGCTCACGCTGAGCAAGCCCCTTCTTTAGAAGGCCGTCATGTGACCGGGTCCCACCCCGGGATCCTGAACGCACTCCCTTCGACCTCTCTGGGGACGACGCATCTGACTTCTCGACCAGGCTGCCCACGCTTCCCATCGTATAGCCGAATGGCTCCCGGGAAAGGGTAGAAAAGGTATCTCTGAATGATTTACTGGAGGTGCAGGTCAGAGGCAGGGTCTGGGCTGTGGCCATGGATCAAACACTTGGGTGGTTCTGTGCAAAACTCTGT
>JAODKF010000002.1:7135134-7145578 GCA_026779585.1 Mormyrus proboscirostris
CCCCCCCCCCCCCCCCCCCCCCCCCCCCCCCCCCCCCCCCCCCCCCCCCCCCCCCCCCCCCCCCCCCCCCCACGACACCACATAAACGCCTCAGCCGTCTTGCGAATGACGTTAGACTGATATTCATTTGTCTGTCATCACAATGCCCTCCTATTCATACAGCTAAGACACTGGATTCCAGTGGTCAGATCCACCTCCATTAGCAGTGTATATGATATTAAGCTTGCATTTTTTGAGAATAAGGATAACTAACAATCATATGGGTGTTAATGGGCACTGCAATTGGCTGTTTCCTAGTTTTTACCATTTCATTAAATATTGGTATCTGGGTATCAGAGACAGATCAGATTTGTTTCAGCTTCAGCAGCACAGCTGCTGTGCATTTGTTAGCGGTTTGGTTTTCCACTGAAGCGACCTCTTTAACATGGTGCTTGGAGGGGAGGGGCATCTCACAAACAAAACCTATCGGTCTGCAGGCTGTTCTCCAGCGGCTCAAAGCCGAGGGGCGATGCTGCACTGTCCAGGTACGCTTACAAGCAGAGGTTAACCCCATGCAAAAGCTGTCGTGTCGTGTTTGATTCACACGGTCCCACTACTGGGAACAGGCCACAGAAATTTGGCACCAACAGCTCATTAGCCATTTATGTAACGGGTGTTTATCAGATGCCATCACAAATCCTGCATCCCTGCACATAAGATGCAAAGAGCATCAGATATTTGTCTCCTTCCCACCACCATATAAATTTCCACTTGCATTGCAAAACAAAGCACGGCAGCAAACTTTCGCATGTACTGCATGTTTCTATTTTGTTGTGTGTTGGAAGGTGAACCCTGAGTGACGTGCGTTATTCACACCCACTCAGTAGCAAAAGTGACGTCTGTGTGAACTGGGCTGCAGCAGTATGGCTGGTCTGTGTCACTGCCACGTTGTGGGGCCCAGACAGAGGTGTTGGCAGCCTGCTGATGTCAGCCCTTGATGTTGGTGGTCTACCCATCTGCTGCCCCCAAAAGCCTGGCGACCGGCCAGTCGGGGCCCAGGCATCCACTCTTCCGCCCGTTATTGGAATTCATTAGGCCGCACACTCCACCCGACTCTCAGGAGAGCTCTTCGCACATCTGTGTGGAGGCCATCTGCCAAGACAGACTGCGGTCCCAAGGCCGGCCTCCGTTAATCCCCAACACCTCTGGGACCACACTGTACCCTCGCTGCCAATCTCCTAACCACTTATCCAGTATGGAAAGTGGAAAGGGGCGGGGGGGGCATTGGTCACAAGGCAAGAGAGACCCTTGGGGAACTGTCAGCCCCTCACTGGATACACAGACACGCACGGACTACCAACAATTTATAAAGATGCCAGTTCAGCTAACAGCATGTCTTTGGTCTGATGGAGGAAAGTGGAGTACCCAGAGGAAACCTGCACAGCACAGAAAGCAAGGCAGTAAGACACACACACACACACACACACACACACACACACACACACACACACACACACACACACACAGGAGCGTGAGAACCAACCATTGGCCTGGGAAGAATGAAACAGCATCACTACACATTGAGCCAAAGCACCACATCAGCTATAATTTTTCATCATCATATGTATATTTTTAGATTTTATCTAAAAGGAATGACAGAATCTTTATGCAAATTTTATACCAGATTTCAACATGAGGGCATTGTAGATCAGAGGTAATTTCCAATTCAACAGAGATCATAAGTGACGGCATTGCCTACATATACACCATGGTAATGTATTTTAGCTGTCATCCAATATCACTTCAGTGGTCAGTTACTGCTTTGAATATGTTTTCTATTTCACAGTATAAAATAATAAACAAACTAGTTAAACATGTTTTTTTAATTCAAATTTAAGGAAAAGTCTATGTGGACAAGTAAAATCATGGTAGTTAGAGGTTGATAACTATTATAAGAGCAGTAGTTTTTTTTATAAAATAGTATTTTCAGTTTCTGCCTGTCACCATGACTGGCAGAACAGTAGGAGAGATCAAGCCCGGTGGCCTGGAAGCTCTCCCTACATCTCCCTACATCTCCCGCTCTCTCATCTGTGGCTTTTACAAGAAAAGCAGCTAAAACGAATAGTCAGAGGAGGATGAGCAAAACTGTGTATATGTTCAGCTCCTGAAGATCAAATGCCGTTCATTATTTTATTCATGAACTTCACATACAATTTCCCTACTGGATCTCAAACACAGGCAGTGACACAAGAAGAGACTAATCTTTAAGATGGTGGTGGTGGGGGGGTCATCTTGGTGCCATCTTGCCTAGATAACCCTGAGCCACGCTCCATCCATCAGCCTCCAGATGCCACCGGGGATACACCGCTATGATGATTCTGCTTTGGAGTACAAGTATTGAGCATGTCAGTAGTAGAGCACCTCCTCTGCAGTGACTAGGATTCAACTGACATATCAATTGACTAATGAAACTGATTGAGATCAAAGCTCCCAAAATATATCAATGTCAGTGGAAAAATTAGATTATAAAGGTTTATAGTAGAGTCTAGAGTTGAGTCAGAAGGTATGTGTCGTTATATAGATCAAGGAAAATTCCTTTTACAGCAAGTTTTATTCATAGAAGATATATGCAATGTGAGAGATGGACAACCAATGTCAGACTTGGATTTTGCCAAAACAACATTCAAACACCAACCTAAATGTACAAACCCTCTGCGTTTCCTATAATGGACGTAAAAACAAGGGGGGGGGGGGGGGAAATCACAATACACTACACCCCATTCCTGACCTATCGCAGAAACAGACAGAAAGCGTGAAATACAGAATGTATCCACATACTGTCGCAGGGGAGGATTACACAACCAACAAAGAGTGAAAATCAAATATAAAATATTAAATCAACTGAAATCCCGAAAGGCATAAGCAAACCTCATGCAAAATATACATGTCATACATAATACGTGTAAAAGAGCTGCTTGCGATCAACTAGGGGTGGAAAATATAGTCTTACATCACATTATGTTAAGTAAAACAAACAATGCACTTTAAATACGAGCGCTGATGTTATTTAAGTTTAAATTATAAGGTGCCGTGTTCTGCATTTTTATTTTGAGGTGCTGTTTGATCATCAGTTAGTAAGGCACTATGTTAGCCAATTTCAGAATTGGCCGATATAGTTTCAGAATTTTTAAATCCTTAAAATTTGTTAATACTTGTTTTCAGAGATTACATTTTGTATTGGTCAGGCGTTACCAGGAAGCGGAGATGGCTCCTGTTCTGCACTAGCAGAGGTCTCCTGTGAGGCCCAAGATGATGCGTCCAAATACACGTGCAGCAACGAGCTGAGTGCCGGCATATAAAAGAGTCCACCAAGAGTAGCACAGGAAAGGGCATCCCTGTACCATTCTATACCGACCCAGAGGAGCACAGGACAGGGTGTCCCTGTACCATTCTATACCGACCCAGAGGAGTACAGGACAGGGCGTCCCTGTACCATTCTATACCGACCCAGAGGAGCACAGGACAGGGCGTCTCTGTACCATTCTATACCTACCCAGAGGAGCACAGGACAGGGCGTCCCTGTACCATTCTATACCGACCCAGAGGAGCACAGGACAGGGCGTCCCTGTGCCATTCTATACCGACCCAGAGGAGCACAGGACAGGGCATCTCTGTACCATTCTATACCTACCCAGAGGAGCACAGGACAGGGCGTCCCTGTACCATTCTATACCTACCCAGAGGAGCACAGGACAGGGCATCTCTGTACCATTTTACACCATGCTCAAATGCTTTAATTACAAAAACATATTCAGCTCTTAAATGCACTTCTGAGGCACGCTTTGGTGATCACAGTTCAACAGGGAGTCATAAACTATTTAAAGTTTTTCTCAAGTTAAGTTTATTTCACCAGGGCAGAGGAACAAGGGTAGAGGCAGTGCTTTGCAGTAACAAACCAAGGGAAGCTGAAGGACACTGTGCACCCCTGCCCTCAGCAGTCACCTGACACCACTGTGCTCCCGGGGCCACTCCCTCTCCGGTCAGACCGATGACATATCCTGCTACCGCCGCAGGGGGGAGCCTACCGCCTTTCCAACGAGGGAAGGAAGCAGACTTCCTTGGACCATGACACTGCCCCTGACATAAGAATGTGGCTTAAACTGTATTTCCTATCATTCAACTGATCCTAGCACAGAAGTTAAGATCTTATAATCCACTTGGTCTAACTGCCAATTCCAGTCCAAGAAGGAACAATGCTGTTGTACCCTTGAGAAAAATGCACAAGTTGAATTACTCAAAAGAAAAAAAAAAAAAAAAGGCAGCTGTAAAAGGTCAACATTGTGTGTTGTTCTGGAAGCAATGCAGCAATAATTTATTCTTAGTTTCTTCCCAAATGTCGCATGTTAAATGAACAGAAGTTGCTTTCTTTCCATGAGCATTCACCTTTTTTCATAAAATGTTTTTATGTATTCAACCTGCATTCAAAAGCTCAATATATTAAGAAACTATTGTTGTGCTTCCTTTATCAGTTCAAAAAGCCACTTACAATAATTTAACAGCAATTTCTCATTTGGCTATTTTTTTATGAATGTGGAGCCTGGATTTCACAAGTTCCCTAAGTTGCCAATGAAACAAAACCAATTCAGACAATAAGCCTGCTTCCAATTTCTTCTGAATAAATCCCTTTCTAACAGGTATGCGCTATGACTGACTGATTGATTACAATATTCAAAGGAAAACTCAGAAGGTCTTGTGAAATATCTTGTCATTTTTATTTGGTATCCACAATGCAATATAAACATAATCCACACAGAAACACACACACGCACACACACACGCACACACGCACACACACACACACACACACACAAAATCATACCTTATGGGCAATTTCAGCAGCCCAATTAACCTAACCACATGTGTTTGGCCTGAGGGAGGAAATCTGAGTACCCTGAGGAAACCTGACCAACAGAGGGGGGGGACCTGATTTTTAAGACTGTATACTGGCCTTTAAATGGCTGGGAATGGCATATTTATTTCAGAGGCCACCTGCCAACCACCCAACATCGCATTAAATGCTGCAGAGTCTCTACCCACCAACCACCCAACATCGCATTAAATGCTGCAGTCTCTACCCGCCAACCACCCAACATTGCATTAAATCATACTGCTTCTTTGTTGCTTCCTGTAACTGATGTCACCCCCTCAAGCCTCTAGCCCGCAAGGTAATCTTGGAACAACCAGGCGATTTACAGCTGTTTTTTTTCCCTTGTATGAAGAAGCTCATCCTCATTAGACGCTAACAGACAAAGGTCAGACCACACAATCGACTTTAAATGGCGAGAAATGGTTTCGATTAAGGCCTGGACTGGAAAGTTTGATCATTAGCGCTATTAGTGCCTGGGATTTACTCTCAAATCTGATAAACACACAGAAAAGCACATTTTTAAACTAAAGATAATAATATCTTACTTGGTCTTATAAAATATTATAAAAATGTGCCGGTCACTACACAAACAGCGGTCTTCACGCTGACTTTTTTTAAAGAGTGAACAGGCCACAGCACCGCATCTGGAAAGCAAAAGGCTACCTTGGACCTGCGTCGGTGCTCCCCAATGTACCCCTGGAATTTTTAATTGCCTTGTTCTGTCGGAAGTGGGGCCCTTTGAGTCTGTCACTCAGGAAAGGGTGTCTTGAATGAGTTAGCGTTGAGTGCTTTGGCAGCCCTCTTCCTGGGCCTCATAAATATTTCAATGGGTTCTATTGTGCAGATTTTTTTTCTTTTTTTTTTTTCCTTTTTTTTAAGACCGTGACCCCCAGGCTACACTCACTCAGGTCCCTGCGACGGTCGCTTTCAGCACCCGCAGTTCTGCATTCACTCTCGGCAGAGGTGCAGTCCGCCAAAAACACGCACATTCAGCGTACAAGCAACTGCTCCAAATTCCGCGAGTGCTTTCGAAATGCACGTTCAGGCATGTCAAGGATCGGCACGCGGGCTACGATTGCACTGTCATAGATGCAATCCCTTGCTGTAGATTAACTGTTGGCTTTTTAACAACAGCCACCTAATAAGTGTTTCAAAATGCAGTCCCTGCATCACTACTGCTCACGTTTGCCCTAGGCCCCGACATCATGGCAAACTCCCTTCACAAGTAAAGGCCGTGAATGTATGCTGGTAAAGTATGGAAAGCAGAACCTGCTGTTTGAACTGTTTTCAGGAGTAAACACTTCACATAATTTATGTAAAACTTTTATTTACCGTTTTTAAAATCACATACGATATGATTGCAACATCTTTTTTTTTTCTTTTTCTGAATCTGCAGTTCCTGATATGTATAGAATAAGTGCCAATCATCAATAGTGCTTGCTGGAACACTCTGCTCTCAAGTGTGTCAGATAGGTATACCCACCCAAACTCACAGCAGTGCACAATAACTGTCCCGGGTGCCTCCTTTACAAGCCGGGATTAATCAAGAAACCGAAGAACATCAAATCACCAGACCTGTTACAGCAAAAAGTAGCCATTTAGGTTCCCTGCTTGTCTGAATGCTGGTTAAGTGCTTTGCACATATTATAATACTAAGCTTATATTAAGTGTATAATATATATTATTATGTACTATTATATATTATAAGTGCATAATAATATATTATATAATATGTATCCTTTGCACATTGTCTTGTTTTGCTTTTATGGTACTGTTTATAATCTTTACTCTGCGCTCTCTCTGTATACTTGTATATGGCAGAAATGTTCAATTTGACTGACTTTTGTGAAAACAAGTCTCTAGCTCGTTGTGTTTGGGTCTTTATATACTAAATGAGAGGGACATGGGAGAGCGCTGTACACAGTAGGCTGGCCAGCTTTGGGGTAGATCCTCTATGTGCCACATGAGGCTGATGTCTGCCAAGTCAAGAAAATAACCACTAAAAATTATATTTAAACATGTATATTTTTTTCTGAACAGAATATGCAACTTCCATAAAACTGACGGTTTGGTCACTGACTGCCTCTCGTTTTTCTATGCAGACCCTAATACCCTATTATTCAACTCACGGTCCTCGAGGGCCGGGCACTGCTGGTTTTCCAGCCTTCCTTTACCTGCCAGTCAGGTGGGAAGCCCCGGACCAATCAGAATCAGTAATTATTAAACAACTACCTGGGAGAACTGAAAACAAGGCCTGGATTTGGAATCGAGGGCCAGATTTGGAGAACCCTGCCCTAATACATGAATCGCGGCTTAGGTTACTGTTGTCTTGTGAAATGGAGCAGCTGATGCGCTGCAAGGTTCCCCCCCCCCACAGGGTCATTTCAGTGGGAAGCCCACCCCTGAAAGTCTATATAGGGATTCCTGAATTAGTGGCGGCAAAACAGTGAAATGTTCCACGTCACATTCCGAGTAACATTTTGACACACTAAAAATGACTGGCGAGAGCTGGTTCTCATATCTGTTGATATAATTTAATAATTGTTTAATAGTGCGTATGGACAAATTCTGTTTTTTCTAAAAATCAAAGTTAATGAAATGTTAAGTTGCTGACTGTGTGCTCATGGGGTAATTTCACTATAAAGCTAATCCCAGTCAAAAAGGCTGCCAGAATGAAGGGCATCTTAAAAGCCTTTCCTCCAGACTAAGGCCCAGTGACCCAGGGCGACCAGTAGTTTCACAGGCCTCACCTCAATACAAATCCTTCTGCTGTAAAGAGAGCCGGGGAACATAAAAGGATCCCCAAACATGAAGGCCGGCCAATTTATTCCCAATTCTCTGAAGGAACTCAGAAGTAAATTATAAACAGCTGAGGGCCTTTCAAGAACAGAGAGACAGGGGCCCTTAACTCAAACACCATGATCATGCCCCTTCAAAGCCAAATCTTATGTCATTCATTTAGGAATCACACAGCTATGAGGAATCTAAAGTTTGACCAGCATTCTTTGCAATTCAACATAACAGCTAGTTAAATGGTCCCCAGTAACAAAGCAGCCTTCTAAGGCACTTTTGTACCCGGCACAGAGTAATAATATAGGCACTAAAATCGTAATTTCTGAGTAAAATGAGACAAATTGCCTTTGACAGATTTTTAAAACACTAGAGAGGCCTTTGCTACTTCAGTTGTATTTCAATCAGTGAGCGGACTGGAAATACTTTTAACCATCAATCGGCATGCCGCAAGTTGGTACTCATCACGCGATGAAATGCTACACCTTAGAACAAAAAGCCCACTGGGTTCCTGGTCCAGTTTGAAAAGCATAAGAATGTGTGACCCACATAACAGGCTGAGTGAGGCGTGAGCCGTTATATTTGACAAGAAAAAGAACAGAACTGAAATAAAAAGCAAGGACTGATACTGATACATAGCTCAGTTTCTCAGCTTTATGGCACTGAGTAATGAATATGCATAATTCAGATGGAAGGTAATCCTGAATATTAGAGGTACTTATTACGAGTGTAAGACATCCTTCCCTTTAAAAAAATACTCAGATGCTGCATGTGCCAAACCAAGCTGCCTTTGGGCTTCGATGGTTGAGATTCTAGCTCTCTACTCATTCCTAAAGGTTGTAAACAATGCCTGCTCTACCAAGCTCCTGCTATATAATTCTGGTAAACATCTGTTACTCTCTAAAACATAAAATTACCAGGGACTCTACAGACTATCTGATGTAAAACCTCGGAGTGACGGGAGTTGACGTAAACCTCTTGACGTTCTCTTTCAGAGCTATACTCTCCAGCCAAAGCCCGATTCATCTTATGAAACTTGCCGAGTTAGATTGCCGTTAGCAATCTGATCAATCTCATGGTGGTACAATGTTTTGTGTTAGTAAAACATGTAGACAGACACATCATCCTGTGGGAGGAAACTGGGCCGAGAGAAAATCCCTGAGGTGGGTCACACAGGAGGGATCACAGAACATTTTCAGAGGTCCACAATCATGGTGCTTCAGTGCAGGAAGCTACAGTCCATCCAATTCTCTGAAGCCCACCCCCAGAACACATATACACACAGTGTTCAACACTCACACCTCTAACTGACCAGCTGAAACAATAAAAAAATAAAACGACTTCTCAGCTTACTTCTGTTAATGAATACTTCTGATTTATTGTGCTAGAGGTCCACGTGCTGTTACTTTGTAAAAGGCAAAGTGTGGAATGCTTTCACAATGGAATACACAGAACTCAGTGTGAAATGTCCATGATGCGATGTGGCTATTTTTATTCCTGGAAATTGTCTCTCAGTATTGTTCACCTGACCAGGAGTATCTGATGATCACAAGCTCACCACTTTACCCGCCAATGGAATTTCCCACTCTTTTCTGCCCGCTACCTGTATTCTCCCCAGGGGAATACCAGCCCTGTACTGAGTAAACTGAACACCATCATTTACAAACATAAAAAGGAAAATCTCAAGGGACAGTTTACTGAGGACAAAAGTACATATACCGCCGCACTAGGCACGAACCACCTGTACCATTGTTACACTACCAGTAAACAGTGCCTCACTCTTTACCATGTCTGCACCTGAGCCAGTTGGAACTCCTCCCAGCACTTCTGCTTCCTGTTTACAGGCAGAAGCTGATGTGTAGTGCTGGTAATCAGAGTACAGCAATGCCGGACCAGGGAGGCCTTCATGGCATCAGCAAAATGAAAGAGCGACTATGCCACCATTTTGGTCCTGTGGACTGGGTCAATGTTCATAGATTCATCTTATCAGGATGAATACGAGATAGGAAATCCAACAAAAAACTGCACAAATGATTATGCTTCAACAAAAACTATTTGCTCATCCCCAAACTGTTGATCCACTACAAAATGACGAGTCACACAATTGCATTCCAACCTGGAGACACGGTTGTGTGCAAGAAAAGCAAATAAAATCTCCAGAAGGCAATTAAAACAAAAAATCATTATCAAAAACTGATACAGCAGCACCAGGGACGCCTGTCAATTGTGGAAGAGTAATCAGACTCAGACAGACTACAAATCGTTTATTTGACAATGAAAGGACAACAAAGAAATTAATTATACTGTGCACACATGACAGTAAAACCTTTTTAACCTTGAAAGTCACTGAAAAATACTAAAACTAGTGAAAACTAAAGAACTATGGGGCAATACAGTCAAGTTTGACGCAATTTTAAAATCATCTGATTGAATTGTCCAGCACTTTAAAAAAAAAAAAAAAAAAAAAAAAAAAACTTATGTACATCACTATTTTCATTCTAACACGGTTTCCCTCACTACAGTGTTTCTACTCCCTGTGATACACGTCCTAGTGAAGTATGTGTAGCCTAACCAGGTCAGGCACAGAAGGCCTGTCGTTTCCCCCTGATCACTACACAATGGTCCAAATTATTATGCAAATCATATTTAGGTGTCATAAAGATTAAATATGTTGTTTTTCAGTTAAACTCATGTATGGTATTGTGTCTCAGGGCTCTTTGGATCACTCAAATCAATCTTGGACACCTG
>JAODKF010000002.1:7155165-7166806 GCA_026779585.1 Mormyrus proboscirostris
ACCCCCCCCCCCCCCCCCCCATCTGAATTTTGTGGACGAGACCACGGCGCTCCTTTTTTTGTAACAAGCCACTGGGACTGCCTAAATTGTCCACTTAACACAGCCTGTCTTTGTTTTGGTCTGCAGTGCTAACAAGGTAACACGGAGGGTAAGGTGGGGGTTAGTGGGGGGCGGGGGTAGATACTTCCCCCATTGACTCAAAGCCAACATGAGCACAGCAATTTATCACACCAATTACTTGTCTGCAAAAGAGGGACTCGACTTCTGCTTGTAGTCTGCCTGCTGGGGGGGGGGGGGTTGTCCAAGTGGCCCAGAGGCTACATGAGGTTGAATATTTATAAAATAGTTAGATTCTGCTGCTGGATTTGAATAAAAATAAAAATAAAAGGTGTGATCAGTTTAATAGGGGATTTTTAAAACTAAAACCAAACCAGTTCATTTTCTTACCATTTCTACAGAAATAACCTTCCATACTTCAATATCACTCAATGTTTGACATGCCTGGTCAGTCAATATATTTTTATATTAGTATTGTAGAGCACAGTCATTCTGCCAATTTAATGTAAAGGCTTCAGAGCAAACATTAACCAACAGTACGTGCCCAAGGTTGGTTTGCTGGTAGCAGTAGGTAGTGTCGTGATTAAGGGCTTGGACTTCAGGACCAGTTCTTCAGTCGTGTTAAACCGAATATTTTAACGAAGAATTCCAGCTGTTTAAATGCATAAAAGGTAAGGAGATGTCAGCTATAATGATGACTGCAGCTACACACAGACAGGCGTGTAGGTGTCCTGCAGGGACTGCTGCTCACTCATACCTCCCTCAGGGTTTGAAACCCTCCTCCATTCTGTGTGTACAGCCTGCATCTTCTCCCCTGGTTGAGTGGCTTCTCTGCGTTTTTACAGCTATTCCAAGAAAACAAGAACCAAAAAAAAAAACAAACAAACTTGTGAAAGACTTTGGCTGTTTATAAAATCCCATTAAGCACCTTAAGGGTACGTGATAAAAAGACGGCCTACTCATTTCACAAGAGGCTGACATTTGGGGAAGAGCCTAACAGTGAGACACCAGCTGTATAAAAAAGCAATTATAACAACAGTTGGCTAATCTGCAGCAACTGTACAGGGTGTGTGCCACGCGGTGTGTCACTCATCTGTGTGCCACTAACTGCACGCAAAGGGTATGTCACAGCGTTCCATATCAACACACATTGTTATGTAATCTTAGCTAACGTGCCACAAATAAGAGAAAGGAATCGCTTGCAAGCAACGGAAACATCCCACAAACAACAGATCTGAAGTGTATCTCCGGACTTCTGTGAAAATATTCACACACTGTGTCAGAGCAGCTTGTCTCCGTGTTACTTAACCTGCATACAATGGCGCAGGATTTCTTGGTATACTTGAGCGCTTAATGAGGATTTATTGAAATATTAACTGGAGATCTTGCAGTGCTTGAATTACAGAATAAGTTAAACCAGATTAAACAAAACATACGTGGGAACCAAATGTTCCCATTATTTGATGATTTTTAAATATAAAGACTAGATTATACAGTACGTTAAGTGAAGGACTGATTAATCTAACTGTTCATGGTCTGAAAGAATATTGATTGATATTTTAAAGTGATAAACACTATATTGTTAATCTTTTAACCATAAAAAAATGGTTAATACAACTGGAGAATTAAACAGAATGTTCATTTCAGATTGTACATTAATACAGTTTAACAACCTATACTGAGAACTGAAAACTGAGAGGGTCACCCTGGAACAAGCAAGTCATCTGCTGTTGGTGTTATTATGGAACCTGCAGATCATGATGTTAGCTATGGTGAAGGACTGGGTGACCAACAATCTTTGGTAAACCAATACTAATGTACCAATGACCTGCCAAAACTTGGGTCAGGGAGACATTTCACCTATTTTTCTTTGCTGCTATCTGCATGCTTTGTGGCGCTTCTCCACGTAAGCACACAAGTTCCTAACGTGTCAGTTTCACAGCTCTGTTACAGGCAGAGGCCTGAGGGAATAAAATTCAGCATAGCTGGTGAAGATGGACCATGAGCCCCAGTGTATTAGATATGCCATGCCCATTCTACACACAAAGAACAGGGCACATGTTTGCCAGTCAGAGGGAGAGCATATCCAAGCGGCCGGGGGATGGAGCTCCTCTGTGTCGTCACCTTCAAAAAATTCACAGCCGCTGCACGGTATCAGGGAGCGGCCCGTGTTCTTTTCCATAAAAAACATCTCGCTTAAGGAGATGAAACCTGTGACGCAGAGCCCCCAACTCTCAAGTTCAGATGTTCTACTGTGTCACTGTATCCGTTGCGCTCCCCCAGGCATACTTATTCGAATAGTCAGAGGTCCCATCACCTCCTGTAAGCAGGATGTCAGTCTTAAGCTGAATAGGCCCGAAAGCTCAGGAGAGATGAGCTTTCAAACATCACACCACCATCTCAAACTAGAACAGCGCCCTCAGTGGACAGTGCCACAATCGACGGTAGTCTGGTGAGTAAGCAGTATGTAGAACTCCAGGGACACTGCTGGGCAGAGGGGGAGAATGCAACACCACGCCCCCCCCCCCACCTCAACCTCTCCCTTTATTCCCATTTTCTGGTCACCAAAAGAAAGAGACGTCTAGTGCAGTAGCAGCAAAAAAGACAGCAGGTCACATGGATTTTGTTGTGCGACAGTCAGTCTTTGGCCTCCCACTTACTGGACCACCAAGGCTGGCGGAGGAGGGGCGCAAACAACACAAGACTCACTTACTGGCCACCATCATCTTCTGACTGACATAATGACCGTTGTAGAGGCTCACACACAATTGGAGGTGAAGCAACCTAAAAGTAGCCTCGCCCATAAAACAGATACACATTACCTACATTCACGTGACGTCTACTTCCAGAACTTCCCAACAGCACTGTCTGAGACATTACAGACATGCATATTACAGACTAACTTTAAATACTCAAGCCAGAAATAAGGGTTATATATGGGACTTCTCAGGGCAGCTAGTGTCACCTGTAATTACCCCCACAGCCCGAGGCCAACACCAAACTGTCTACGTGTAAAAACCACCTGCAGGATGTTTTGTGCAGGTTATCTGATTCTGAGCAGCTGAGAGATGCCTTATCTTCATATTGTTATTTAGTCTCATAGGGGTGAAGCACTGCGCAGTGTACTATTCAGTGACACATAGGGGTGAAGCACTGTGCAGTGTACTCTTCAGTTACACATAGGGGTGAAGCACTGTGCAGTGTACTCTTCAGTGACACATACAGTAATGCTTACTGTAGCTAGGGACAAATTTGGTTTTTCACCCAGTAACCTGCACGACTGCGGGTAGCCAAAATATTTACTAGTAATTCAGCACTATTGCTGACTATCCAGTCCTCTGCTTCTGTGTTAATTCAACCAAAACATTTACAGACTATAGAAGGTCACATTAAGGAAATTGTAAAATCTTTTAAATAAACCAATCCCATGAAAAAAAGCGCAATTTAAAGTTTAGAAATTTAAGTTTGTCTGACAGAGACCATGCAAAAAGTAATGACCTCATTGCATTTTATCGCATCTAGTTTGTCTATAATTATTGTTCAGTAGGGATGGTAAGATTCCTCAATTTGCAGAATCGTACAGTATTGCATTAGCAGTGGCGTCATACGCATCCTTAATGTGTCGGATTGTTGGCAGTGCATAGAGATGTGCATCTATGATGGAGATGCACATGCAAGGGTACTATTCAGCAAGGGCAACAGACACGAGTTAAAACTCTCTTTATATTCTGTATAAAGAGTATCACTACATCACTTAGGTTAAATTATCGTTACCTGCTGTGGAGACCCATCAGTACAAAGACCGTGCTCTGAATTTTGATGAGCTGGTTTTCTTCCTAAACATTCTCTCCCCATTTCTACATTGAAAATGATACTTTATATGTTGGCACAGTAAAGAATGTGCACCTTTTTGGTGCGTTTGCTGTGGAGGCTATTCATACATACAACTGAAAGACCCAGATATCCTTGACGTGTTCAACACTGGGGAGTTCTGTGTCTGGAGAAATGGAAGATCACTTTTTGTACAGTTCAGCACTCTTCATCCATAAAATGCAGATGCCCGTTACATACCGCCCCAACTTTATTCTACATATGTCCATGCAGCAGCCCTACTTCTGCAAACTGCACTGCACTGGATGACCGATCAGACAGACTGGGTCAGGCAGCCAGTAAGCACTCTCTCCCTAGGAAGCAGTATTAATAGATTCGGCAAACACTTTCCAATTTGTTTTGTCTCATGGAAACACTAGCAGTAGCAGCAATCAGACACAAAGCTAAATGAATTCCATATCACGAACACCTGCTATTCAGGGATCGTGGTCAGGATAAATGATCTGCTTTATTTAAATGGAGCCAGAAAAAAACAACATACATCAGTGAAAAACTACATAATAAATCACGTGGGTGAGCATGTGAGAGTATGAATAAGACTAGACCCGGTTTTATGCTGTATAGGCACCGTCTTAGAGAGGGGTTTGACTCTCACAATGATACAGTATTTCCACCCACTTCAGATCTTTTCCAACCTCGTTTGTCTTGAGTACGGAGAAATGACACCTGAGGAAAGGGGGAAATTCGTGCCACGTGGATCAGTGGCCACCTCAACTGGAGATTATTCCGGCAACTTGCCTCTGCACACTGAAACACACACACACACACACACAGCTCCCTCAACTGACATTAAATACAAACAGGCCAGTGCTTCAGTCCTGTAGTTACACACCGCTGTGACAGCCCAGTCCTATGTGTGGATATCACTGTGACAGTTTCTGTGCTACGGATATATACCACAGTGACAAGCTCTATTTTCTGGATATGGAGCACTCTTATAGCTTTCTGTGTGGAAGACATACATTATTGTGAAAGCCTCTATATTTTGAGTAAGTACAATTTTGACAGATTTATTTTTGATAGATATATTCCAGTAAGACAGCCTCCCCATGATGGATATATACCACTGCACTACTTATCCTGTAGCCTGAATAAAATGCTTCGTCATAATTGGCCCCATTTGGAAAGCCCTCAGACACTGCATGAACCGTCCACTGAACTTGTTTCTGTAGGGTATCTTGACCCCAGTGTCATTCAACTTGAGTAGCAGCTTTACACTAATGAGGAGAAACTGCATTTCCAATTTAATGACCATTAATGGTAGTCACAAAGTTGGGCAGATGACAAAAAAAATTAAATGTAATACGTTTTATACGACTGTTACGTGCTACTGATAAAGTTGTACATTATGAAGTCTAAGTCCGTATCAAACAAAATTTACCAGACTATTCTCACAACTAGAGTTCTGCTCGATTAAAGTAGCAATACAAGTAACCCCAGTCTTCACCGATAGAATTATCTGGCTAAATATATTTAGACAGTAAGCAGGATGAAGTTAATCTATGCCCCACAAAACAGAAGCCTAATTGTACAATTAGAATAGCAATTATTTCACAATTTTGCTGGCACAAAGCGGAGTTTAAATGAATGAATGAAGCTCAGACAATGCCCTGCAATACTGTATTAAGCAACACCTTCTTCAGCATCCCATTCAGTCAGTCTTAGTGGCTAACGATTAATACAACAGCAGTGGATGCATCTTATATCTCCACAAAGAAGAATTTGGCTTTTCTGTGACTTTTAATATTTATTACTAACATACTTTACATTGGCCAGACATTATGCTTCTCTTAATCTCGGTAGTAAAATATGTTAATGAATGCATGGGATGTTTATGAATTTTAATTAGGGGTGCTTAAAGTGAGACTTGTAATCTCCCTTAAAAGTTCCCTTCAATCAAAATGTAGCACTAGGAATGCCAAATCCCACAATTTAACTAAGAAATATCAACACTGACATGGTAATCACTTTGTTGCTATTAATATACATTAATCGGCTTAAACACACTTTAAAAACAGAATGCCACTTTCGTCTGAATTTTCTTTTTCCCCTCATTGGCAATGAAAGTACCAGTGAGAGGGGTAAACGCCTAAGTCACTTCAAAACAATGCGCCATAACCCCGAGGAGCCCTTTAACAGAAACGTTCCTTTTTGTTATCAATTGTCTATAGGACCCCCGCGGTGTTTTTCTGCCTTTGCATCTCCATGCAAGTTATAAGAGGAAAAAAAACATCTGCGCCCCCCATCCACCCAATGCCACCCCACCCCCTTACCCCCCAAACACATCGGAAAGAGGATAGAAGGGGTGGGAGAAAGACTCGCAGGCAAAACCTTGGGGATTTGCGAATTTTAACAAAGGGCAGAAAACAATGAAGGACACGGTCCCCAATATTCTGAGCACAATACAGACCCGTTACTATAACCGCTTCCTGTAGTTTCCTCGTTTTCCTTTCCACTAGTAAATAACCGTCCAGTCCAGATTCTTCGGCAGCCAGTCTCCCCAGTGACAATGGCAGTAAGACTGACACTGGAGACAAACAGCACGAAAAACTGCAAACGCCGCAGCCTGCATTTTACCTTGGAAAGGTTCTTCTCGCCGACCAAAATAACCTCCAGCGTTTCGTGCAGCGAATACTGCGGACATGCAGCAAGCAATATCTTCCTGGGGTGTAACGTGTCAATAAACCTTAAGTATCCCTGTACTTATATATTTAGGGGTATTCAACAGACGTACAAAGATTCTATTCTAACAGACGAAATGCATCCATCTGAACGCATGAAGTTCACACATGACTGTAAACTCACGGATGTAACTTAGCTCTTCCAAATACCAAGAAGCATGTGATTCAGGGTTCTTTAAAGATAAAACTATCTTTCAGGTTCTTTTATAGTCAGTGAAAACATCTGGTACCATAAGCAAAAGTACGATCCCACCTTTCTCTATCTGTATGACAAACTAGTGTTTACGTGTGAACTGCAAATTTAAATTAGTTCTGGGTTACGGGGATATCGAGTGCAAGTTAGTTTTACTACCCGTTAACATGCATTTCTAGTTTATTTTCCACTCGTAGGCGGTCAGTCATCTTTTATAAGCGGGTAATTAACAGAAAACATAAACAAGCACTCAGATCATCAAATAATCGAATACACTGATCCAAAAAAAAGACCAAATATAACCCAATCAATAAAAAGGCAATCAATAAAAATATTTTAAGATTTCTTAACTAACAGGAGTTTTTGAAAAACACATTGCAGTATGTTTTTTAAAGGCAGGCAGGTAACAGCAGAGTCGTTATTTAGGATACCAGCCATCGGTAGGTGCAGTTTGACGCCTTACCATGGTCACCGTACGCTCGCAGTCCTTCGCCCTTCGTAAGTCGGGCTTTTTAGTGCGCAGTCCGCTGACAGACGCTCCTCTCCGCCGGCTCCAGCAGCGCTTCAGCCGCCCTCACACGGACACGGACACGGACCCGCGCCGCTCTCTCCGCCTTTTCCCTCCCTCCGATTTAAACTGCGTGGCCGCGAGCCGGCGCTGGCAGCGCGCAGGCCCCGCCCCTCGCCCCACCTATCCGCAGTCCCGCGCAGGACAGGACAACAGCGCCGCCAGGCGAACGGACAGGGGATGCCAAAACCCATGTATTTATACTAGAATCAATATGGCCTGCCTTGACGCGCTGGTTTGGTGCATGAGGCTAAAGTGTTTGGCTTTAAATCCTCCCCTCCATTCTGTGACCTGAACTCAGGATAAGTGATTGGTTCCTGGACAAATAAGTATCATATACTGTATATGAATAGGAACATTAATTAGTGTCTCATTTGCTCAAAATTATTTTAATTGTTTGAAAGACAATGATATTCTACAAACAGCACTATTACTACCGAAAAACTACAGCTTTTGTATGTCTGTAAATCATGTTTTAGTTTGTATTGTTTTGCAGAAAAACAGACAAGACTTGCCTCCTGTTTTTAATTACTTAAACCACACCCCCAGCAGTCCATCCTGTAACAGGATGCCAATCAACCATCTCTTCAAGCTGAATCTGTAATTATACCGTAGCAGTACTTTGTGTAAGATTTCAAGATCTTTTTAGCCATTTCACTATATCTGCACTTTTGCTCTGTAAAAGCTTTAAAAGAAAACAAGCTAGTACCATACTGAAAGAAGATTCTTTTTATAACATAATGCTATTTAGATTCTGTTAGGCATTCACGGCAAAAATTGGGGAAAGGTGCAACAAAATCAATAATCACATGGCGACGTGGCCCAGTTTTCTGGTCAGAGCAAGAAGCAGATAAATAACTGCATGCCGGCTTACAGATGGAAGGCTTTCTCTGCTGCCAGTGCTGTTCTTGCAGGAAATGTCAGGATTGGCTCTCAGATGGGCCGCTTGGCATTCCCAAAAGTAAACTGACGACTGATAAGTTTGAGCATTTAAATGTCACTGCCAAGAGGCACGTGTTGGCCTCCCGCCCAGCTTCTGTGTTAGGGTGGACCACCATGGATTATTGCTTGAATTCATTTATTTATATACAGATACTTATTTATATGCACACACTCTCAATTAACTTGAAGTAGTTATGGTGAAAAAAAAACAGCAGTTTCTTTAGGATGAATGAGTGAATGTTACGTGAACACAGCTCTTTACAGGGGCATTTGGGAACCACTTGAACCATGTGGAACCCACCTGGATGATACGACTGCAGCCATTCTGCACCAGTACACTCACCGTACAGAAGATTGCCCATCCTGGCGTACAGGTGAACTGAAGGTTTGATGCAGGCCCATTCACATAACGCATTACATTACAAATAACATAAGCATGAAAAACAGGACACACATACATACACTTACACTACATACACAGGTATCATTGATTAAAGAAATGCTCTTTCTTTAGTACCATAATATCTGTAACTGGAATAGAATTTACATGAGCTACAACCTTTCAGATGATCCCTTTTGGATCCAGTGTGTGCAGCAGCTAATTATCCTATTGAGAAGTTGCTTTTGAGAGGATACGGCATTTAATTCAATACGGTAACGAGTGTGCAAGGACATTAGTTACACTCAACGTGTTTATTTGCTTTTGGCCAAAGTACAAAGTATAGTTCAGATCATGGTAGGCGGCTGTGATCCTATTCTTGACATTGGCTTCAACTCGATCTTTAAACAGAAGTAAGGTGAATGAACACCACCTAACTAAACAGAACCTGACTTTACCTCACTGTTTAAACATAGCACCATATGTCGTATATCAGAATCTTATGGATGTTTGACAAGATGCAGTTTATGGATGACGGTAGGGTTTTAATTCTTTAATATTTATTCGTGTCATTTTGACCCTAAAAACCTGAGTCATAGAAGTACACCATTAATATATTGTAAGTATATAACAGTTGAAATGAAAATGATTGGCAGCTGGCATTGTTCTTTATATGACTTTATGATAAGATTGTTTACAAAGCAATACTGCTGTTTGAAAGAATTTGGCCAGCAAGGCCTGGGTACTGCCATTCATTCAGTGCATGGCTTTGGCCACAGGAGGGCATTAGTCACCAAAACTGTGTGTTGTCATCTCTACACTCAGGATTCAAAACCTCAAAACTGGAGGGGGGTGATATTCCACAAAGCAGGATTTCTCCGTTAGCTGGGCTAACTTAAGCTAGAAGGCATGCTTTTCCAATAAGAGTTTAGGTATTGTTACTATTGGACAATCTTGACATCTGTCTTAAGTTAACGCAGCTAACTGAGAAATCGATTGGCATGTACCACGAAGCAGGGTTACTGGCTTTTCGGGGTAACTTGTCGGATTTAAGGTACCACAGTTTAAATGGACTTCATATTCGCTCATTTACATGTTGCCCAGATTACCTTATAATCGACAAGTTACTCCAATAAGCCAGTAACCCCGCTTCGTAGTACAAGCCACTGTTTTGTCAAACACCCCCCAGAGGTATATGGCAACTGTGCCACTGTGTCATACACAATATTCAGGTGAAAGCTTAATATTAAGAGACTTATAACAGGGTACATGAGGGAAAAAAACAAGTTTTTTGTTTTTGGCTTTAATAATGGCTTTTCCCATTTTTTCCATTGAGTATTCATCTTCAAAATATACATAAATCAGATAAGACATATATGCTATAGTGCTCGACTCTATAGACAGAGAACTTTTTTTAACTTTAACTTTAATTTAAAAATCTATTTTGTCTTGGTAGCAAATGAATGGAAGGTAAAACATTTCAGGGTTGATTTAAATAAATGTCTGCACCACTGATTTTAATCAAAGCAGTAGTTTCACAAAATTGCTAAATTAATCCAGCAGCCGGTGAATTCATACCCGGTGAAGGAGAATTTCATTTAAGGATTTTACTGTATAAACTGAGATACATTTAAACCAAAAGGATATATACATATAAATGATTCAGATCCAGATTTATTGTCATCTCATGATTTATATTTTATAAAAAAAAGTGAATGGAATGGATTTCTTATGTTCAGAGCTGCAATGCGCTATCAGAGTACACAGTACTCAGTAATACATATTAATGCTCCAATGTTGTAAACAAACACAGATATAAATAGGGACATTGGACTACGTAAGTGTGAGAAATAAATGGATAGTGTAGAAGGGGGAATTTATGCATGACAACTGTTCAATAATTTTATGGTTTGGTGAGGAAAACTGTGACACAGTCTGCTTGTACAGGATCTAATGCTCTGATACCATCTACCTGATGTTAGAAGTTCAAACAGCTAGTGACATCGATGGCCAGGGACCAGCGTCATCTACTGGGCCCTTTCCTGGGCTTCTCTGGAACCTCACTGCTGGTAGTGCCTGGGTTGTCCACACTGCACTATGTAGGGCTTTGTGATTGAGGGTTGTGCGCTATAAAAAGACCATGATGTGTCTATAGAGATATGGACACCAAGGAATTTAAAGGTGCTGACCACCTCCAACACAGTGCTGTATATGATGATGGATGTGTTTTGTTTTCTACTTCTGGCCCATGGTCAGTCTTATTGATGCTGAGGGAGAAGTTATCTTTGCACAATTGTGTCAGGGTGCTGACCTCCTCTCTATAGGTTGCGTCGTCATCAGTGGAGATCAGTCACAACCGTCATGTTGTGGGAAAATGGGCTGAATATTCTGGCGCTGGCAGCGGCCTCACTATGTTGGCTATGCAGGAGGAATCGAACCGGGGGGAATCGGAGTGTCGAGGGTTAAAGCAGTAGAAGCCATTGCCCCTACCTGGTGCTGGCCTGCGGAAAGTCAGAGACACAACCGCACAAGGAGGATTCTGGGGTTAAAACGCCCCCCTCCATCCCATCAAACTAACCTGCTGCTACATTGCACTGTGCACATTATCCACACCAGACATATCACGTTTTATATGTACATCATATTGTTATTTTGAGAACCTTGAGTGAGTGGCATAACAGTCAGCACTGTAGCCTCACACCTCTGGTACGAGGGTTTAGGTCATCATTCTGCCATCATTCTGTGTGTGTGGAGTTTGCATGTTCTCCCCATGTCCTCCAAGGACACTGATTTCCTCCCTCACAGTTCAGAACTTTGAAATTGCCCATAGGTGTGAATGGTGAGTTGGGGCACCTCATCCTGGGTTGTCCCTTGCATGGGGGGGGGGGGGGGGGGGGGGGGGGGGGGGGGGGGGGGGGGGGGGGGGGGGG
>JAODKF010000002.1:7190515-7206003 GCA_026779585.1 Mormyrus proboscirostris
ATTTCAGTTTTTCTTTTTTAATAAATTTGCAACAATTTCAAAAATTCTTTTTTTTTTTGTCTGTCAATATGGGGTGCTGTGTGTACATTAATGAGGAAAAAAAACTATTTCCAAGGACATACCGGTTGACCCACCTCTGGAAGTTGGCAAGTTTTCGGTTTTTGCACTTTTACGCTCCAGGCCAGTGAGAAGTTCTACGATGATGCATAATCAGACCCGGTACCAAACGGAAAGCTAGCGATTACCTAACTCAGCTTTTGGTTATTAAAATGCGGTTGATCTGAGAAGCATGAAGAAATTTCCCTCGCAGTGGATTTTAGGGTTCCTATCATGGAGAGTAATGATGCATGTTTAATTTTCCATCCATTCATCTTCCACCCAATTGTTCTGGCTGCGGGGGGGGGGGGTGGGGGCTTTCCCCAGAAACAAAGGCCACAAGGCCAGGTTACAGCCCAGATGGAACGGCAGTCCATTACACAGCACGTACACTATGGGTAATATGCATATGTCAGTAACCTAACAGCAAGCCTTTCGATTGCAGGAGGAAACCACAGTACCACACAACAGAAGGGGAACCGGCAAACTGAACACGGAAAGCAAAGGCGGGACTTAAGCCCACAACCTTGGAGGTTTGAGGCCAGAGTGTTGCCAGCTGAGCTTCTACATCAGCCAATGCTGAGCTTCTGTGCCATAAATATTTAAGCATCATTCCCTAAGTTTGTTGTATCTTTTAAAGGGTCATATGTAACTTCTACTTTCCATTCCATGTCTTTTACGCATGCCTACCTCGTTGGTTCCACCCTCCTGCTCTTTCTTAAAAACTGTAGCACATTTTAAACCACTGTTCTCTAAAGTGAATGGGTTCAGCTAGAACAAACGCAGCAGGATGATCTGTGCTGTGTTTGTGGTGATTCAGGGAGTAACGCTGTAGCCCTACTGTCCCCTGCCTCTCTGTGGGCTTTGCACAATCTCCAAGTTGCCACGAGGACTTTTGGCTACAGACTCTTTAACAGCTCAAAGACAAAGACATGTGCTTCAGGTGCTCAGTAGGTTCAGGATCAATTCAAGTGCTCAGTAGGTTGGTTCTGGATCACTTCAGGTGCTCAGTAGGTTCAGGATCACTTCAGGTGCTCAGTAGGTTGGTTCAGGATCACTTCAGCTGCTCAGTAGGTTGGTTCAGGATCACTTCAGGTGCTCAGTAGGTTGGTTCAGGATCACTTCAGGTGCTCAGTAGGTTCAGGATCACTTCAGCTGCTCAGTAGGTTGGTTCAGGATCACTTCAGGTGCTCAGTAGGTTCAGGATCACTTCAGGTGCTCAGTAAGTTCAGGATCACTTCAGGTGCTCAGTAGGTTGGTTCAGGATCACTTCAGCTGCTCAGTAGGTTCAGGATCACTTCAGGTGCTCAGTAAGTTCAGGATCACTTCAGGTGCTCAGTAGGTTCAGGATCACTAGGCCAGAGAGGTCTTCATACTCACAGGCCCTTGAGATAGGAGGTCCATCCTTGCTTGAAGATGTTTCCACTGCTCTTTGCTCGAATCTCAAATTCAAATTTTATTTGTCACATGCATCATCATACATAGTACAACCTGCAGTGAAATGCTTATTGCAACTGCTCCAGTTAAATATTGGTAAAAAAAAACTGTATAAAAAGAGATGAAAGAGATTAGATATAATACTATCTATACTATTTACTATACTATATACTATACTATAAGCTGCAACCTGGGCTGTGGTACAGAGCCATGTCACCATATATGCTACCACCTACACCACTGAGCTGATTTTGTACTTTTCTACTACTTGCACATCCAGGGGCTAAGAGAGGGAGAGGAGAGAGAATGTCATCAGCTGTCCCTGCAAATTATCTAAAAGCTGGGAGAATTATATCATTTTCAAATACTGGTGGTATCTAAGAAAAATGTGATCTGCCAGTCAAAACCGGTCCTATATTGTAAAGGTCCTTCAACACGGGAGAATGCCTTCCTTTTTCACAAGTGACCATCTGCTGTTTGTTATGGCAACTTGGTAACTATTCAGAAGATTAAATATCCCCAGATGGCTACAGCTGTTTTGGTCATTTTAAACCTACCAATAATGGGTATGCAGCATGTCACATCTGAAGAGTCTAAAGACAACAGCTCAGATGTTTATTAATGAATTTTACACACAATTTCACATTTTTGTGTCTTACAACGTCTTTTTCTTCCATTCAAGCTTGACCTCAAACTTTCACGGGAAACCAGTTACAACAAACAAACAAATGCTTGTCTTACTACATGAAAAAAAGATATGGATTTTTTTTGGAGTCAGTGTTTAAATGAGGGAGTGTTCTGCTTTTTCACATACAATGAAAGTTTAAAAGTGTAAAAGAATATTCATGTATGGTATTTTTATTGGAAACAAACTGCAGAAATAGGATGCAGAATCCCATCGTTCATTTCAATTTGGAAAGAAATTTATCTGTATTTTGTGTGATATCATTGAAAGCTTTAGATTTTGAGCAATTTTACACCCATTTTCCGCCCATATCCCATTTATCTAGATTAATATTAGTTGTGAACTTGCATAGGACAAATGGGTATTGAAAATGCATGGATACAAATCACTTGTTTCCAGTTCTGTATAAGAATTACAGGTGGATAGAGTGATCAAAAGCAGCACGCCAAAAATCCGGAGAAATAAGCTCCAGTCACCTTTCCAAAACATTTCAAATGATCCATCTTATGCTGAATTACGAACAGAAAGCTTAGTTATGTAATAATATAATATGACATTGAGAAACATTAATGACATTAAACCTGGGAACCCCTTGGCATTCGAACAAGGCCCTAAACACCAACAGCTCCAGGGATGCTGTACATGTAAAAAATGTTGAACAATATGACAAAAAATAGTTGTTTCTGTAATGCTTTACAATATACTGTAAAATGTTTCAAATGAACAGCAGTGTGACACTGGGGGTGCCATGCTGGGCCGATGGCAGCTGTGTAAATAATGTAAATAGCTGTGTGTAATTAGCGTTTATTGTGTTGTTATTGGGGGTGTCAAATAGCCTCTGATGTCATGTGTTGTAAATAGTGATGTGTGGTGTGAGTAATGAGGGCGGCCAGCACAGTGGGCAGAGTGTGCTGGCTGTGTGAGTTGGTGCTTGATGCTTGTGTTTGGTCAGGGGTGTTGCTGGACTTAACCCCCCCACTGGTGCTTTAATGAATTTGTTTCACATGCATTCAGTTTAAATTATACACGTCTGCATGATAACCTGGACACAAATAAATTTTAATAATTAACCTCAGTGCCTGAAACTCCTTAATATTTTAATGAACACTTTTACTGTTTGGTAATAATTAATGAGACATTGCATAAAGGGAGTCCGGTAAATGGGATTTCGCAAAGTTACCAGCAGCTGAGTTCTTCCAGGAGCACCATGACAGGGGAAGCCAGACAGGTCCTTTTTTGGGCACAGCACTGAGACTCCCGTCTGTCCTTGTCTGTAAACTTTGGAAATGGCAGCAGCTGGCGGGGAGGGGGCCATTCTGTGTGCCGTCTCACACCCCCGGCCCACCCTGACATTCCTGTGCCTATGAGGACAGAAATAGATTCATGAAAAGTTCCCGTAATCTTCGGTCAGGCAGGAGTGAATGTGCCAGTTATATGTAACTGAAATGAAAACGAAGATATCGAATGAGTTTTGTGCATGAATATTCCAGACTAAAAATAATCACCATGGTTATTCTGATATCTCGAAAAGTAAAATTCTACTTTTTTACCGTAGGTTTTTCATAGGGGAAGTGAATAATTCTCATTGTATTATATAATCCTCATCGTCCTAACATATATTAAACAATTTAATATGTCACTAGTCAGTTATACACATCCTCGCAGGTCCTACGTAAGGATTTTAGGATAAAGGATTTTATACGTCGGCTCGTGATATTACTGTAACCAAGCATGATAATAGTACCCCAGCACCTGAAAACGATACGTCTATATCTATGCATCTACAGGATAACATATCTCAGGACTCGAAAAACGCTTGTCGATTTAGGTAAAATGATAAATAATTTATTATCCTGCCAAAATATCGCGGCAGGACACACCACGTCACAGTGGGTCCCGTATTGCGCTCAGCCCAGTGCGGCAGCGCACTACGTCACTGCATTAGACCCGTAGCAGCGCTGCCAGCGGCGCACTGACACCCACATCCCGGGCTGCTGTCTGCGGCGAAGTGCAAGGTTATACGGAAACAGGTACGTGCATGACTGTCTGGGGCTCATTAAGGTCACTTCGAGTGTTAAAACACCTTCTCAGAAAAACGTAGTCAGCTATACAAATCGTGGATTAAATATGTTTATATTCGGTTGCAATGATGCCATGGATGCCACACAGTTATTGCTATTGGAGGTGTCCCTGAAGTTTGATGATCTTTTAAATGTTTTTTTTTTCTCCACTTTTTCAAAGAGAAATATAAAGTGTATGAATTTCAGTATTTAATTTATTGATTTTTGGGTTTATTGTAAACAACGTTTAAACGTAGTTCGCTGCCCCATTGGTTTTCTTACATTTTTCCCTATTTTTGCCTATGATATTAGGTTAAATTTGCGTTATTTATGTACCATTTAAAACGACAAAATGACTGAGCATTAAATTGCTGCAGTGATGTGCTTTGCCAGAAGACCCAGTCATTGGGTGTGGCCCAGGATCTGTCTCTTAAGACAGATATATATACACACACACACACACAGACACACACACACACAAACACATATGCACATTTGAATAACAATGTTAATAAATTCTTGTACATTTAAAGCATGTAAATCATATGTAATATAAATATTAGTAAAAGATGGGTTTCTATAGAAAAAGTTTAATTTTGAATGTGGTTTACTTATATTACGAAATATGTTAAAGGATGACTGAGATTATTTGGTCTTTATTAGACACAGAAAACACAGTTCACATTATTTGTTTTATATTGGTTTTTTTTTTAGATTAACAAACAAAACTTACTTTTTCAGTATGAATATGTTTTGATTATGGTTTACAGCAGTTCATTCATTCTGTGGAAAGTGCAAAATGCATATTCCGAGTTGGATATTTTTTGTGTTAATGCTCAGTGATGTGATGGATGCCACACTCTGGTCAGTATTCGATTAATCTCAAAAGAGGCAGCTTTACAACGACATGCATAAAGGAAATGAAACTATCTACTGCACACTGGCTGCCAGATGTGGAATTTTCTGAGCTTAGGTCAGTTTGCGTACTAAACGCTGCTTCTACTTCTGTCACGTTTGGCTGTTCGTAACTGTATGCCGTGTGCAAATGTAACTGCCACGTCTGCTGGCGTTTCCAGCCCAGTAGAAACTGCTGCGTACTCCACTTTCTTGTCATCTTAGAAAAAAATAAACTGGAACTACAAATTACAGGAGTGGTAAATTCATGGAAAACATGCCTTACAGTTCAGTTACTGTTGTTTTTTGTTGTTGTTGATTTTATGCTTGTTTAATTCATCATCTTTTGAAAGGAAAAGATGCACCATCATTTTTATTTCAAATATTTTAATGTGTGAAAGTGTGTCTGTCATGTACGTAGTACAGTGGCACAAATTGTTAAACGTGTTTGTTATCTCTCCCCCAGACATTTCATTTTGCACTTTTAACTGCTTGACTCTTTGACTCATAGAACAGCAGCCATGGTTAAGGTAAGTGAATTGATATTTTGCACCTGTTAATTGCAAGTATCTCTCTATTTTTTCTACAGCAATTGGCCATAATCCTTCATGATTCATTGAACTTAGACTGCTTCATTATTTCCGATAGTAAACTGTTTTAGTCAGGGATGGGAGACGCGTCCGACTTGTTTAATGTCAGTCGAAAACTTACGCAGCATGTTCTGATGAGTGGCGTTGTCGTAATGTGTAAAAATAGAGAGATCCTCGGAAATGGGCTTGCTGGCCACTAGGTAGCACTGCTTATTGAAGGCGCGTTCGGTCCATATTCTTTGTGGCTTTTATAAAGCTGGAAATTGTGGTGGTCGTTCTCTGTCACAGTTCTTGTGTTCGTAACCTGATTTTGGTTTTTAAATGGCTCTTGTTGGATGCAGCACTGAGCCTGTCTCTTCTGCTATTGCCTCCGGGCTATTCTGAGCATGTGCAGAGGTTACTGCGGCCGCAGCCGGCGCAGGGAGCGACCGTTACCGTGGGGAGCGACAGGGAGCCGGGACTGCCGTAGCGACGTGAAGTAAACAGTCAGAGTGATGTCCTTATATAATGTATATATTGGTATTGAGGCCAAAAAGAAAGCAGCGCTGAAGCCAATCTATGGCTGGTCTTGATGAAGGGGCTGTGCTTTTAAAGGGTGAAAGTGGACCCTGCAGGCCTTGGGGGGGGTGCATGTGTAACACAACACCCGCCCCTCCCACACACTGCTGATTACTCAAGCCAGGATGGAGAATTAGTTGTCAGCTGTCTGGCGGTCACCCATCCTCATGGCCTTGTGGGCTGAATGAAGAGACCCTTTAGTGTCCCATTACCCCCGTGGCTGGCGGCACGATCATCTCCGCAGAATATAGTTCAATCCAGGACGCTAAACTAGGATACAGGCCTTGATTATTCCTTTGCAACACTCAGACTAATCACTGTTGTGCCCCTTTAGTATAAATACGGTCTGTGTGAGCAGCTGCTATCGCTACAGCGACTGTATTTGCCAAATAAGGGTGTCAAGCAACTGACTGAAATTGAAATTTGATCAAGCATAAGAAACTATCCTAAATGCAGTGCAGCTAGTGTTGAATCTTATATAAAATGAATCAAACAAATACAGTTTAACGACGGGGGTGGCATAGTTGTTCAGTGGCTAGCGTTGTTGCCTCCCACTGCTGGGAATTAGGGTGCGAATACCATCTCCGCTGTGTGTGAAGTTGCACGTTCTTCCTGCATTGCACAGGTTTCTGTTGGGTATCCCCGTTACCTCATGTAATCCAAAGTCTTCCATAAATTGCTCAGTGTGCCCTGCTATGGATTAGCATCCCGTCCAGGCTGCCCCGTTCTGCCTGTGATGAGGTTACGGCTCCCTGTAACCCTAACCAGGTTATGTGTGTAGCAGATAGATAGATGCCTTATGACCGAATGAAGTGATGCAGGAATTTTGACTTGGATTGAGATCATGTGCTTGGTTTGGATTGTATGGATCAAGGAGTCTGTGCACAGACACTTAAGCTCTCACCTATTCATTCTAAGGCTGTTAGGTATGGGGTTGTGTTGTCCTCCAGGTCAGACTCCTGTCAATGAAGGTTTATGGTCGCGTTTCTGTTCCTGCAGCAGTTTCGAGGCACCGTGATGGACTTTGCGGATTTTGATGCCAGCGCTGATGCAGAGGCACTGTACAATGCCATGAAAGGCATTGGTGAGTCATTCGGAATCCTTCCTGATCTGCAATGTGCAAATATGCGTCGTTTGTGTTTGCTGCGCTGCGTGTCACGTCGAATTCCTCACTGCGCACATGAGGTATGGGGATGTCCCATCAGGAAACCAATCTTTGGATGCTCATGAGTCTTGCTCAGCTGGCATACGCGACACATGTTACGAATTCTCTGTATATGACAGTTCATCTAAACCTTACTGTCTGCAATATATGCAATGTACATTTGGAAAGTTGTGCATAATTATGTTTAAATCTTCAGTCGGAGTTGCGATGGGTCACGATCAGTTCGTGACATGTATGTGCTCCTTAACAGGGATCCACAAACCATTTATTATAGTCAGGGCAAGCTGCAAGCGGAATAACGCCACGAGGCACCTCATTGCTCCTGTGTGTGTATCTGCGCAGGCAGTGACAAGGAGGCCATTTTGGATGTAATCACTGCCAGAAGTAATGCTCAGCGGCAGGAAATCACTGCAGCCTACAAGTCCTTGTATGGCCAGGTAGGAAGAACCCACTTCTTACTGTCTCTGGCATTGCCACACGTTTTTATATCTCTTCATAATCATTAACTTTTCATCATATAAGCTGTAATACATCTCAGTCTGCAAATATTATAAATCTTTATCCTAAAGTTAAACAACCTTTCAACGAAAGTGTTTATGCAGATTTACGTTGATATTCAGAGACATCACCGGTGCTTAGGTCACCACAGCCAGCGCGTGACAATGCTGGTTTTCATCAAAATATGTTTAACTCAGATCTTTAGTTCTATCCCGGAGCAAATCCCAGGATGCTGCACAGCGCCAGCTACTTAGAATTAGTGAAAAACGTTGATGAAATAGGCAAAGATGAAAAATGCAGGAAGAAAAAAACGCTTGGTTATAATATGTATCATTGGGCCTCTATTTACAAGAAAATGAACGACAGCAATACACAAAAATAAATAATTAAAGCGAGAAAAATATTCAACACACTCTTATAACATTCTGGCACATGACACAAACTGTTATGGCCGTACTCAATCCAACATACGACACACACTGGACTGAGGAAGATCCGCAGCACGTCACTCGCGGCCCATGCCGACATTGCGGCTCTGCCCACAACTGAATTACAAAGTGTTTTCCGACCGGCCTTCGCGGTGCAACACCATTGTCCCTGTCGGCCCACTTCAGATTCATGACAATGCGTTTCTGCATAATTTATAAAACAGACAGACGCCATTCGTTATAATGATTTGGGTTTTCTTCTAGGATCTGATTGGTGATCTTAAATATGAACTGACGGGCAAGTTTGAGCGTCTCATCGTCTCATTGATGAGGACTCCGGCTTTTCATGATGCTAAAGAAATTAAAGATGCAATCAAAGTAAGATATTTCAGGAATGATTGTACTTATCACATGTTTTTACCGAAAAATTCTTAACAAGTGATTAAATCCATTGAAGTTCATGATTGCTGTCTAGCATTTAAACTTCCCTTATCAAGGGTTTAGGGACCAATGAGAAGTGCCTGATTGAAATCTTGGCCTCTAGAAACAATCAGGAAATCCTTGCTTTGCGAGATGCATATAAAGAAGGTAAGACAAGGGTTAAATTATTATATATTGTCGCACTGTTTAGTGTTGGTTTTGTCCTTGTGCACATTGTTTGTTGTTATGTATTGGTGTATGTTATCTCATCTCACTAGGTACATGTACACAGCTGTCAATGACAATAAAGTACCTTGAACCTTGAACCTTAAATTTCCTACCATCCATCTTCCGTAACTGTTATCCCAGTAAAGTGGGATTAAGGAAGAAGTCTATGGAAAGTGGCTTCAAGATGAGCGGCGGGATACTGCATTTATTCGATGATTTGCATGTGTGTAACTTGATCATCCTCCACAGCGTATGGTCGAGACATCGAGGCGGACGTAATAGCTGACACCTCAGGACACTTTAAGAAGATGCTGGTCGTTTTACTTCAGGTCAGTTTGAAATGCATTCCGAAGATCCGGCAACACACAGCTGAAATTACTTTGATGTCATTTCACTCTTCCTGGTTGACTATTTTTTTGTTTAACAGTTCGGTTCCATTTGTGAAATTGCTCATTCTAGGTTAATATATTATTTTTGCATTTTTCTTCTAGGGAACCAGAGAAGAGAACACAGTAGTGAATGCAGATCTTGTTGAAGAGGATGCACAGGTGAGCATTCTACTGACATCGCTAGATATTAATTTTATTTTATTTAATTTTATTTAATTTTATTTTGTTGTTATTCAACCAGGCGAGTCATTCGAATCTCTTATTTACTATGGCAGCCTGGCAAACGGCTGGAGACCTTTGATGTTTTATTGACAGCAACAGGAGAATGTTACAATGGTCATGTTGTGCGACAGAAAGACTGCAGCACATGCTGTAGAACATTTTTACAGGCCGTCAGAAATGTACATGGAATCTGACAGCTGTGTCATGTAAAGGTCCTCATGTGTCATCTCTGGCCTGCCTGCTGCCCCCCCCCCCCTCACCGTAGGAGCTGTACGCTGCTGGTGAGGCCAAGTGGGGCACCGATGAGGCCACATTCATTATGATATTAGGGAACCGCAGCATCGCCCACCTTCAGATGGGTAAGTCTGCAGCGCTTCTCACACTTGGACCCGCAGTACATGCATTTTTTTTCCACATGCATTTCCAGTAGTGATTCTTGTAGACTGATCACATATTTGCTTTCACCTTTGCATAGTGTTTGACGAATATCAGAAGATAGCAGAGAAATCCATAGAAGACAGCATCAAGAGTGAGCTGTCAGGGGACTTTGAGAGACTCATGCTGGCTGTGGGTAAGAGTCTCTTTCATCTGACAGACTCTCATGTATCTGCTACGATGCCATTTTATCTGCGTAACAGAAAACCGCTGAGGGATTGGTGACTCCAGTGTGAATTCTATTTATTTTCAGTGCAGTGCATTCGGAGCGTGCCCATGTTCTTTGCCAAGCGTCTTTACATGGCCATGAAGGTAAATCACCTTGTAAACCGCAGCATGTGTAATACTTGTGTTTTGAAGATGCAGACTAAGGCTGTAGGCAAAGAAAACCTGAACAGTATCGACCCTAATGGGAAAGTCAAGTGATATTTGCAATTGCATTGTATGTTTGTGTGTGTGTGTGTGTGTGTGTGTGTGTGTGCGTGTGTGTGTGTGTCTGCCACATTAATATTAATGTCTTAACTATGTTTATGTGCCTCTTGGCCCCTTCAGGGTTTGGGAACAGCGGACAACACGTTGATCCGGATCATGATCTCACGCTCTGAGATCGATATGCTGGATATCCGGGAATGCTTTCGTCTCCAGTATGAGAAGTCCCTGCACAACATGATAAAGGTGAGGGACAATTCAGTCACCACTGAACAATGACAGGGGCCATTAGCGTACGATATCCCTCTGTGTTCCTGTTATAGCGAAACAGGCTGCTGAAAATCAGCATGCTGCTATTAGGATTGAGCAGAATATGACACCTACGTTTCGCTACAAAGGTAGCCGAAGGAAGAATTTGAACTTCATCCACTTTGTGAGAATTTCCCTCCAAATGGTTTTACCATTACGTTTCGTTCTCGTTAAGTTACGTCTCACTCTCTTCTACAGGATGACACATCGGGGGACTACAAGAGGACCTTGCTTAACCTTTGTGGTGGCGATGATGAGTAAGAGAGCAGAGAGCAGGGAGCGGTGCTGCATTCTCAATCCTATTGCCATTATTTACTCTTAGGGGGTTTTTTTGGCTTTTATACAATGTCTGTCACATTGCGGTTTTCCTGCAGTTTTTTCATGCATTACATCTGTTAGAATTAAACCGCTTTGAATGAATACGCAGTTTTTTCTCCCAGTCATGACCTCTTAAGCAGTTACCTGTTTGTACAACTCAAAGAAAAGCCCAGACTGTGCTGCGAAATTATCCCGGCATACAGCACTAATCACTTCACCGACTGCTGACTGTCCTTGGTGTTTCAGCCTAGCTGGAGAATTTTTCCCCGAAGCAGCGCAGATAGCCTACAAGATGTGGGAAGTTAGCTCCATGACCAAAGTGCAGGTTTGACCTTCTGCTCCCAGCGTAGGAACAGAGTTCCTGCTTGGCTGGCCCCTTAACCTTCCTGCAGTTTTCCCACACTGTGCCCAGAGTTTTGCAGTCGGTTGGCAAATACTTGTGCGCGTAACTGCCCCTTCTGATTTGTGCTGTATTTGAAGCTTTTACAATTTGCAGTGATAAAATCTTCCCTGCAAACTAACACTCCTGCTTGCGCTGCACCTGTGTCCTTTTCCTTGAAACGGTGAATCAACGTATGTCCTTATTTCCCAACTTTCTAAATCACTAGTCTGGCACTTTGCTCAGCACAGTATTGTATGTAGTGCCGTTTCTTTGGACATATGTTGCCTCATTTTTTTCCTTTCTTGAATCCCCCATTTAACATGCTTTACATGCTTTTAACATGATTTAAATGGAGGCAAACATACATTTATATGGGATGCCTGCTTGCCTCTGATTGGATGCTGCCGTTTCTCATGTTACAGCTTCGAGGAACTATATATGCCGCCTCTGGCTTTAATCCTGCCAGTGATGCCAAAGCTTTGAGGAAGGCCATGAAGGGCTTTGGTAGGTAGAACACAATTGTTTTCTATTTAATTACGTTGAATGTGTCCAGATGAGTTACATTTTTTCTCCATTCTTCAAGGTACTGATGAAGATACTATAATTGATATTATAACCCACAGAAGTAATGCACAGAGACAGGAAATCAGGAAAGTCTTCAAATCTAGCTTTGGCAGGGTGAGGAGCATGACATATTAAACAAAAGCAGGTGTCGTGCCCTGCTGGGGATCCCTGAACGCAGTGCTAATGATGACCTGTGACCTTTCTCAGGACCTTATGGCTGACCTTAAATCGGAGCTTTCAAAGAACTTGTGCCGGTTGATTCTGGGCCTGATGATGACTCCGGCAGAGTTTGATGCAAAAATGATGAAAAAGGCAATGGAGGTGAGAGTTTTAATTTTTATTTTTATCCTTTCACTGACTACACAGTTGCATCTGTGGCTTTGAATTCCAAAGGAAAGCGGGCTGCCTTATAGGAAAAGGAAGGAAACTGTGGCGATATCTTTGATTTGGTTTTCCTGTTCTCTTTTACAGAAATGAGAAGTTATCTTACGTTTATTATTATTTTATTATTCTTCTCATGACAAGTTGTGTTCGGAAATCCCACAGGGCTTAGTAATGCCTAGGGATAGACAACAATACATGAAAATGTATTTTAAAATAAGGTACTGTGTCAAAATAAACTACTTTAAAAATATTTAAAATATTAAAAATCACTTTGCAGACTGTCTGTCTGTCAGCCTATTTGATCCATACCTTCTCCAGTACACTGACTCAGTTGATTAAGTGGACAGTGTTTGAGAGCAACATTGTCTAGTGAGACATACCATAAATCTGACACGCAAACAGTCGACAGACCAAATATTTTAACCTGCCTGTTACATCCCAGATCCTCCCGTCATCACCCAGATGAAGGTTAGTTTTAAAGTTACCGACAGTTTAATGTTCAACTGATAGTTTGTTGATGACTCATAATTGTACAATAATTTATTTACTCAGTGTTTTGCAATCAGGAGTCTACTTTGCATCAGCAACTGATAGCACATTTAACCATAACAACTAGTTTCTAAGTAATCAAAAATCATACAAATTTGACAAACAATTTTTGGGTCAGATTCATTGTATGATTCTATTGCTGTTTCTGAACATTTTTAGGACTTTACCAAAGGACGAAAAGTACTGCAAGATCTGCAAGATAAATTCATACAATGATCTGCAAATGCATTATACTGTAGTACTAAATGAGTACTTCTATTAGGGTACAATGATTCTGTAATCAGTTACTTAGGTTCCAGCCATTGGACTCTTATTTGAAAGTTGAAAACAAACATTTTAACACCTAGGCAATTTTTAAATGATCAATTTCTTTTGATTTTAAATGTAACCAGAAATACAGTCAGACAGCAGCAACTGAACTTGTCAGTAAGTACAAACCCAGCTGAACCTGTTGAGAGCTGCAGAATGTGGGTTTATAGGACACATACACATTCACTGTCGAGTAAAAAGATTCCAAGAAGGCTAAACATAGAATGCTACAGATCAGGTATCCCAAAAAAGTTCTACCAAGAAACAGGCAAACTTATGTGTGAATGTGGATGTGGGTGAGAGTAAGCATGTAATTGTGTGTGGGTATGTGTGTATGTGTGAGCGGGTTTACCTATCCTTATGGGGACACAGTGTCCCCATAACGTGATAAATGGGAAAACTCTATTTTATAAAAATCGGTGACTGCTATGAAAAAACTAAAAAACTCTTGTATTTTGTTTGGTTACTTATGGTTATGGTTAGGGCAGGGTAGGGGTTAAGGTTGTCATAGTTAGCGTTAGCATTTTTCCCATTGAAATGAATGAGCGGTCCCCATAAGGATATGTTTACCCTACGTGTGTGTTTGTGTGTGTGTGCCCTGTAGTCCACATTGCAGGGGTCATGTACATGATCCTTGTGTTATGAAGAGCAGCGATTTTTCAACTGAATTGAAAAACTTGCCTGTTACATTTAAGCAACTTCCTGGTCTGAGTAGGCTCCATTCAGAGTCTGCATGCATTGCTTTTTAACAATGCATGCATCATCACATAGATGTATCACAGAAAGTATTTTTAAAATGTAAAACAGTAAAAAATGTTTTGGTATAGAATATGAAGCCATTTTCATCAGCCCTATCAAATACAAATCACAACATCCTATGTTGTATTTGAAATAGGTTTTTTAAATATATGTCTCATAAATACTGCCCATCCCTGGTTATGCCTAAAACCCTTATGGATTTCCTGGGATTCGGTGTCTCAGGATATCTGAAAGCTTACTTGAAGAAATGAGAATGACACCTTGCTCTGGTGACCTCCAGCTTTTCTTTATGTCAGAAAGTCTAACGTCTGTTAATTCCAGTGTGAACCACTGATATCACTGGTCAACAAATTTTACTTTGATTTTGTTTCACAAATAAAAATAAGAGAATTTTTTTGCAGCGAGTCAGCCGGCATACTGGCATTTCACTCAGCCTGATATTGTTTTTGGATATCAGAGAGCTCATTCACTTTGCACCCTTCTTTAAAGTCCTAAACATGTTCAGAAACAGCAATAAAATCATTTTTTTTAATCTTTTAATTTAAACTTCAGTATACCCATGCATGCTTAATAAGGAATTATATACTATCAATATGGCATTAAAGTTAAGAAAAAATATTTCACTCAAAAACTATGGATGACAGCAAAATTTTGAGTGTGTTTCTGAAATTCACATGCAGTAATAAAACGCATGTAATACACACCGTAGTTATTCTGTGACAAAATCTTTGTTGACCAGTGTATTTAATCAAATTAAGTTCATCTAAATTTGATTCATTTAAAAAATGAATGTATTGAATTAAAAGTGAGATGCCCAAGGTTTCTCCCAAGAAATGAAGTGTTGTGTTGAGCAGTTAAGTGTCAGGATGCACGGCTGCTGCCCAGCATTACTGCGCTAAGCGGAACAGGCCACCTTACATCTTCATCTCTGCAGGTGTTCTTTCCCAGTTGCGGGGAATTTCCGTGCATTTATCTCTACATGGGAGCAAGCATTACACCCGTTTGCTTTATGTCACTGCATATTGTCTTTATATAAGAGTATGTCACTTGTAATTTCAAATTTATTTTCAGGCATGACACAGTGATACAAAGTAGCTACTCTCCTGAATTCCGACTGGCTCTTATTAACCATCATCTGTTCATTAGGGTGCCGGTACAGATGAACACGCTTTAATTGAGATCCTTGTCACCAGGAGCAACGAAGAGATTAAAGCCATGTGTGCTTCCTTTGAAGAAGGTAAATGGGGACAGAGTCACCAGCACTGCAAACAGTGTGCACATGCGGGGGAATCAAATGCTCTACTGCAGTGGTTCTCAACCTTTTTTTGCAGTGGGCCGCACTATGTCCAAGTTCAAGTCTCACGGGCCGCATATTATTTA
>JAODKF010000002.1:7206103-7220683 GCA_026779585.1 Mormyrus proboscirostris
ATTAGATGTATTATTATCATTAGAGAGTATAATTCTACTTACCATTAATGGGATACATTTATTATTATTTTATTTATCTTTAATTTTTTAAATTTTTTTTTTACGTGGTCAGCATCGCCGGCCGCATTTGCATTTGTGACGGGCAGGTTGAGAACCACTGCTCTACTGTGTTGGAAGGGGAAAATGTTCACATGCATCACATATTTTAATCTCGATGCCTTAACAGGTTCATTAAGAACATAAGAACTATACAAACGAGAGGAGGCCATTTGGCCCATCAAGCTTGTTTGGGGAGAACTTAACTAATAGCTCAGAGTTATTAAAATCTTATCTAGCTCTGCTAACATTGTTTAGCACTCAGTTTGGAAATCAAGCAGAGGTCCAAAAATACAAAGGATGTTTGTCTTTTGCAATAGATGCCCCCTTATTTTTTTTGCTCCTGCCCTTCAAGCCGCCTAACTTGCAAGTGCCCAGCCCTGTGCCCATCTGCACAGCACTGTGCCCATCTGCACAGCCCTGTGCCTGGCATCCCTGATAAGTGGTTTGAAGATGGATGATGTCACAATGTTGTATCTAGCGTACTGTAGTGATATTTCAGCTTTCCATTAGAGGGAGACATTTCTCCTCCTTACAGTACATTCTCTGACTGGCACCCAGTCGACACAGTCCATGTATTGCGTCTGTTCTCCAAACCATTTTGCTCATTTCTTGCAGCACACAAGAAAAGCTTGGAAGCTGCCATCACTTCAGAGACCTCTGGACACTTCTGTCGGATGCTTGTCTCTATGGTGCAGGTATTTTTCTTGGCAAGCAAAGCAGGGCAGGTCCCATGGCACGCAAAGAAGCTAGCTTTCTGATGTCATAGCGCCAGCAAAGGTTAGAACATTCTTGGTGTTCAGCTCAAACATCCTGTTCTCTAGGGAGCTAGAGAAGAAGGCCCAGCGGACATTGGGAGGGCAACGGAAGATGCTCAGGTCAGTTAACTTGTCCTTTCACCATCAAGAATCACGAAATGGTGTATTTATATATGTTGGCGAATTTAGCGAATTCCCACCGTAAACCTGATGCTTTTCTTAGTGGACCACCCTGAGCCAAGGGTGCAGGTTGGGTTTGAACTTCGGTAGGATACACAATACTCCCAAAATATTGGTCTGAACATGTCTCTACTGTCCATGGCCAGATCTATGCCCTTGACCTGAACCAAATCCAACCTAAAACCTCCATTTTGCTCTTTTTGGACAATCCTCAAATAAACCGAAGTGACAATTTCACCCAAAACTAAGCAAAAATTAAGGCAATTCTCTTTCCCGATCAGATTTCCTGTTCACCGGTGTTTCATTGTTCATGCGTTACATGCAATCTGAAAAATGCTCAGTGATGGATTTGCCGTGAGAATGGCGCATTTTGTCACAGCAGAATCACATGTTTAACCACAGCACCTCCTCTTGCTCCTCTTAGCCTTGTCCATTACATCCGCTGCAGAATGCGAATGCTGCATTTTACGCAGTGTCTACTGCATAGCCTCACTGGCTATTTTATTAGGTACACCCAAGCTATCACCACTATTACCTCCACGACCACATCAAGGGTAGACATGTTTTCCACCTTTGTTAAGTAAGCCGCACTTGTATCCTTCCTGTAAGCTTTAACGAGGTTTGGTGTAAACTACTTGGAAAAACATAACTGTTGCTATCAAATATTTTTACATTAAAGAGATACAAACCTATATTAAATTGTATTATTTTTTTTTTTACCTTTGTTAGAAGGCAAGGTATGGACCAAAGCTTTATGGGAGATGGAAAATTAGCAAAAACGTGCTGAGGTTAATCAGAGATACCAAATCTCCCATATGTGTGCCTGTGTGAGTGAATGCGTCATGGTTTCTTCCCTGCCTTCAGCCTGTGGCCTCCGGGATCATCTTCAGATACTCAGCAACCCTGAGTAGCATAAGTGGTTACAGAAAATGGATGGATGGATGGATGGATGGATGGATGGATGGAGATCATAGTGCATTTGATATTCTTAAGTTTAAGGCAGAAAATCAGACATAGCATGTCATATGCAGAAGAATTGCAACAAAAAAAAATTTTGGATGAATAAATCTTACTAGGAACAATCTAACAAGTATTTTAATTCTTTGTATATAACTTTCGGGTTAATTATGAGAAATATTCAGCAAGTATTGCCACATGAAGCTGGGCTGGTCAACACACGTTCCACTTCTGGGAGCTTTTTTCCATAATGGAAATTGAGGGTGGAAAATAATTCAACCTGTGAAAATGTGTTGCACAGGAACTTGGTGATGCATGCAATGATGACTCCAGCGCCATGGAAACCCGGTTCATGAGTATGCTGTGCACCAGGAGTTTCCCTCACCTGCGGAGAGGTAAGGCGTTACCCTGTGCGCAAAACAGTCTGTGTAGGCAAAAGGATGCAACGTTCTGTGAAGTGAAACATTAACAGGGTGCATGCTGCACAACTTTGTTCACAGTGTTTCAAGAGTTCGTCAGATGCACCAACAAGGATATCGAACAGATCATCAAAAAAGAGATGTCTGGAGATGTTAAGAATGCCATGTATGCCATTGGTAAGGCTTCTTGAGTGTATTAGGTAAAAACAATTAAAAGTGGCATAACTGCAAAGTTAAGCAGTTGTAACTCAATAAATCATGTGTGTATGATCTAACCTTTTTTACAGTGCGGAGTGTAAAGAACCAGCCGTCATACTTGGCAGACCGCTTATATAAAGCAATGAAGGTACAGCCTTTGTGTAGCTGCATGACCTGAATCTACACATTTATTTAAATAGTCTTTGGTAGTTACATCAGCAAAAATCAAGCAACTTAAAGACTAGTTATCAAGGATGTGATATTAATAAAAATGGAGTAGGATAGTGGCCCAATAGTAGCCGCTAAGGTTGACAGTAATTTGGCCTAATGGTTAGGGAAGTGTGCTTGTGATCAATGGGTTGTTGGTTTGAGTCCCCAACCACTGAGTTACCCTGAGTAAGATACTATCCCCCCCCACTGCATCCCAGGTGCGAAGCAATAACAGTCCATTGATATGTCACATATGGGTTAAATTCTGAGGATGCATTTTGTTGTTCTGTGCTGTGGATGGTCAATAATGACAATCAGAAAGAAAAAAAAAATCATAGTTGACTGCAGCTTTACAGAGTGTTTAGGGTTTAGGCCTGATTTACATTCCTGTGGAGCCTTCCTTAAATATACTGCGCGAGTATAATGGGCGTTTAGCCTGTGTGCTAATGGCTGTTCCTGCCTGCTGTTCAGGGCCTTGGCACAGATGACCGGGCACTTGTCAGAATCATGGTGTCCCGCAGTGAGGTTGACCTCTTCAACATTCGGAAGGAGTTTAAAGATACCCATGATGTCTCTCTCCATGACTTCATTCAGGTTCTGCCGCTATGTTAATTATATTTGTTTCCATTTCATTTTAAGTACAAGGCACTTAATGTGAGGTTGATCAATTTATATTTAAATATCACATTTTTTATTGACTGTAAAAATGAACTTTTAAGTATCACTAGAAATGTGTTATTTTAACATGTTATTTTACCTGTGTATATTTTCCTTTTTGCATCCTTTTCTAAATAATGCAGTTGTTTTTCGTTAATACATCCTGCTACTGTGAACTGTGATAAAAAAAAAAATCTATAGCATATTTCCTGCTCATTATACACAATCAAACTGCCAAACAGAAAAGAAGTTCTTCACATACTGAGAAGTAAATATCGCCATGCAGTTTTGTTTTTGCAAATTTGTAACTTCATTGTAGCTGTTCATGTGAGACACAAACTGATTTGGCATTAGTGTCCAAATTGTATTGATATAAAAGTTGAACATTATCTTTGGGTGGAACAGGAGGGTGGTGAAGTACCAAAGGTTTTTGCAGTGAGCTACTTTGGTTCAGCTGTTTAGGAATTCCCCCCTGCATGCATGACTTCCTCTTTGAAGGCAGCATTTGATTGGTCGATGGTCTCTATGGCAGGATGTACTTTTTAACAGGTCTTTACTGGTTTGTGCCTGAGAAATGCCTTTGAATATCAAAAATAAATCATGGCTCGTTTTTCAATCAGCTATCATTTTAATAACCGCCCACCACCTGCAAAATAAATGCCAAGTTTACACCAAAACAGGTTGCCTTTCTACTTGAGGGGAAATTCAGTTTGTGTTTGGTATTTGTGAGTTGGTCATTTCATTTTTGTCTGTGCATTCACACCACATATAAATAGCTGTTTCTAATTCGACGGCCTTTATTTCTTTGGTGTGTCTAGGACAATCTAGCAGTGTTGATAGTCCAGTTAATGGCATAACTCATTGTTACGGGAAAGTATGATTATTATAGAACATAATACAGTAAAACCGGTTTTAATGTTAAGTTACTTCCATTGACAAGATTTCTTAATGATACAGTCTGTGAGGTTCTGTAGTCTATACCTTCAAACAGTCATCCTATGTGCGATACCATTGAACCAAGTCTGCATTTTCTTTCTTCTGCAGGGTGACACTTCAGGAGACTATCGTAAAGCACTTCTGGTGCTCTGTGGAGGAGAGGACTAGTACACTTCTGGTCGGTTGGTTCCATGACACCCCAGCATGTTCCACCAATACACCAGTTCACTGTGTACCGACAGGACTGTGGACTGGATGAAATAACGGGCTCCTTCTTTGCTGTGGATCCTGTTGTCGCTGCTGCTTTGCCAAACCAAGCTGACTCACTGCTTGGGCTTCTGATCAGTAGCATAAGTTACGATTTAAACCCATATGTTGCACAACTTGTCTTTGTGATGGGCTCACAGTCGTCAAGGTACCCGTGTATTTTAAAACCAACCAAGAATTACTATAGCATTAATGTGAGAATGTTACGTAGGTACAACTGTATCTCCAGCCCAGACCTGGAAGCAAGATAGTTGATGCTGTTCCAATCTGTAAACCATGTTATGCTGTTTATGTATTTCTGTTAAATATCTTAAATAAAAATTATTTACAGGGGAGAATAAAATCCACATACGGTGTTTCTTATTGTTCAATGTTTAATGCTATTAATGTTTAATAGTATTAGTGCAATAGATTGATGTTTCAACGTGCATTTGTGGTTTTCCATACCGTTTTAATGTTTTGTAAGATGCCAGTGTTAGTGATTTGAATAAGATAGTTTTAGATGGATTTGGTAAATGGTAATCCTAACCCTAAACCGATTAAAAAATCCTCAAGCTGTGTGTCATTATTGCAGTTACTGCTAAGTAAGGGGTTTCAGTATAATAGCCATATTAAACATTTAGCATTTTTATCTTAGGATAGTTGGATATACATATAAGCAAGAAACATGTCAATGAAGTCATTGAACAAAGTCATTTTATAATTTTAAGACTTTAAATGATTCTCTGCACACAGTCACCCGCTAAGAAATTATATTGTCACAAATATATTTACTAATTATACTACTAGTACTACTACTAATAATAATACTGCTACAGTACTACTAGTACTACTACTACTACTAATACTGCTACAGTACCACTAGTACCACTGCCTGCACTGGAAAAGCAGTGTCATGTGATGGTATTGTGTGGAGCCATTGAGCAGCTACAAGGAAGTTTGAGTCATTTGACTAGTTGTGAACTTGCACATATCTAAAATAAATAAACTACCAAACATGTGGAATGCAGTCACATTTGCTGTTCAGCATGAGAGTGTAATCGTGAGGGTGATTCACTGCTGGCCAGAGGTTTTGTGTGACTGATTCCCACGTCAGATGCTGACCTGAAGGGTTTTCCTCAAGGAAGGAGAGTTCTGAAGGACAATGTTGGGGATGGGGGAAGGGGGGGTGACAGATCTCAGTCATGAGTCATACAGTTGTTTTGAGGTCCATATGCTGGGGCCCTTATACATGAATGAAGAATGCATTTTCCGTTAGTGACTTGTGTTTTCACACTTGTATTCCATAATACAGGTGATGTGATGGCTTGCTGAACAGCAGGGGTGTCCAATGGGCATGCATACCAGATTCAGAACAGATTCAGAGTCAAGGGACCCAGTCAAGAGCCTTTGAATACATTAAATTTGCATATAATCAGGGCAGGCAGAACTTGTAGCTACACCCCTGCTTAACACTCCTGGGGTTTGGGGTTCAAATCCTGCCCCCGCTCCATTTATGCCCTTTGCATGTCTCACCCCTGTTCTGTGGGTTCCCTCTACATAGGATTGCCAATAGTTCCCAGGTGCTCATAGAATCCATAGTTCCCAGGTAGATAAAGAATCCTGCTCTCTCAATGTTCAAATAGAAAACCATTAGTCGGCCATTAATCCACAGAATGGGGACACTGGCCGTGCTGCTAGACTGGATAAAATGCAGAATTTAAAAATAAATTTAAATGACCTCAACACATACTGCTGTAACTTCCATGCGGACCAACACATTTTTTTCCAGGGATATTATTTTATTATTATTGGTTTTTTTTTCAAGCATATTGTTTCTGCTTATTTTATGGTCTTATTAACACTAATATTATAACACTATCACCAAATTTGCACAGGATAGTAGGTCTAGTGTTAAAATCTATGCCATAATACAATCCATACTGAATTCGGATGTAATAATAATGTTAATCTCTCCATCCATTTATTTTCAATAAATGCCTATTGATAAAAGTCTCAGTGACCGTCCCTTTCCTGGGACAAGCGGCCATTGGCAGACGGCAGAGCAGACAAGCAAAGACACGTTTACTTGGCGCTGCTGTCTGACTCAGCAGATTAGGTCACAGAGTCTCCGATGGGAGGTTAAAGATCACACTCATAACAGCGAATGACCAAATGCAGACATCTCCTCTGCACTCGCCCACTGCTGCCCTTCTGTGTCTATAGGCAGGCAGTTCTGACCCATGGCTATATTTAATTTGCTTAATTCATCCATGGATTTATTAATAGCTCTCTAGATACTTTTTTTATTCCATGGAGACATGCTTTTTAACAGGTAAACTTTTTGGCCAACAAGCTAGATCGCTTACTGTAACACTCAGTTGCTTTGTAATGGTAGTCAGTTCTTTATTATGTCAGTATTAGTGATTGTGCCATAAATGGTTTTCTATTGATTTTGCTGACAAGCAGCACCCTTTGAACATTTACACAGTTACAAACTGAAAATTTCAGGAGCTGTAATACGTGGGGTTACCTGGGCTGAATCGCAGGGGCCTCTGCTAAAAGGGCTTCTGCTAAACTTTTCTTTTTAATTCTAAATCTGGAGTGACCTGTATTTAATGCCATTGTCCCATTTTGGAAAATAAGATGCCGTGTTCTGTTTTGAACCAATGCAGGATGTGATTTGTCATGGCCAGACCGAAATACTATTTCATTTGGACCGACCCCTCCATTGTAAACACCCAAAAGCAAAGCAAAAACAGGACAAATATGATTGTGACTTTAAATTAAGATAGATTTTGTTTTCCATTATGACCAGGAATCAATACTGAGGTGCTAGGTTACAGTGTAAGATTATAATATATGTGTGTAATGTATGGTGTTTTGAAATTTAACAAACCCACTATTATGTATTTGATCTAGTTTAAAAAGCAGATTAGTTGAACCTTCATGTCATATTCACAGGATTTTTTTTGAAGGAATCCAAACAGTTTAAACCATCGCAATGCATATGTCTGTATAAAGCAACATAAAAATATGTTCTGGTTTTTCTGTTATTGTTCTACGGTGTTTGCAGGGGTTTTACCTTGAGCTGCAAGCCCATGTCATTGTTTGTGCACCTGAATAACACTGGCAGGCACTCGGAGCACATTTTGTGCTGATAACAATCACTTTAAGAGTATCAGAACCATGGAAACCATAATATTGTGATGATATGTTGTGGAAAGATACTGACATTAACGAAGCCTTGTGCTCGTTAATCTCATTTATCTAGTTGTTTGTTTTTATCCCACTCATTAAGGTCATTGGAAATGTTTGCACTAGGTTGCGATGTTGTTTTCGCCCTAATGAAAACTGGTTCAAACTGGCAAATCAATATGTGGAGCGACTATTTCTGTCTCATGGTTTCAGTCTTATTTATGTAACATTGGCATTATATATCAACAGCATACAAAATCTCAAACGCGGTTAAATCAGCTGCACAATCCATCAATGGAATTCAGTGAGCTAGTGAGAAAATTGCAGATGACTTTCTGTGGTTTGATCTTGTTGGCGTCAAAACACTGAAAACACACAGGGTGAACAGAATAACAAGCCTTCCTGCTGGTTTGCATAATTTGCAGCATTTCTTCCATTTCATTCCCCACCTATCAGCAAGGTCAGACAAGGGCCTTATCATAACATATGACTGAATGCCTGTCTCTCATCTGTGTGCAACAGAGCTGCTGCGTTTGCTTTAGGCCCATTTTGAATTGTAAATAGCCTAAACACACACACACATACACAGACGGAGGTTTGTAATTATATCTTTGTGGGGACTCTCCATTCATTTTTCTGGGGAAAACTCTGATCCCCTTATGACAACTTTAACCCCTACCCAGCCTTTACCTTAACCATAGGGTATCCAAACAAACTGCAAGATTTTTGGCATTTTCAGCCTTTTGGGTGCATTCACAGATCTTTGTGGGTACCTGAGAAATGGTCCTCACAATGTCAAAAATAACAGGTTATTATTACGTTGTGGGGAACATTTAGTCAACACACACACACACACACACACACACACACAGACACACACAGACAGAGAGAGAGAGAGAGAGAGAGAGAGAATAGCAGCAGGGCAAGGAAATCCCCTACAGTACATCAATCCAAGGCCCCGTCTTCAATGTCTGTCATAACTGCAGCTTCCTGTCCAAAAGCACAACATAAACAAAACAGAAAGTATTCTAACAGGTTTTCTGCACAGTTTCTGCATACATACATACCAATTTACACTTGTAATAAGTTACTAGCTAGGAAAGGAAATATGCCCATCAAAAAACATTAGAAAAACCCAAAGAGTAAACTTATGATTCTTTCTTGATAATGCTTAAGCAATGCAAACAGTTAGCATAGCATTTTCAACTTACTGCAAACTGTTTATCACACATTATGTAATATATATATAAGAAACATCCAGAAGAAATGTAAGCATGTATGATTCAGTTTTACAGACAATATTCAACGAGGAAGAGTGCTGGGCTGGTACCAAGCCCCTTTTCTCAGGCTGAAAATATCTAGGCTTTCTTCTGTGGGAATTCCCCAGTCTGTATAAAGGCATTGCTAAATAGCTTCCCCCAAACGCTTTACTTTCTGTATAAAATACGTTGTGTGTAGGGACATAATATATAGGTGAGTTAGTATTCTTGTATTTCTATGCATTTAATACTACTTGGTTCAATTTGCATGTTTTCTTGGTTGTTTAATCTTGCTAAAGCATTGTTTTGTTTGTTTGATATGTTGCACGTCCTCCCTGTTTGCTGTTTGATTTACTGCAATTCTCCCTCTGTCTTGTGTCCATTAAATGTCTTGTAGGGGTTGATATATGAAAAAAAAAAGAAAATATCTGATCAAATGACTGATTTGTAGCCCATTCTGGCCGACATTTTCCATTTAAATCTAGCTTTCTACTTTCTTTTGTTCTTGAACTGAGACTTAGATTCGGATGAGCTGTGAAAAAATGTTAGCCTAGAATCTTAAAGACATTATTTTTCACCTGTCCATTAATCTACTTACCATATATACCCATATTTAAATGCTATTGAAAATGAGTAATTGCCATAAAAGGAAAGGAATGCGAAGCTATAATCTTAAGGGGTGCTGATGTCATTGTCCATGGATTGCACTGAATTTCTGGCATAATACTCATTGCATATCCAGTAAGCCAACAAACTTTCTCTGCCATTCTCTGTGTCAGTAAATTTCTATCAAGATTATGAAAATGATCACAAAACAACTGAAATTATTGAAAGACTTATTATTATTATTATTAAATCTTATTAAATCTTTATGTGTATTTTGTTCTCTGTAAGGTTGTCTTATTTTAAGCATTATGGTAATATTGTTATTGAGTGCATGAATAATTACTAGTTATTGCAAGTATGATAATTTTGCTCTGGTATCACAAGATGTCAGTATTGTGGAGATGTTTAAAAATGATAGAAAGAGTTTTTTCTGACAGGCGTCAAACGCTTGCATGCCAAATAGAATAAGTGTGGCTTCTCTTGACTCTCTTTTAATGCATTATTTGAGTACATATGACACAATGGAAAATCCACGGCTACAATTTAAGATAATACATAAAAATCGAAGGAATAAGAATTCTGAAATAAAATGGCCATCACTACCCATACCACGGCGATTTAATATATCCATAATCCTATTCTCTCTGTATTATGATGAGTCACATACTTCTTTCCCAAGATCAATTACTGGATGCAAAATCAGATCAGGCATAGAGTATAAATACTTATAGAGGAAGTATGACAGTTTCTATGTAACAACAGGAAGTAGAAATAAGAAACAGGAGATCCCCAGGCTCATTTTGTGGAACTTAAGAAATACCTTTATTATTTCGGTGCTAGTAATCCAAATTTGCTAAAAATATACAGGAAGTGCAGTTTCTCCACGTATTTTACGTCATAAAAAGAGATGTGAATATGGCGTCTCTCTTGCCTTCTATATTATACTGTTTTAAAATGTAAATATTTTGCATAATGTTTTCCTAAAAACGCTGTATGATGTTTGATAGACTCTGTATTGCCTCCTGCCCACTCAGGGGAGACGGCAATATAGTGGCTTAAGAAATGAAGTGAATTTAAAGGAAGAAAGGAAACTGGGCAGAAATGCCTGTATTCTGACAACAAGCTCGTGATTCCTCTATTAATATCCAGTGTTGATTAATTATTCTTACTTAACATTTCTAAATTATTGAGCAGAGGTCAATCAATATACTGGTTCAGTGCTATAGTACCAGTTAATGATGAAATTACTGTATAATGGTGGTTTGTCAAAAACAGCTTATATTAAGATATGAAAAAAATGAGTATACCCAGGAAAACGGCACCGCCAACAAGCCTTCCAGCGACAAGACATACATCAAAAACAATTATTTATCTAGGAGAATACTCAGTGATGCGCTACAGAATTGACTCCAAATGATTTTGCCTTTATATATGTGTGCAGTTGCAATACGCCACACCGATCGTGTTCCTATTTAGCTTGAAGCCAAACTGCTAGCCCTCTTCTGGGTAGTTGTCAAAGCCAGTGTGACAAAGACGAATTCCTTCTAGTCAAACGAAAACACCAGGCCACTATATTAGCAAACGAGCAATCACAGTACATGCACAGAACACTGCCAGTAAATCTTAAAAACTTTTCAATATTGCTAAGCCACAGTGAGACAATCTCATCCATGCATATAATCACAGAGTAATCATTATTTATGTTCAATACAGAACGTACTTAAAATGATTAACTAGTTAAATGTAAGGGATTAACATAGTTTATACTTTATACTGATTAAGAAGTTGCAAAATATGAGGAGACGGATGGTTAAAAATCCATACGGTCCATTCCTTTTGCTTAGGATGAAGGCATGTTGTCAGAACATCTCTTGCCTTGTCCAAGGACCACGAAATACCTGAAACATAAACTCAAAGAATGTAGACACAGCCAAAACGTAGAGAGGGATGTCTAATTCGTATTTTCCTTGCTCTTCTAAAATCACAAAATAATCCATTGTCTGATATTGATGTGGTTCTCACACAGCATTCGGCTTTTCTCTAAGTACAGACTTCCATCTGACCACTGTCATTGATTCCCCACGCATAGCCTAACGGTCATTTTCAGTTCCACAGAGTTCACTGTCCTTGTCAAGTTTCATCACTGAATTTCCTCTTAGTAATCTATTTAATTGGCTGGCTCTCTACGCGATCCATTGGTATTGGGAAATATGTGAAAAATGTAACTTTATAAATGTTGCTCTTTATTTTAACATTTTTTCCATTTGTTTTCAAGGTGTACTGCATATTATATTGATTTCTTTGTTTTTCAGAATGTGTTTTTGATAGATACGTAATAGGGTTAAAAAAAATGCATGACAAAAAATAAATTTGCTTTTTTGAATATTCCCGTTATTCAGTTGAGTCGGATGTTGAACAACTGAACAGGCATTTGGTTACTCTGACTAAAATGATGATCAAATGCATAGTTGACACATTTTTTGATCCGCTAAAACAGATCGTCTTACGTCATTGTACTATTACCGAAAATGACATATGCCTAACATAAATTCATATAACTATGCATACGATGATGTTAATCAAACGAAATTCACTAAGCTGACGTGTCATAAACAAAACACAGAAGAGTTAGGCCGAAATCTATCAATATATACTGTCCATTGGCATAATCCATACAATAAGCGCAACTCGTTAATAATTTGTTTAATCGGAATCTTTTCCCAGTGTTTTCCGCATACTCATTTCACGATCCGGATTACATAAAAAAAGATATTTCTGTTTTACTGTGTATGATGTTCATAAAAAAGCACGAGTACGGTATATGTACTTGATAATCATTACTATCTCCCAGCCCGCAGCGAGCCCTTTGTTCCTTATTAATGCCAAGCAGTTTGCTTTCGAGTTCTGTAAACTGGTTCGCGAAATGTCGTTTGCAAATCCAGCTGGCAGCAAATACATGCGGACATTCCTTCTGTTTATGCACAACTTAAAACGCGCGTTTTAGGGAGCGTGAATTATAACCACGGACCGTTCTGTCACCGAGGCGCATCCACGCGTCTTTAAGGCACCAGCGGCGGTTCGCAGTGAGCCGTCGAAAATAGGCCGCCGTCCCCTTTAAGAGCGCGGCGGGGGGGGGGAAGCAGAGCGATAACGGTGACTCTGCGCCGCGCATTGGCTCGCTCGCCTGTCAGCCACAAGTGTTTATGTATTGGTGGAATTTCCCATGTTACAACACGGAGCGCCACTTCCGCAATCTCCCGGACAACCGAGCTCGGCTGCCTGTCTGTGAGTACGCGACAGCCTTTATCCTTTTAAACATGTACAGCTTTTTATTCCCCCCCTCATCCGTGAGCCGTCTTCGCGAACGACGGTGTTTTATAAATGAAAGCTGTGTACCGGTTTGTTAGCGAGCTGAGAAACGCCAGCCATTAGCCTGGGTGATGTTAGCTTGCAAAGCCTTAGCTCGTTAGCTAGCTAGTCTTGGTGTGTGTGCTTGAACTGACCGAAAAATGTGCTGTGTTGTTGTCTGTTTCCATTTTCGTTTCGTGTGCCCGTACAGCCGTATTGAGTATTTCAGTTGCATCAGTCGGTTTGTAAACCGGCTTGAGTTTAACTGATATGGCAGTGGCTTCCGTAAAACAATACCTTAAGGAGTCAGGTTGGTGTCTGTCATCGAGGCGTTTTTGTTTTATGGTGGTGGTGGTTGATGGTGTTTGTATCTATTTCGGTTGTAGGCTATGTGTGGAGGCTGTAGTGGGACCAACCAGCCGTTTTAAAGCTGTGTTATATCTGAATGTTGGGCTGTTGAGACAAAAAGCGACACGTCAGATATTTTCGCGACTGTGGTTTGTTCTCTTAATCTAGATTTTGGAGCAATATTATTACGTATATGGAGTAGTGTTTATTACGCGTATGGAATAGTCTTCCTGTTTAGTATGGAATAGTATAGACTAGTGTTTCTGTTGGTGTAATGCAAGCTAAAACCTTTAAATCAGAGGTAGATAAAATTTTAACATCTGAGCTATTAGTTGGATTCTCCCCAAACGAGCGTCATGGGCCGAATGGCCTCCTCTCGTTTGTAAATTTTGTGTGTTCTTACGTTCTTATGACTGCTTGGTTATTTTAACGTAATAATTCAAACCTCTAATACTATTTTTCCATGTGTATGGTAAATGTCTGTGCATGTAGCTTTAACACTAGGGTCCGACATGGGACAATGTCTAATTTGTGTAAAGACAATAAATGTCAGGTTTACCTGAATTGCATTTATATTACAAGTATTATCTGGTGAAGTGGGATGTTACATATTAGTATTCTGCCACTGTGACCAGCCGGCATGTAGCTAAGCTAAAATGGATTTTAACTGATTTTGTCTGATTAAGATTTACATTTTGTAATCATATTAAGTTCACAGCTGCCCCTACTTAATAGTAATGGTAGTGTTTGCCTTCATGTTCTAAACAATGCTGTCAATTGACTGGAAACTCTGAATTTTGATGATTAGTATTTATTCCATAACGGGGAGTTTAATTTCTTATTTTACAGCAATGACACAGGTCTTAGCAGTTAGTGATATTAGTGTGTCAACTATCCATAGTCAAATAAGGCCAAAAATAACTTTGCTGAAACCCCCATAAATATCGTCATTCAAATGGTGTTCTTTGAATTGTAAATTATCGTCCATCCATCCATCCTCCAAGCGCTTATTTTGGTCTGGATCATCAGGACTGTAAATTCCTATGAATGGAAATTCAGAGAAGTTTATGGGGTGATGGGGATGTGGTAGGAACCAGCACAGTCACAGCTTCACCACTGTATGTGCATTAATCATTTCCCATCATGATTAAGTCCCTCCCCCCC
>JAODKF010000002.1:7220696-7250231 GCA_026779585.1 Mormyrus proboscirostris
ATCATGATTAACTCCCTCCCCCCCCCCCCCCCGATTCTTTCGACTTGTAAACTAATATTGTCAGAGAATTGTATTGTTTGGGAAGAAGTTAAAGCATAAACATATTGATTATTTTCTACTTAATGTTTTTTTTTTCTTTCTCAGAACCGTTCTAAGTATTGTGCATCTGTATGTATAAAGAGTTTTCTAACTGGTCATTGAGGAAAAATGTCCAGATTAGTGGCCTCAGATTAAAGCCACAGCTTTATGTAAGGCAGTATTATCAGTACAGAAGAAGCTAAATATGCAGTTTATTTTTAAGATATCTAGTAGTGCCTATGTATGTATGGGGCAGAAGTGTCATTCTTACTGTGTCCCAATTGTTTAGGATTTTTAATTTTTTTTTCGCATTAATATGGACTGTTCAAGTGAATGTCCCAGATACTCTTGGTGCAAAAAAAATCAAGGACAAAAAGTAAACGATACGTGTAAGTTTCTCCATCCACCTTCTACCCACTTATCCTAGTCAGTATGAAGGGGGAACTTGGGCCATGTGTCAGGGAGTAGAGATGGTAAAGGCCGGGCACAGGATGCAGATCTGTCTCAGGACAATTTAGCGGCACCCTTTAGCCTAACTGCATGTCTTTGGGTTGGGAAAACGTGCAAACTCCATACTAACGGATCGATGGGGGGATTTAAACCCCTGAGCCTTGGGGTGTGAGGCACTAGGGGTCACAACTCAGTCACCATGCTGCCAGCGTCATAATCTGCGCCCTTGTCAGTGTGTTTTATGTGTGATTTTTTATGAACTGTCTTATTACTCCTGCTTTTCACAAAAGACTTTTGATTCCCACCATCCCTGCTGGGTAAGCTGTTTGTTAAAATTGGTTGATCAAAGGGTTAGAATTTGATACATACTCTCTTGGCAGCCATTTAAATTGTTCCAGGGACTGAATATTAACCTGAGACGTCTGTGTGTCATTGGGGTCCATTGCGTAAAACCTTCAATGTAATACCCATGGCCTCCACTAGTAACACAGGGTAATTCCAAATGTCAAATGTAGTAATGAAACAAGTACACAGTGCACTTTTTTCAAACGTGTAAATTACTTTCAGTTGTAATTTTAGTAGATTAGTTTTCAGGAATTCAGTCTGCTAATATCTATTTTGTAAGGTGAAGACAGTTCTCCCTTACAACTTTGTTGGTGTAACATGTCATTCAGAGTTTTTGTTTTGGTAAACTCTAGGGCATAAGAATTGCTTTATGTTACAAATAACAATACTTTTTATGGTTTGCGTACAGCCTGTAAGGAGAATTTCTAACACCTGAGTGTGTTTTTGTAACGTGCCTTCACGTGCCAGTGGAGGTGTAGAACATATGCATCTTAAGTGACTTTATGGATTTGCTGGGTTCGACTGCGGCTGTGTGTTAATTCCAAATATAATTCAGCACAACCTGGTTGTCTACATGTTATCTTTCTGGCGTCTAATTATCCATTTGTATTTACTTGACTACCAGCTGACGCATAGACACTTATTTCCAGTCTCACGGTACAAAAGTAGTTAAAATTAGGTATTTTACTTCTGTTCGTGGCAGAGAAATTATCATGGTATAGATAGAATAATGCTGTTAAAGAATTAATTTTTGACTATTTCATTTATGTATAAACTGTCATAGTTTTTGTATCATGCCTGTTATTTTTACTATTAATCCCTAACTGCTGTCCATTAGGGGAAGTTGTCCTGTGGTCCACCTTTGTTCCCAAAAAGAACCAGATCAAAATAGGAACATGTGTAAGCAAGAAAATTCCCCAGCACATTTACTTCACGGAGGGAATTAAAAAAGGTTATGTCACTGGGTGGCGAGCGAAACAGAAACTGTAGATCTGTGTGTGAGCTTCCCTTTAATTAAACCTTGACTGAAGGTGTTGGTCAATGCTGCAGAGTCATGGCACACCAGTGTAAACGGGCTAGTTTTAGTTATATAAGTCAGGTTGTTCTTTAAAGGCTGGGGATGCTGGCAGCTTTCTGGACTTGATTTCACTTCTGGCAGTTTGTTTTTTGTTTTTTTTTCCTGCTAGCTGCTACGTAATTCAAACTCCCATCGTTACGTTTGTATGTTTGCAGCCGTGAATAATTATGGATGGATTGATTTTCCAGGTGTTGCTTTTTTTCTGGAAGGGAGGTTTTTATTACTTATGTGAAAAGCCCTTTGGCCTGGTATAGACTCTTATTCTTGTTCCTTCATTGTTCTGTGGGGTGTGGTTGATTTAAATCTGGGTGTTGATGTGTCACGCGGAGCTGCAGCTTGATGTCGACTATGAGAATGAATGAACTGCTTTCGCACTTCCAAGCTTTTTTTTTAAAGAGCAAAAATGTCTTCAGTTTGGGAAATTTGTTCAGTAAGTTCTTATGTATCTGTACAGTTTTAGAGGAATATTACCCCTATATGCTAGAGTGTATTGATCTTTTTAATTTTTTTTTTATTTCGCTAAATAGGTTAAGTAATGGTTTGTGTAGGAAATTTTGTGAGCCACAGTCTTGCATTTGCATTTATTTAGCAGATGCGTTTATTCAACAAAATATATATACAAAATATATATGTGTGTATATATATTGAACTGACAATCTTTTGGTCATGGGCACAGAGTCCTGACCAACCACACACCACCCCACATATTTTGGATATTTTGTTTTTGTGCAGTCCTTGTCTGGAAAATCCAGAATGTCATAACAGCTTTGCCTACAGCTATGAAGTTGCTTAAAACCTATTATTTCATTATTAGGCATAGACATATTTGCCATAGTTGATCAATTTTAAACACCTTTAACATGACTAATAATATCTCATGAATGATACTTTGGATTCTATGTTTATATCCACAGCAAAAAAGGGAGACTTGTGTTTGTATTTAGATGGATGATGAAACTGAAGTTTTACTAAAAGGAGTTCCTAACCTAACATTTGAAAACATTTAAACATTTGGAATTGGATTTTCCTTGAAACGGATTAACATCTTGCAATCTCTGTGCCACCATAATGTAGTATTGGGGTTTTTTTTCCCCCATTTTGAACAACACCGCACAATAGAGCGGATCTTTCACTTTCAGGTTGATGGAAAGATGCCTCTGAATCGAGCACCTGCCTTACATTTCTTTGTCTCTCTTCTTGGTGGAATGTGCAGTGCTTGGTAAGTGAAGCTGTCTGGATGGAAGGAAAGGGCCCCTATCGGATCTACGACCCAGGTGGGAATGAGGCCCAGGCCAAGGACGAGGGCAGCAATATTAGCTACCAGCAGCTACTGGAGGAGAACGGTGTGCTGAGGGAGAGGATGAAGGGCCTGAAAAGCCTAGGTACCGCAGTCCTGCTCATTTCCTAAGCTGGTTCCTCAAATAGGAGCAGTAATATTCATGCATATTATGTCTCTTTGTCACAAGGTGAAAAGGTTAAGTACTTTTAAAATAGATGATGTATGTAGTCAGAAACCCAGCTTTGCAGCTCTATGAAGAAAAGTCTGCAGTTGTACCTAGTGCTAAATCATTGAACATGAACCCTGTCTTGTCTGCTGCAAGTTGCTTGCTTGCCAATCTGTGGTAAATATATGTGTGTGTGGTATGTTCAACAAAGAATTGCCCATGTGCCTTGAACGTTTAGAGAGCCGAAGGTATCCCTGAAGCTGAAAGCTTAAGCTAGCTATCTATCTGTCCTTTTTTTTTTTTTTGGAGATGGGTAGTATTGAAAATTAAAGTGGTATTACAGATGAGTGGCATGGGGTGATCATAAAACTTTAACAAGGAATTGTGCCCCTGAGATGGTTTTGTGCTCAGCACAGTTTAAAGCAATGGTTCAGAGTGGTCAAGGGTCATTTGTTTATTGATCTGAATGCTTCACACAGCAGGACTGAGAGAGGTAGCTTATAGACTACTTGCTTACAAATAAGAATGTTGACACTCCTTTTGTCTTGATTGTAGAATTGTGGCTACATGTTAGCAGAGTGTTTCTCGCGCGCAGTTTAACTCTGCTTTAATTTTAGAATGTCATTAGGATGTCAGCCTTCCACTCTGCAATGAGGGTGTGTTTTACTTGCTTATTAATTCCAGGGGACCTTCTGGAAGAATCTCAGACAGAGGCGTCAAAACTCCGTCAAAGAGTGGAGGAGCTGGTGAGAGACAATGAAGCTCTGAGGTCTTCCACATCTAGCTTTTCTTCAGGCATGGGTCTCCCAGCCCAGGCAGAAGCCCAGGGTACGTGACTTTACTATCAAGGAGCTATTGTGCAGATGTTAAACAAAATATTCTGTGCTGATAATCTTTATTAGTTTTGTATTTAAAGAGAGCTTTGTCCTTGTAACAAGGTGTGTATATATATGGTTCAAATTCTATACATCCTTAATTTAAATTTTACACCTTTTAGTTTGTGGATTTTTTTCCAAGTATATTTTCATTGCTTAATAAGCCCTTATAATGCATTTGTTTAGTTAAATTAAATTTACAGTAATGAAGGGGTAACGATTGCTTAACCTTTTATTGTTTCAGGTCATGGTAATCATGGGCCATCAAATATTTCGCTGATGGAAAGTCAAAAATCGCCGTCAGAGAGGACTTCGCGCCCCGATTCCAGCGTAAGTGTCTGTTGTGCATTGTAGTGGATTACATAGGGCTGATGTTGGTCTTCTGTGAGTGTGAAACTGATATACATCAATGAAAACAAAGCATAAACGTCTTTATATGTATGCATACATTTCGAAATGAACTTTGAAAGTGGAAATACTTAAAACTGCAGGCATGAAGCTTTTAACTAGAGTTTTAATTGCAGGAAGGCTCATCTGAGTTTGAAGTTGTAAATCTGGAAGACAGGCATTGTGCAGCTGAGGACAAGTCTGTGAGTTGTCAATTACAGTTTCTATAGTTTTTGAATTAATCTTTGAGCCGAAAGACACTTGACTGAAACATCAGGTCCTCTTGTGACTTAAGGCAATAATGTGTGGATTCTTGTTTTTAGCCAGTGTGATAGCTACCGCCTTATGGTTACACTTGTGCTCTGTATTAGTATCGCTTGGATGGAAACGTCTTAAACTATGTTAAGTTTCTCCTTCGTGCGTACATCAGTTAGTTTGAGCAAGCACGAATCAGTGTAGCGCGATAAGCTATTGTGTTTATGAAGCACGTGAAGTTCTGTCGTATAACTTATCCTAAATGTTCAGACATCACTAAGTTCTATCCTTTTCTTTCTGGAATAGCTGTTCACCCTCTTTCTCCAGTGTCTTTGGGTCCGTGCTCTGCATGGATGATCATTAGCATGCACCTTCATAGACACGTGTGCCTACTTTGATGTGTTTACTGTACACGCTTCAAGGAGAAAGGTGACAGGCGTGGAGGAGAGTGCTGTCTTTTTTTTTTTTTTCTGCCCACAACTCTGTCGACATCCTAATGGCACCCAGATACCAGGTGTCGATGTGTAGCAGGAAAGGAGAGTAGCCCAACAGTCTAAACCTGTCTATTGAACTTGGGCAAATTTTTATATTTTCTAACCTGTATCTCCAATAGTATGCACCTTACCTTGACTGATGGGGCACCGGGAGGTCCCCTGTTCGTCATTTTGAACAGAACCAACGCTGCACATTAAAGTCTAAAGGCTTAGGTTTTTTTCCTCTCATAATGGAAGGTATTGAGATGATCGTGAGAATCTTTCAGCTTATAAGTTTCGATTTCTGTCAGTGTGCTTCTTGTCAGCTGTTGATTGAAACATTTTTGCCGGTATGTTACTCTCAGACTCAATAGCGCTTAGTTACCTGGTGGGAGGTAGGATTTCTGTCCTTGCTGTGGATTTTGTCGAGGCGATATTGCAAGATCAAACCATATTGGATTTAGTAGGCTGCTAACGTACCAAAACAGGACAGCAAGGGCCACCGTGCCGTGCAGGACAGAAGTGCCAGCCAAGCCGTATGAGACCCAATGTAAAACAGGAAGATATTTCTTTAAAAAAAGGCCCAGTGTGCCACAGGTTAACAGTGTTGCCTCATACCTCCAGGGTTGAGATTCCACTTCTGCTCCGTGTGCAGTTTGCATGTCCTTCACGTGTTGTGTGGGTCCCTCTGGTTGTCTCGTGAAGCCCTAAGCCAGTCAGGTTAATTGACCTCCCTAAATCGCCTGTCCTGCATGATTCTGTGCATTTGTGTGCAACACTGGCGTCTTGTGCAGGGTGTACTCGTGCCTTGTGGCTTACATCTCATCGGTAAGGCTATCTGTAACTCTGGATGAGATCTGTCAATAGATCAAGTAGCACTACTATGCATGCTTATCACGACTACTCTATCAGCTGCTGCAAAATTATGCAACTTGTGAATAATTTATTATCCTGTAGGCACATTTCACACAAAGTCAAGTTTATATTAGAGAGTGTCGTGTAAAATGGCACAGAGCAATTATTGGAATTAAATAATTAAATTTGTAATTGAAGTTTTGGTGATTAGGCCTTGTAATGAAGGAGGGACACATGTTCAGCCTTCTGCATTTGGGATATGCTGTTTACCCTGCTGTTTACCCTGTTTGTACAGGCCATGATGCAGCCACCACAAGATGCTCTGGAGCTTGCCAGCCAACTGCAGAAGCTGGAGAGTTCCTTTAGTGTTTTTACCCAAGAGTCCAACCCCAACCAACTGCTGGCCCACCTCGGCCGCATGGCATTGGAGTTCAATCGCCTCTCCTCCAAAGTGCAGAAGAATGAGCAGAGGACGTCCCTCCTGCAGGTGAGAGCCAGGTCCCTGCTGCATGAGATCTGGAGTTGTTTCCCGAAATAATTTTGTATGGTAGACACAATAGCCGCAAGGTTTCGTTTAAAAGTAGTCATTTTTCAGTGTTGTACAATGTTTATTTTGGGTGAATCGTATTTTGCCGGAACTGGTGGATTTTTTTTTTTTTCTCCTTCAGTAATTGTGCCATAAAATACATTATTGGGCTGAATGTTAGTCATTGTTACATCAAAAACCTGAAGTTGTCCTAAGGTTGTATTCTGGGACTAGAATTTGAATGGCATTATACACATTCTGCAATAGGTGGAGTAAATTATCTGCCTGCTGCCCATAAACTTCAAACGTAAGCGACAGAATCTGTCGTTTTAGCAACACGATACTGTATGAGCGGTGATCACCATCTTGACACATCGCATGTGCGGGGTCCCAGAGGCAAGTGGTCCCGCTGTCCATGATTAGCTGACATAATTTGACGCCGCGGGGTTGGTCAGCAAGATTAATTATGCAGTTCCCAGCATGCTTTAAGTACCACACACTTAATGTGTATTTGTGTATCTATGTGACTGCTAAACATCTCAGCTGCGTATCGCTTGCCGTGGAATGTGTGTTTTTTGATAATCGGTAACTGAGTGTCCTGCAAATTGCTGGCTTCTCTGTCTGCTGCTGCTGATATTAAACCAGCACCGGCTGTTAATTAAGAGTAACTTTCATTTTAAAAGAGCTGTTCTCTCCTTTATTAAAGCGGTTCAACCACTTATCACTGTGTATTTTTTTTGCTCTTTATGTGGGTCTGCTGCATGAAAAACAATCTACCCCCCCATATGTTTGTTTATTGGAATGTTTGCTGTTTACTCAAATGTTGCCTGATGTTGCTCTTTATTGGTGACATGGTTAACTTCTCATATATGCTCTTGTCAAATTTAAAAAAAAAAAAAAAATCTTTAAAATGTCATATTCCAGAAACTTGTTTGCGGGGGTGGTTTTATTGGGGCTGTCTAATATTTGGGCCGAAACGGTATTTTGCAGACTCTGTGTGAACAGCTGAGACATGAAAACAATGAACTTAGGAAGAAAATGGAAGATGACCTGCAGTATAGGAATCAGGACCTTGAACAGCTCAGGTAAATGCCAGTTTATACTCTTTCTTTTTGTGTGTCGCTGAAAGGAATTTGTCCACAAGAGAGAATTCAATCTGACTGTCCTATTTCTTGTCCTGAATGTCTTGAAGTTTCCCGTCGTCTTTACGGTGCGTGGCATGGTTCCTATGTGGGCGTCACAGGGTCTTTTTGTGGGATAGTTACTGCCCCCTCCGCTGGAAAGTCTGCGATGTTTCACTTGCATAATTGCAGTAAGACTGTGATGTACAGGGTATTTTTGCAACATAGACATTGTGATAGTTTTTACTTTTGATTTCACCGTTTTATTATTGTAGGCAGGAAAACCTGAAGCTGAAGAAGCTGGTCACCGGAACAGTCACTAGCGAACCAATGGCAAGTCAGCAACAGGGAGGCAAACAGGAGGTGGTTAAACCAGAACCTGCCGGAACCAAGATGGAGATGACCATCGCTCAGCAGGTAAGCTGCATGGTTTTTGACTCTGATCGCCAACGCGGGTATATAATTAAGCCATGCGTCAGAAACTAACATTGGCAGCCAAAATGGAGGCTGCACACTTATTATAGGATGCCAGCTTTCCAGCACGGCTCTTCTAGTGCCGCCCTGGTCAGCCACAAATGAAATGATCAGGGAGCAGGAACACCTGGTAGTGAGTTCAGCTGTGAAGCCACACAGGATCACAGAAACAGACATGATCACCCGTCATCAATTCACAGCTTAATTGGCAGCAAGTCCTACCATCAATGATCCAATATCTAATAGAAAGCCTTCCCAATAGAGGGTGTTCATATTAATACCCTTGATTTCGCCATGAGGTATTGGATTTTTATATATATATAAAATAAAATCCAATATATATATATTAGTGTGTGTGTGTGTGTGTGTGTGTGTGGCTGTGACTGCAGAATATGCAATTAGTGTCATACAATTTATATAAAATCAATTGATAAGGCTCAAAGTTTTTATTGTAATGTGTGGAAATCAACACATTAAAAAAATATTTCTGCTTCATTTTGTTTTTGATCAGTCACTAGAAACAGAAATGGCAATTCAACTGATTGCTAGTTTAGTAAAGCTAAAACCTACATATTTTATTTCATAAATGGCTACGTTAAAGCTGTGTTTCAAACAATGGTAAATTTATATTTCAATTATTTTTTTAGTATTTGAATAAGAGAATTTTGTGTTTTAGGGTTGAAACTGGGTTGTGATTTGAATAGAAAACATTTCAATAAATTTTGTGAGTCATGTCAAGATGCTTTGGAACCAGTCTACAAAGTGAATGTTTAGTGTTGTTTTCCGTTTCCTCAGAGTGGCAAAGCTGTAGAGAAGGCCCCACCCAAGGCCTGTGACCCAGAAGTATATGAGAAGAAGATCAAGCTGCTGGAGAAACAGAGGAAGGATGTAAGGGACCCCCCCCCCCCCACTCAAAACTGCATGTTTTGTCTCCCAGATTTATGCGAATGCGCTTGGTACCACTGTTCAGTCGTCAGGCCTTTTTTCTCTTTGAAAATCTCTTCTTTTCTTTGCTGCAGGTTCTTGAGGTGAACAAGCAGTGGGACATACAGTGGAATTCGATGAAGTTGCAATATGAACAAAAGGTAAAAATATTACCACGTTGGTTAATTTTTGGATTTCTCGTGTTACGACATCACATTTTATGTTCTCTGCCACAGGCTAAGAAACTAACGCAGCGTCTTGCTTGTCACATGATAGGTTTGGTCTTGCTTGCCGCATTTTAAGTTTGGACAAGGTTGTTCATGTGGCACTGACCTTTTATATGTTTAGCTGGTTTGTATAGATTATTGGTTAATGACGGTAGCGGCTAGCAGTCTTTCTGGTACATTTTGTTCACGCCCTGAAGCCTGTACCTGCTACAAGAGGAAATGGTACAATCCACCAGATCGCAAAGAGTGCAGACATGACAACCACAGGCCTCGCCACAGGTCCATGTCATACCTTGTGCAGAATTTCCCTTATCTCTGCAGTACCCTCGGTCTTCCTGCTGTGGTTCAGTCGGGGCTGTCCAGACCTGTATGTCATTGTAAATGTGGCAGTAATGTTCTATAATTGATTCAGTTAAAAAAAAGAAAAAAAAAAAAAGAAGCTACCTTCTGCACATCCTTTTGCGTCATTCAGCTGAACATGTACGTGTAACCCCCGTGTGCAAACACCCTTATGATTGCCTTTTTACTTGGGTGCGAGGTAACTCGTGTGTATGTCAAACAACCTAATAAACTTGAAATGAGACTTCTGAAAATGCACCCTTTTTTGCCTATCAGTGAGTGATTGTTTTAGCATGTATCGCTCTCTGTCCCAGATCACAGAGCTGAGGCAGCGTCTGGCAGACTCCCAGAAAAGCGTCGCGGAGTTGGAGGCAGATCGGGAACAGAGGCAGCGCGACTACGACAAGAAGCTGCTTCTGGCCAAATCCAAGATCGAAAATGTGCAGGTCTGTCTGGTGTGCTAGATTGATAACATCTCATTCTGTTTATACGAGCAAGATGGCCGTATAGTTGTATGGATATTGCGATGTACATTTTCCCACTTAATTTAGCCTTTTCAGAGAATTGGGAATAACTTTCAACATTCTCTTCCAAATAATTAATGAAATTTCTCACTAGCCAATTCTTTGTATATATTTTCAGTTTCTGGTTTAGTTAATTACTGCTATTTGTATGTGGAGATCTGGATCTTGGGTACTTTCCTGGGGTTGGACTAAGATTCCTTGTCTTTTTAGTTTTTCTTTTAATAACAAGAAGAAATACCCTGTTTTGCTATTATGTTGACTTAGGTTTTTTTTCCCAGCTACTCTTTTGACATGGAGTGATTACAGGATGATGCCTTTCAGTGTCACGACTGCTTTGGCCTGACGTTTTTTGCCGGTGTGTCACGCAGACTGTGTCTTTGTTTAAGGGGGAGAAGGAGTGTCTGACCTCTGAAACCTGCGAGCTGAAGCACAAGGTGCGCTATCTCCAGGACCAGCTGATGCCTTTGAGCAAGCAGAGAGAGTACCAAGACAAAGAGATTCAGCGCCTTAACCGGGTATGCGCTCCCTCTCTCAGCTCATGTCTCCTCCGTACACCAGTTATTATCACCCAGGCAACTTAAAGAAATAAATACATTTACCTCTGTCATCTTTGCATTATAGTTTTGTTCACATTTAGAGTTCTATGAGGGAATATTTTAATTTGCTGTGAAAGGCCAACCAGAGTTGCCCCAAGGCGCTTTACAGGAGTTTGCTGTAATACATCACACCATCATTTAGACCAGTGTTTGGTAATTCAGGTCCAGAGAGTAAAGTCTAGACCGGGATTTTATTTCAACCAATCAGTTGCGCATAAAGAGTCACAGAGTACTCAGTTGGTTGGTTGAAACAAAATCCCAGTCTGGACTTTACTCTCTGAACCCGAATTACCCAACTCTGATTAAGACAGAATAATACAAATACAGAGAAAAGGGAAGACAATGAAGAGAGAGCCAGAAGACAAGAGAGGAAAGGAACCAAAAACTCCCAAGTAAAGAGAAAAATAACTTCTGGGGGTCCAAGGTCAACCGACTGCCCAACCCGCCCCCTCACCCCCCTGACATTATAGAAAAAGTGTGGGCTGGCTTGCTAAAAGCAGGGTGTGAACTGTGGTCAAGGTCAAAGCTAAAGACAGTCAGTGAGTCATTTTTCCACGCTGGACTGTGTAGGGGGGCAGATTGAAGTCTATACCAACAATGCAAAGTCACATCCACGATGTTACCCCTCCATGGGACTGAACCAGGACTCCAGCTCAGATGGTGCCCACCCTCCCCCAGACAACTTCCAGACCTGTGGGAAGGAAGACAAAGAGCATGGATGGGCAGAACATGCGTTGACACATTAATGGACAAAGCATAGTGGACAAAAAATGGCTTGTATAGCAGCACCAGCAGCCATAGTTATACTGTGTTATGTGATCTGAGTGGATGATGCGGCTTGTAATCTTGAAGAAATTCTGTCAGGTACGCAGGTGCTAAACCTTTAAGTGCCTTTTATGTAAGATCTGGATCTTGGGTTCAGGACTGACTTCACGGTACCCAACAGGAAGCCAGTGCAGGGAACTAAATTCAGTCGTTCTGCTCCTGGCTACAATTTGATTTGGTACATTTTGAATACACTGTAAGGTGTTTAATGAGCAGTGTGTGCTCCCAGATAACAAAGCATTACAGTAGTCTAACCAACTATATACAAAAACATGCAAGAATTTTTCAGTGTCTTGAATAGCAAGGAATCGTCGTCGCAAGGAAGCTTTGAAACTGCATCCACATGTGATTTGACCAAGAGGCTTTTGTCTAAGATGACGCCTAGGTTACGGGCTGAGCTGCTGAAGGAAAAATTCAACCCTTTGCAGCAGAGATTATAGTATTCCTATCTGCGGACTTGCCAACAGAACCTTGGTTCTCTGCACACTTGCTCATAAAAAGGTTTCGTCATCCAGGTTTTTACTTTGAAGCAATTAGCTTTAGTGACAACAGTTGCAGTGTCATTAGGTGTAACTGAAATGAATGATTTGGGTGTCATCGGCATAGGAGTGATAATTAACATTGTTTTCTCATTATTTTACCTAATGGCAGCAGGTAAAGAAAAGTATCAAGGACCTAGACCTGATATCTGTGGCACTCTGGTGACATTGACATCGAAGTAGAATTATTCAACACTTGAGCATATTGATATTGATTAGTCAAGTAGGACTCAAGCAACTTCAATACCATTCCACACAACCCAGCAAATTCCAATCTTTATAAAGCAGTAAAATGGCCAACCCTGTGAAAGGCTGCACTAAGAAGGAGTTAAGAATATTGTTTGTGTCCAAAGCCAGAGCAGATTCAATTTGTGGTGCTGTAGTCGCTAAGCATAGTGGAACAGTAAATTCTAAACATGCCCTATTTGTGACTGTCGTCTTGTGTATGGGGGGGGGTGGATGCACTGTCACAGGCTCTGGAAGAGGCCCTCAACCTGCACTCCCCCAATTCCACGCAGCAGCCTTTTTTCGGGAATCAGGCGGAGGGTGCATCAAACCTGCGGCGTCAGGACCTGCTGACCCAGATCACAGTGTTGACGGAGCAGGTATTTATGACGTGGACAAACTTGGTCTTCAGTCAGCTTTCCTTTGACACACATGCTGCGTAAGAGTTTCTGTCGAATCATCATTTTAACAAGCCTGGTGAACTGATTTTCATTCTGACACAAAAAACGCTGAGCATTCTTACCATCCCTGTGTCATTCACAGCATTTGCCCTCATGTCTGTAATTTTAGTCTTTCCTGTGGCACCTTTAAATATCCTTGACATCAGCTGTATTCAAAATTGCCCCATGTTCTCTGAACAGTGCACTATGTAGTACATCTGCCATATTCTACTGCTGTTGAAATTGTCATTAGCAAATTGCTATATAGTGCACTACAAAATGGCCACAATTCAACTCAAATAGTATTGTATAGACAGTGTATGGACATTTGTCAACTGATCACCTGGAATACAATGGAGGGAGCTTCTCTGTCTAACTTTGTATCTAAATATGCATGTTTTACTTATTATACTAGTGATCTCTGCATTTCAGTTTAAAATGTTTAATTTATGAATGAATGTTACATTTGTATCGTTCTTTTTAAGACCACCAAAGCATGTTACAGAACGAATGGGGAGCCGCTTCCAGCACCACTTTGTAGCACCTGCCTGGGTGATGTGGTGTCTGACACCTGCCACATAGTAGCCAAGGTGGTGAAGGGAGCAGGAGTGAATTCACCATTTGGATATAAGAGGAATTTGAAAGGGCCACAGTGGGCAGTTTTAGTCATGACATCAGGGTTCCGTTCCACCTGTAGTTCAGATTATTATTTTTAAAAATAAATGGCTGACACATTTATATTCAGTTTATCATTTATGGTTTTCGGTGTATTTCTATTCTATCAACAGTTGCTAGGATACCAGCATGGAACATTTTGTTGAATGTAGTATTCAAAACTTATCTTGTTTCACTGACTAATTAGCTATACAGTGAACTACATAGCGTCTTCTATATTGGGATTAGTGAGTGACTGAAGAAATGATCAGTTTTGAATACAGCTGTAAGTGATTTTTACTACATGATTATCGTGACCAAAAGACTTCACAATAACGATATCACGATATACATAGAAAATTTTAACAAAATAATAATCCCATTGGTCAAATTCATCTTTAGGTTTGTGTGTTTTATCTCTTTGGCAAATGAATTAATTGAGGCTAGTCTTTGACTAGGTATATAGACCGCAATGCAGTGCATCAGTGTCGACTAATGTTTACATCGAACACGAGGAAGTCTGTCAGCAAAGCAGAGCACAACGTGCCTGCAAGAAGTTTCAACTTAAGTCATATAACGAATGTTTACAAAGTCTAAGATACAGTGAAGGACAGCCCCAAACACACATGCCCCCACAGTTGTAGTCTTTCTACCGTCTTTTGTTCACCTCTTAAGATATCAAGCGTGTCCCATTGTTTGACAGTTGTTCTGCTGCGGTTACGTTTTCAAGTCACTCGACTGTCCTGGGTTCAGGAAGCGTTATATCAGCATGCTTATGCTGGAGAGTAATATGCTGGTCATATTACTTGTTTCCTTTTGAGTTTGGAGCATGTTTCAAGCAGCATCTGCAGACAGTGAATTCTCTGTTTTCGCTCCCTCGTCGTCGTATTCGACAACGACACTGAAATTATCCCACGCCGGAGGTTTTAACGAAGCTGATGCTGCTTCAGACTCTTCTCTCTCAGCTCCTCTGCTACTACTAGCCGTGCCGACTGATTTTCTTTTTTCCACGTCTGTGTATGAGTTGCGCTTCCAGCTCAGCTCGAGTTACGATAGTGAAAGAGTGGGCGAGTGGATGGGGGCACAACAGTGATTTGTACATTTAATGGGCTTTAGTGCTTAACAGTAACCTGTTAAGCAGTTTGCACCAATTTCAAAATGAATCTCAAAACCGAAATCCCGCGGTCCATAAAGGCTTATTGGACCGTGCAAGGCGGACCAGACGGTTCAGTATTTTACCGAGTATAGTTGCATCCCTACAACATGCATCACCGAAGTGTGTAGTGTGCATCTCAGTGCCCTTGCACTGAAGTAGACTAAAAGGGGCGAAGGGTGGAAACCAACTTTAAGGATCAATACCGCCTCCTATGTGGGAGTGTGACCCAGACAGTTACTGGTGCTGGATTATTTGTGATATCGCTCTCATTTTGTGTGTGTGTGTGTATTTATATATTTTTATATTTATATATTTTTATATAAATTTTATATATATAGATATAGATATATATAGATATAGTGGTGTACTGGTACACATTCACGGTTCCGCATTGGGTTCACTTAAACATCAGTAGAGCAGGATAAACAATTAAGCAATTCATTTTGAAATTATTATTAAAATACCGACCAAAACGTGATTAGGAATCATTGTAAACCAATGGCAATGAATAGCCATTATTATCCATCCATCCATCCATCCATCCATCCATTTTCCATACCGCTTATTCTTCTGGGTCGTGGGGGATCCTATCCCAGAAGCTATGGGCACGAATCAGGGAACAGCCCAGGGTGGGGGGGCCAGGCCATCACAGGGACACTCACACACCACTCACAATTTAGTAACAACACAAGGAAATAAGCTCCACACACATGTAACCCAGGCAGAGACTCGAATCCGGGTCCCACCATACCGCCCCTAGCCATTGTTACTGTTGTTGTTATCGATAATATTATTAATAATTAATAATACATTTCATTTATTTGTATTTTTTTGCCCGTTATATGAATTTCTTGGTGAAAGCACCTCCCTCAGGACAATAACTCACAGAGGCTTTGCTCCTGTTGTACACATACTCTGCTGTCATCTTAAATGTTTTCAGCAACATATCCAAGCTTGACATAAAACCAAGACTGTCAGCTATATTATCAGCTACTCTTTCTCTCTGGTGCTGGTGTAATTTTATTGGGAAACCAAAATGTTCCCACACCACTGATTTAGGACTGACTGACTAACCAGCATTAGCTGTAACTCGGCCACAATTAGCATAATGTTTTCTGTGTTGAACTCGTACGGCTCTGTGTACAGTTTGGCATTTGAAGCTTCTCTTTGTGGGCCTCAGGTGAAGATCTTTGAGGAGGACTTCCAGAAGGAGCGCAGTGACAGAGAGCGCATGAATGAGGAGAAGGAGGACCTGAGACGGCAGCTGGACAGACTTCAGGTTCAGATCACCAATCTAACCAATCAGGTTGGTGCTCCTGCTGCAAGGCATCCTTGGTCGCCAATTAAATAGTTACAGGAAAAAACATCACACGCTTTGAGATGTTTCAAAATGAGAAGAACATGGCAATGTTGGTGTAGAATGATATGATGCCCTAAGCATTTCCAGTGGCCATAACTGGGTTTGGTATCTGTAATAATTTGTTTGAATCTGATTATGAAATGGTGATTTAGCAATGAAGGTTGACATGGCCTATCTGTGAATTAAGTGTACAGATTGTGAACCAGGGAAAATATCTTAGACCCTCATAACTTGAAATTGCCCATTTGCTGTGTGCCTGTGTTCAGATTGAGTCTCGGGGTTAAAATTCTGCCCCAGAGATCCCTCTTGTCATTGCACCACATGCTCAAAGTAAACAAAATGGAAATTTGGCCTGTAAAATTCCAGTCTTACTTCACTTTCATTTCACATCACAAGGTGTCTGTTTGATCTCCTTAAATCTAATAATCTAAAACCATTTTTTAATATATTTACAGTGTTGCATTTCTCTGTTCTTTGCATATAAATATATTGGCCATTTTTATTTTTGTCCTTAAGCGCTGGTTATTCGACACTAGTCAGTAGTGCTGCGATGGGAATTTGTGTTTCTGCGAAAAACAGTACCTTTCGTGCAGTATACTCTTGGGAATGCATATATCTCGAAGTGTCGCCCACAATCATTTTATAATTCACTTTGTCCCTCTGTGCGCCATGTTGTCATAGCTGCTGTTTTGAAGTCTGTTTTGCCTGTTCTGCCGTGTGTCTCCATCTGCAGCTGCACCAAGCTCAGAGTGAGTGTCAGAGGGAACGCACAGAGCGATGTAAACTAGAGAGACTGCATATGCAACTCAAACAGGTATGCATGTCGACAGATGTTTCCTACAGATTCAAACATCATTAGAGGTATAAGAACTCTTCTTTGTCGTCACAATGGCCTTTTGCGGCAAACGTCCAGCCCGGCGTGTCGACGCTATTAGTGGGCGTGCTGTAGGGTTTGCTTTAACCATCAGTGCCTCCTTGTGGTTGGTTTCTCGGCTGCTCAGTGCCGCGTCAAACATTCGTATTAATGCCGCTAAAGCGAAGCCGGGCACACTTGTGTAGCAAAATACTGCGCGTGTTTGTTCATGCTGGTAAGTTAATGTGTAATGCTTCCTCGTGATTTCGGTGGAATTTTTAATTTGTTTTGGCGCAGGGTCAGCATGAAAGACACACTTCTGATCCTACGTCTAGTTCAGCAAACGGCCCCTTGAGCCCCCCCTACTGTGGCCAGTTTGTCCAGCCCGGTCACCAAGGTTTTGAGGGTTGGGCTGTTCAGTTTCCGCCTAGGATGCCCAACCTCAGCACTCAGCTCGGCCGGGATTTCCAGGCCTTCCAGCCAGTAAGAGAAACCGCCTTTATCTCCAACATGCTGTCTTTAGGTGGCCTTTTCCTGATTTTTTTTTTTTTTTGGCTTGTGCTTCTTCCAACATCAGGGATTTCCCTGGCAGCCGCCCTGTCCACAGCAACGTGGTACGAGAGGCCCTGGGGAGGCAGCGCGCCCCCCCCCGGAGAATGCAGGTAAGCTGCTCCTGGTCTTTGTCACCAGAAAGAAAATGTTTGCTGCTGACATTTCAGTAAGCGGTTTGAGGGGTAGTATATACTCGTGTGAATTCAAGCAGCAGTAATCAAAGGGCTGATCTGTGCTAACACAAGGAAGAACGTGGGCTGTTATTTTCTAGAGGACAAATGAGGTTCCGATTCACTGACTCTCCACTAGAGGTGCCCTCTTGAGTTCAGGCTCAGCATGCACACGACCCATGTAGCCGCTATCTGAAGCTAATCGTATAACATTAGTAAGAGTTAAGGTTCAGGACATGGACTCGGAACCAGGAGATTGCCGACTCTTTCAGAGGATGACTAGACAGGCAGCCATTTTAATGGAATAGGAAGCGACTGTTCTGGTGGATCATGATCGGCTTGCTGGCAAAACAAGTGTCTGTTTACAGCAGATCCAACAGCAGCTGGGCTTGGAAAAAGGGATCGACAGAACATTGACCCCGGAAAGCACTAAAAGATTGTTCAGCCTCAAAATGGTGATTGATTAGCAGGAAAGGGCAGTTCATAAATCAGTAGGCAAGGTGTGATTTTAATCTGTAATTATCCTACTGTATAAATATTGTATCGTAATGTTTATGCCTACATTTTATAAGCCCCTTTGTGAGATTGTTGTATGATATAGATTTCTCATTTCTTTATAATTTTATTATTATTATTATTATTATTATTATTATTGTGTGATACTTATTCTTTGCTATGTATTACAAATTAAACAGTGACATGATATTAAATAGGCAACATATCTTCAAATGTGTAATGAAAAGTACTGCAAAGAAGTACTATGTAACTGCAGTTGATATGTAACTTATCACATAATCTGGGAGGAATATTCAGATATAAAGTACCAAAATGCTCATAGAAATGTGTGGAGGAGAGTTGAATCAATTAGCAGCTATTCGGTAGTAAAAGTATCAGCTTGATGATTTACAGGTTTCTATCCTTGGTTAGATTCAGTGTAGCTTGATTTACATTCAGTTCAGTTCCAACATTTAAAAAGCAGAGTTTTATAGCTACAGATGTTCAGTCAATATTTTGAAATTAACCTTTTTTTAAAACAGACCATTTGATGGTTACATATACCAAAAATGCGGCTGGTAATACACGATATATAAATTGTTTTATAATTACATTACCTGTATCTAAACATTGTACATGTTATAATATTCGTTATATGTTTTTTGTCAGTGTCTACTTCAATGCCTTGAATTGATAAATTTGTTTATTAAAAAAAAGTATTTGATTAGATTCTTAAATGTCCTTAGGAAATCCATTAAGCTGTACAAAACCGTGCCTGGTTTGGTTCATGCCTGGACCTTTCTTTTTGGAGGGTCAATTGTGAGTGGAAGTATATAATATATATTATGGGACAATCTCCATTGTGAGTAAGTTAATTAAATACTGGCTACCTTGAAATCATTTAATGTGTTCCCAGTGGAAAACGGTCATCTAATGTGAACATTTTTGTGTTTCATTTAATATAATAAACATATTCTCACCCTCATTTCGATTCTGTTTCTTTAATGCTCGTGCGTATGAATTGCAAATTATTTGTTTCTTTTAAAACTTCACCTGAAGGCTTTGCGACTAACCCCGGACCTGACATATTGACATTCTGAAATGTGTAGGACTGCGGCCAGCATTTAGGTGAGATTTCAGGATGCTACCACGAAAGAGGTTGAAGAAAATGGCAATATTTACATCGCATGGATTTTGTGTTGCAAATTAGCCGGTTTACTTCAAGAGAACACAAAGAGCTCTGCACTGTATGCTTTTATTAGAGTGGTACCTTGGAAGGATGACAGATGCAGGCAGTAGGTGTTAAGTGGCATCATTCTGCAGGGATTTCCAGGACAGCTTGAATGCACTACAAGAGCTGTACCGGGCCCCAGAGTTTCATGTCAGGCTCTGCAGTATTACTGCTTTCAAGCCTCACCATCATAAAAATGCCAAAATCCTCCATGACTGTCCTACACCTCAGACCTCCTGTACCACAGAATAGAGTGATCACATCATAGATAGCTTAGAGTAGTACAACTTAAAGAATATTCAGACATTTACTTGATATTAATCGCCCTGTATGGAAAATGAAATCGGGTAAGATGGACCCTATAATAAAAATTCATAGATGACAGTTTAATAGCCGGTGAGAGGATGACGCCACTGGGTTCGTGAAAGGGTTAAATATCTCAGGATGCCGGATCTGACGTCGGAGACGTTGACCCTGGGGAACCACCTCATCACAGGCTTGCCGTGCGGTCCCACAAGAAACTTCTCAAAATTCCACTTGATGTCGTTGACCTTCAGAGGCTCCCAAAATAACCTGTTGGTTGGATTCCCGAAACTGTCCCCGACAGGGGGGCAAGCATTCTGCAGAACATGTTTAAAGAAAAAAAAATTCAGTCACTCCTAACATGCAGCCAATAATCATTTAATAATAAGTGTATGGCACAGATTTAGAATGTTTTTACATCTGTTTTATTTTTGAATGGAAGGGGAAACAATTTTTACACTTTTTCTTGTTAGATTTTTGATGATTAAATGCATTTTTACCCTAATTAACTAACACAATAAGACCCACTGTCAAATCAGGGAGGACTTTATGCTATTTCCATAGGCACAAGCACTTTACATATAAATTATATAAAACATCTGTGGCCTGTTATTGTGTTATCTTGACAAAGTGTCTAATGATTTTTTTTTGACATTAACAATGGTCTGGTCTGCTGCGTCAGAATCTCCATCCGCGGCTGAAAGCAAGAGTAAAGCGAAATGCAATTGCAGCATTTAGCTTCCTGGAAATCGGAGCACAACACTAGGATGGAGGCTTAATAATAGCAAAGAGGCGTTTTTTCCTCACCTTGAGGAATTTGAAGACTCCTTGCTCAGTATCCCCATTAACATCAGCTTTTTGGAAAATTGTGAAATTTGGAACAAATCCATTTCCTGGGCGTACATGCCTGAAAACCAGGAATTTAATTTCCCATATGTATCTTAACTCAGCTACAGACATATCCTGTTATTGATTACTATTATTGGTCGCCCAGTATAAAATATAAATAAAACAAGCTGGACAACAGATCATTTTTATATGAAACATGACATTTTTCATGCTGTTTAGATGATTGAACATTAAGATTAAACAAACAAATGTATGCTCACTTTAAAGCTGACAGAATTTCCTGATTATCCCCAGGCTCCTGCTTCCCGAACTGGTTGCATGGAAACCCAAGGATAGTGAAGCGGTAATCTTCAATCTCTTCATGTAGTGCATTCAGATCTGCAGGAGTCACAGAATAACATCATTTTAATGAAATGAAAAGCTTTTTTTTTTGTAGCTGCTGAAATCAGGTGCACGCTATAAAAATCTGTGGAATAGATGATTCAACTACCATTTTACATAAGAAAAAAACGGCAATATTCCGCAATTTCGGTACCACTTCACTTGACAGGGCACGAATAATATAGTAATATGCTATTAATTATGTACTAATCGACCACAAACTCTTAGTTACACATACTAACTTCACGTCAATTCTTCATTCATGATTCGTGACGGATTTTTCATCCCAAGCAGTTACTATTTGTTACTATGTCAGTTAATTCTGTAAAACTTGTGTGAAGTAGTGAATAACACGTGAAATTCTGATCTCAAGTTTGTTCATTAATGAATCATGACGCAATTATATTTGTTCATGATTTGTACTTCAGTAGTAAATGAGTTATTACTAAGTATTTGTGCGTCGAAGTGTTACCGCAATTTCGTCTGAAAAGACAACAAACGTGACTTACCAAGGTACTGAAGAGTGAGTCCTCAGTAGGTAGCAACATTGACAAAGAGCACAGTTTTCCCCATGTACTCACTGAAGGGGACATACCGGCTGCCATTTAGAGTTACTGCACCATAGTTGTAAATGGTGTCTTCGGTATTTGGATCACAGATCTAGGGATGACATAATTTATTTGGTTATGCAAAGCAGGTTTCTGAAGTTCACTACATAAAATTTCAAATCGAATTTCTACTTAGATGCACATTTACTTTGTGGTCACCCACGATATGTTTTCTTGTGGTATTATCTTGTACTTGTCATATGCTTGTCTTGTACATGTCATAAATACCCAATATAGGCCTAAAACACGTTTTTCATTTTTTTTTCTCTTTATAAAAACGGTCGTAGCATTTCACCATTCCCGCTTATCATAGAGCAGTAAATGAGGTATGCAGTACTATATATTCTAAATACGATAGTGAAAATGTGCACATTAATAAGACTTCATTGTTTGTCGTTTTGTTTGGTTAAGGTGTTATTTCCATAGATAAACACAGATATGGTGGTTTCGTCTGGCTTAACATATCCAGCCCTATGTGGTTTGGAAAAAGTTACCCGCTTTTGTTTTTAACACGGTAAAACACAGATTCTTGATTAATATGGGGGAAAACACAGCAATATCCAGTCCATGGCAAGAAATTCTTGAATATCGGGAAACAAAATGACGCAACTTATAATGTCAATATTTGATTTCTGTACACACAGGTCACTGAGAAAATAAACAATCTGACTGTTACCTTCACAGAAAAGGACATTAACCTACAAATATCAACTCAAAGGATCAGTCTTAAGCGCAAAATTTCGGCTTTTTCTTCCCGGATCGAAAAATAAAGAATTTAAGTTAATCTAATACAAAACGCAGCCGACGTTTGATAATCAGAATTCCGTGAAATTCTTCTCGTGAATTACTCATGGATTCACAATGAATGCAATTTATGAATGCGCATGCATACAGTAACAACTTACACATAATATTTTCCCATAGTGTGTATTTATTGTTACGGAATATTACTTGAACCTATTGTTTAAGTGAAATGTTTTGTTACGTGTTACAATCTCAATGTATGCGAAAAAGAAAGGAGTTACCTGGACATTTTGGTTGCCAAGAGACAGCTGGAGTACGTTCAACAGGAGCACTGGTAACATCCAGTGACTGGCCAGCGCCATCATTTTGACCGACACTGAACACGTCGCGCCCTCGCTCTGAATTTGCACTATTCCAGGGCTTTATCACTGCCGACCCAGTGCCACCTACAATGACAGTATACCGACGCAGTTTCCAACCAATCAAAACGCATGACACATATCCAGCTCGCCTTGAAAATTTTGGAATGTTACGTTGGGACGTGAGATGTAGAGCATTCCTAAGGCTAATAAAGATAAATGCTGGGATCATACTGCCGCGTCTAGTCAAAGCATCTTGTATGCGATGCCCTGTTTACCTTTAAAAATAAATCCTCTGATGGGTAAGTTTGCGACTTGACCATGACCATTTGCGTTAATACTATACATATTATGTTCTTTCAGAATTTTTTTCTTTTTTATGTTTATCTATATTTTTAAAACATTGGTGATGTTATGACTGGCTTTAAACCTAATGTGTCTTTGAAAGAGTATATTAAACATTGAAGAACTGATATTACATTTGTCTAACAGATGCCTCTATCCAAAGTGACATACCGTTCATAAGTAAGGGACAGACAGTCCCTGGGGAAAATGGGTGGATCTGTGCTGCTTATCAAAGCTCCGCCCCCTATAAAGTAATACAAACAATTATATAAAGAAAAACCTCGGTTTAATCTCAAGTTATTGGTAATTATATTACCTGTACACGCATTTAATCATTTACTTGGGGGCAGACTATGTGGCAGGCCAACAGAAATGTGCCTAAAGAGGACATCTATGGGATTCCTGCTCCAGGTTCTACATACATAGTAATGTTAGAGTATTTTAAAGGGGCAATTTGCAAGGCACTGTCCGGCAATTTTATTTCACTAGCAGAAACACACACACACACACACACACACACACACACACAGGTAGGTACACCATTAAACGCACAGCTAAATTTTGTATTGATCATTTTCAAATAGTTAATGTTCATAGCGCTCCTAAATAAAACATTGCAGTAGGCAAGGCCATTCGGAAAATAACTAAGAAAAATAAAAAGCGAGATTTCCCGATGGCCATTAAAGGTCTTCTATGCAACCCAGCTCTTAGAAAAAGACTCGGCTTTTCAGCCATGAAATAAGACACATCAGATTAAAAGCCATGAAAGAGAGAGATTAGAAGGTGAAGAAATGTCCATTGTAAGCCCCTGAATGCATTTTTGTTTAAAAATATCAGATTCAACCTGAGCCAGTGAAACATTCCTTAAAAGATACATAGAAACATTATTTTAATAAACAGATGGCTACTTGTAGCATTCACTTACATCATTTTGTACACTTGACTTTTAATACTACTGAAGTGTTACCATTTAACAAAATGCTTGACTTTAGTCAACTTGTCATCATGTATGAAATATACAACTACTTCAACCAGAATTGAATACATATTCACAAAGTAGTAAAAAAAATCTTGTTTACAGAAGTTAAACTACAAAATGTAACCATACATTGTTTCATGTAGCTGCTGGAGATTAAATTAAACATATCTGTGACTTTTGTTTGCAATTCCTACGAGCAATATAAAATGGTCCATTCGCTGTGAAAATTGCGCACCATGACTAAACTACTGTAATGTTTACTTAATTGGAAAAAATGAGTGGAATGACTTGAAAATGAAAAAAAAATGAGTTAAATGTGACTTCACACATCAGAGCACTCAAAATGGAAACAGCTGTGAAAACACTGATAATGGTCGAGTGTCAGAAACTGGTGCAGGCGGCTGTCCTGCCTCTGCCCAGCTAGCTGGCATCCAAATGCAAAGACTGTCACAACTTCATGATGACCGGAACATTACATGAGGATTCCAGACTTGTTTTAGTACTGCAAAGTATTTACACAAATCAGTAGACATTTTTTTAACTTATTTTTTGCTTTTCCTGTTTGAATAGACTGTTTCCCATTAGCAGTATTTATAGTCTTTCAGTTAGTTGTGATAGGCCTAAATGTCATCTTCTTAAGACATTTTAAGTTACCTCCCATAATATCACTATGTACTGTAAATACACATTGGCACTTACTGAGGAGTGTTTCTGTCCCATTAACATATTAAACGGTCTCATGGTCACAATAATAACAAAACAATTAAATACAGATTCTATAAGAATATGACCATGCATGTTCACAAGGCAGTAAACCTTCTTTTTGTGCAGTCATTCAGAGGGCCAGCGCTGTCAGGTTGGGGACCTCTTTCCACTTGGCTCTCATCCTATCCCGGCAGGAGCACGTGACACAGCACGTAAGCCTGTTTTCAGTTCTTTCTGTTTTAAGCATCAGGAATTTACGGGCCTGCTGGGGCTAGTCCGAATCCTGTAGATAACGACGGAAGCTGCTGGGCATGCCAGCAGGAAGGTCATCACGATGATCGTGGCTAGGATGACTAGCAGAATGGCCCAGATCTCAAGGATATGTGCCGGGAGCATGTCAAGTGCTGACAATGGATCTGCCGTATAAAAGGAAATGTAACAACCACAAATTATAATAAAATCGGTATTTGGTTATCAGACTTGCAACACAAATTTTATAAAATAATTTTTGCATAATTTGATTCCTTTACGTTGTAGAGTTAACCTTCATGTTCTTCACGAACATAGATGATCAAAGACAAAAGCACAAGGGCTGACAGTGACCTCATCTGTTGAATGCGTCATACAGACGTCGCGAGATGATGGATAATGGAATGCTTTTTATGATTTATCAAGTCGGGGCAAATATTACAGATCAGATGATGGTCCGTGACAGTCAGTGTACATTCAGACAGATTCTTTTGTTATGATAACACATTGTTGCCGTAGAGTAGCCTAATGATGTGGCGCTTTAAAAACGAGCAACGTGCAAACACATTTCGCAAGACCGCCCAGTATTCAATCGGTGTTTTGAATATGAATTAGTTTCTATTAGTAATCACGAAAATAATAAGCAAATTCGTTCATTTAAATGCGTGGATTGTATCGTGCATACAAAGAGAAAAGCATTTAATTTTAATTGGCATTATACTATAACAGAAAAAGTTAATCTTTTCTCCGCGCATGTAAAATGACGTCGAATGATTTTTTTTTCCAGATCCCACCGACTAAACAGTATCATGTCAGAACGAAAATAAAATCTATAATGTTATCTTCAGTGACGTTAAGTGTAATATTTTAGAGGCCAATTCTAAGCTTCCTGAAACTATGAACCTCTACTGAGAACATAAGAGCTTATTAAAATATTTTTTAATCTTTACAATTAAGTAAACTAGATAACTGTTATAAAACTCACCTTAAATCTTCAAATGTGAGAGTAATTTGAGCAATACGTTTCCGAAGAAGTACTTTTAGAGCAAAGACACACCGCACACCATAGTCAAGTACGACTCCCTCGCTCGCAGGATTGACTGCGTTTGGCCGCTGACGGGAAGAGTGACTTGATTGGCTGATTGCAGGACGAGGTGCGTCAGTGTCACGGCAAGCTGCCGGTCCCGGTCGCCATTCGGTACGGGTTTAACACTTCGCATCATGGAAATCCATCCATTTTCTGTAACCGCTCCGGGTCGCAGGAGGTCGCCCGGAGGCTGGTAACAACCAAGGATGTAGGGACGGTTATGGGGAGGGGGCGCGGTACCCCGGTCACAAAATGCATGTCCCCACCGTGGTCCCCCGAACTACCTATACTACTTGGGTTTAGAATAAATGTATTATTACTATTATTATTTACATTTAATTTTTTTGCGCCTGGAACAGGCGACACACAAACGTAAGCACATTTTCTCGACTAACACTTAATGGTCGAGTAGTTTTAGCTGATGAAAAATAAGATAACGACAGAAAAATAATCGAGCTTGTGGAAGCAAGACAGTCTAAACAAGAAATCAGGGTGAGTTACATATTTGTAAAAATTGTAAAATGTGACTTCAAAACATTGCATAAATAAAGTATCGGTAAATAACGTAGGTCTTTTGCCATGGTCTTTTGCCTGTTAATGCTGGCTAGTGTAAGTAATACTTGGAAGACATTACAGCTCAAAGCATCTAGCCCCCTAACAGAAGAACTGCCCCCCCCCCCCAGTTGAAATGGTGTAGAACCTCCACCGCTAGGATGGGGCGCCAATCCATCGCAGGGTACAGTCACACCCACGGGCGATTCGGTAACTCCTATTAACTTCACAATGTTTTAGCGCCGTGGGGAGAAACAGCCGGGAGGAGACTCCAACACTTAAAACTGCCAATATACTATAACGTATAATTAAATATGTGATATATTGCAACATCTCATTGTACTGTGGACTTGCGTCTCAGTCGGTCGGTGTCCCTCATGTAGGACATCTTGCTGACTGCCCCAAACAGAATAAAGTTAGATGCCGTGACTGGTTAGTTTGGGAATAATTTGCACATGCGTAGATGGACGCTAAGATACCACAGCATCTATACTGTTGGACCAATTGCTTCCACCTACTTTGGAAAGAAGCCAAAATAAGTTTAATCACACGGTTTTAATTTCCGAGTTATGTTGATGACGTTTTCGTACTTTGCAACAAATGCAACAAAAGTAACAAATGTATTGTTTGAAACAACTGACAACGTCACCGCTTAGTCGTGGGTTGTCCCTGAGCACGTGACCAAGCGCATCACGTGGGCAGGAATTTCGTGGTTGGTCGGGGTTTCGGGAGGAGCGGCGATGGCGTCCTTACTGCAGCCCGAGCGGGTGAACTATCTTGTCACCGGCGAAAAAAAGATCCGTTCCCCACTTTCTAGTTTGTATTTCTGTCGTTATTGCAGTGAATTGCGGTCTTTGGAATGTGTGTCTCACGAAGTAAGTCAAAGTATAGTTATCCTACTAGGTTTCTTTAGCTTGCTATTGCTAACGGGGCGTCTGGTACAGTGGGCGGGGTCTTGTCAATGTTCCGGGGTATTTTGCAGCTTATTTGCCAGTTGGCACGTCAATTTATAATCCTCAAATTCGATTGGTGAACTGCAGACTCTTTCATTGCCGCAATCGGTGGTTAATGACAAGAAAGCTAACAAAATGGTTGACTGTAATTTACTAAATGGTTAGTTGATGCTAACGATGTACAATATAGTCATGTACTGTTTGAGGTGTAGAGTTAAAGAATGTAATCTTAATAAAAGTAATCGTATTATTTTCGCTCTTCCCCCCGAGCCTTGTCCGACTTCTTAGGCCAGAATTTGCTTTATCTATTTGTACAGCTAACAGTCTTGGCACATGGAACGCAAGAGCAGATTTTATATATATATATATTTATATATTTTTCGAAAATCGGTTGATTGTCATTGATTACCATTTTAATTATTACCTAGAAGGCCTCAACACATGTTTTAACAGATATCATTATTTCTGCTATGCTAAATACTGATTTTCTAAATAAATGTTTATGTGTAATTTAACATTAGGTGGATTCTCACTATTGTCCCAGCTGCTTGGAGAACATGCCTTCAGCAGAGGCAAAATTAAAAAAGAACAGGTGAGAAGATGCACATTGTCATATTTAATGCGGTCTGTAAGGAATTGTAATATGAATACTTGGACATTTCTAATTTGATTGTAACTGCCAGTTGCTGGTACAGGCTAGTTCTTGAATAAGTCTAACAGTTAATGCATATTCTGCTATGGAGAATAGTGAATTGTCATGAATTGTGGTTGCGATTTTTACTCCCGTAATACAGGTGTGCCAACTGCTTTGACTGTCCCTGCTGCATGCACACCTTGTCCACGCGTGCCACCAATATCCCAGCCCCTTTGCCTGATGATCCGGCCAAGACCACCATGAAGAAGGCCTACTATCTGGCCTGTGGCTTCTGCCGTTGGACTTCCCGAGATGTTGGCATGGCTGACAAGTCTGTGGGTCTGTTCGGTTGCTTGATATTTTTATCCATCACGGGATTGAATCAAATCAACCTTAATAGGTTCTATAAAAAATGAGTCATCTTCCCCCTTCCATATATTACAGTATAGATTTTAAAGTGCTTTCTCTCCTTTTTCTTTTTCTTTCTTTGTAACCTGTCATGATATGTAAACATTTTAATTAAGACTATATCATATTTCAGATACAAGATTTCTTTATTAAAACCATTTTTTAATATGTTTTGTCAAAATCTCGTGTTGCATGACTGCCATTGTCATCTTTTTCAGTTCAACTGAATATCTTCTGAATAATAATAAAGCCATAAGAGTGCTGATAAAACATAACAATATTCGAACAATACTGCAAAATTACAGGAGCTCAGGAATGCACACGGAAATTGAATTTCAAAACCGCTTGTACATCTTTAAAAGCTGTGCAATTTTAGACATACTGAAGGCAGCTTTTGTGAATTGGGATTTATGAATGTAACGAACAAAATATGCTCCTAAAGCTTATTGTTCGCAGTGGTCTCGGGGCGTTCGCTCTGTTCCCTCAGTGACGTGCAGCTAAGCTTATTGTTCGCAGTGGTCTCGGGGCGTTCGCTCTGTTCCTTCAGTGATGTGCAGCTAAGCTTATTGTTCGCAGTGGTCTCGGGGCGTTCGCCCTGTTCCTTCAGTGATGTGCAGCTAAGCTTATTGTTCGCAGTGGTCTCGGGTCGTTCGCCCTGTTCCTTCAGTGATGTGCAGCTAAGCTTATTGTTCGCATTGGTCTCGGGGCGTCCGCTCTGTTTCTTCAGTGATGTGCAGCTAAGCTTATTGTTCGCAGTGGTCTCGGGTCGTTCGCGCTGTTCCTTCAGTGATGTGCAGCTAAGCTTATTGTTCGCAGTGGTCTCGGGGCGTCCGCGCTATTCCTTCAGTGATGTGCAGCTAAGCTTATTGTTCGCAGAGGTCTCGGGGCGTCCGCTCTTTTCCTTCAG
>JAODKF010000002.1:7250331-7271669 GCA_026779585.1 Mormyrus proboscirostris
CAGTGGTCTCGGGGCGTCCGCTCTGTTCCTTCAGTGATGTGCAGCTAAGCTTATTGTTCGCAGTGGTCTCGGGGCGTCCGCTCTGTTCCTTCAGTGATGTGCAGCTAAGCTTATTGTTCGCAGTGGTCTCGGGGCGTTCGCGCTGTTCTTTCAGTGATGTGCAGCTAAGCTTATTGTTCGCAGTGGTCTCGGGGCGTCCGCGCTGTTCCTTCAGTGACGTGCAGCTTTGTTTCTCTTGCAGCCAGCGGCGGCTGGCAGGAGCCCGAGAACCCTCATGCCCAGCGGGTGGGTGCAGCGTTTTTGTTCTTCTCCAAGCTTTTAGTTTTTCCAGTTCTAACATTTATATTGTACCTTCTGCAGCTCAGAGACTTTTATCGCTGGTTTCTTCCCCATAGATCTACAAGCTCATTGAATATTACCAGCAACTGGCCCAACGGGAGAAACTGGAGAGGGATAGGAAGAAGTTTGCCAGACGACGGCCCTACATGCCTTTGGCATTCTCGGTACACCACCCAGTTCAGAGAAATAACAGCCACTCCAGACTATAATCAGAATTATTGCGTTTTTGGCCAGACTGTTTGGGAGCTCATCCTTGGTAAATCTTAGCGTATCAGCATGTCTGTTCTCACCCTGCGTACTGTTACTCTTTTGAAAGGCTGTGTCTCTGTACTGTTTGGTTTCTGTTAAATGCTGATTGATGAATTCCAGCTTGTGTGCTGACTGCCCGCTAACTGCATTTATAACCAATCCATTTCTTTTGCTGCTGCATTTAATAACTAAATATTTGCTTAATTACGTTTTCACTCTGTTCTTTCTCTCCTTTTTTTCTATAATGTTTGCTGCTATTTTTTTTTTTTTAAACCCCCTAGCAACACACTATTCATGTGGTGGTGAGTTCCATTTTATGCAACCTTGGCTAATACTGTGCATTGCAGATAAGAATGAATATTGAATATCAATTTGCTATACATAGTTCTGTAGCTGGTGAACCACAAATCACATGAATGCCTTCGCTGCCTGTTGCTGAGCACAAAAGCTTCTTTTACTCCATTATGAGAGGCATACTAGGAACACAATCCTTTGAAAAAGGGTATATATTTTTCTGTATGTGTTTATAAGATAATTCTTAGAGAAAACATAGGGTAATGGGTAAATTGGATTATGGTATTTTATGTGAAAATAGTATCATAAAAGACATTTGACATTTTTGTCATGTCAGGTCTGGTTTTCTACATTAGCTGTAGATCGCTGCATCTCCACATCCATCCATATTAATGTTGCTGAAACACTTGCGGTTCTCCCAGTTAACATTCTCATCTCAGCTCTTTTTTTAAAAAAAAAAAAAAAAAAAAAAAGTAAAATCTTATCTTAAAACGATGGCTTCCAACTGTCAGTAGATTTATATCATGTATAAGATGTATAGCAAACAAACACCGAATTGATTTGTACGGTCATACTGGGGCCCTTAAATATGTTTGTATTTAAATGAAAAGGCTTTATTGCAAAAGGTGCTCTTACAGATCACAATGCCAGGTAGTTTTGTAAGATCGAATTTCTCAGTCATCAGACCTTGTGAAAACGTCGCACATGCAAAAGATTCTGAGATGCACTCCCTGTCATTGGGAAGTTCTGACGTTGATCCTGCAAGCTACTTGTGAAATAGTAGTGGGATTGCAGTTGGTGTTTGAGGTTCTAGAGCTGATGAAGTGTGGAACCCTCTGAGGTCCCATTGGCTATGAAAACAGGGAATTCAACTGCTTGCTTGCATTTTTGATGTTTTTTTTTAATGATTTTTTTTTTTATTTTTACTGATTTGTAATGGGAGCATCTTGCTTTGGTTTTATTTGGTTATAATTACATTATTTTGGCATATGGAAAGGGATGTATCTGAGACAAATGGATTTTAATAGAGTATGTACATTAGTCTCTAGTTGCAGTTATTAACCTTCCCACACCTTCCAGTTCAGTACTTGGTTTAATGTCTCGCAGGAGAAGTATGGTCTGGGCACCAGGCTGCAGAGGCAGAGGTCCGGAGCCCCCATCACTAGCTTGGCTGGCCTTTCGTGAGTAGGGGGCCGCTTGGTCTTGCTGTACCTCCTGGTTTTCCATGTTTGTGTGAAGGGAAAGCTTTGTGTTATCTTGTATTGAGTTTCTATCTCACAATATACATGACGTAGCTTCAGGTTGCAGGTATTTTAGTGATGTTCTGCACTGGTGGTCTGCTCTGCTCACTAGGCTGAAAGAGGGTGAGGACCATAAAGAGATTAAGGTTGAGCCAGCCCAAGCCCTAGATGAGGTAGAACCTCTACCTGAAGACTGCTACACGGGGCCTGTCAACCTGCCGGAAGGTAGGGCCACGATTTACAGCTCAGCTTTTTAGGCATCTGATAAAACACTTTTCCTTTATATTTAATTGTGATTTATTTGTTTTGTTCATTTTGTTTATATCGCTTTTACTTCTCTTTAGATTCATTCCTTTTTTCTATGTTTTGACCTCCTTGTTAGTAGCTTCTCTGGCTCACTTTGAGCTGCACGCAACGTATGAAAAGTGCTGTTTAAGTAAAGATTATGATTTTTATTACGGCGCGCCGTGCAGTGACCACCCTGCGGCAGAGGCTGCTGCAGCCTGACTTCCAGCCGGCTGGAGCCTCGCAGATGTACCCCAAACACAAGCACCTTCTGATCAAGCGCTCTCTCCGCTGCCGGGTCGGTATTGCTGCCTGTTGGTCGCCCAGCACTGCGGGCGCCTGCGTGTGACCGTAGTTTTACTCTCAGCTGCTTTACATTAGCAGTCAGGAAGTACCAATGAAATGTAAGACAGGGCTGCATATGAATGGAGTGGCGCACCATAGCGAAGTTTGTAAAAGGTGCACGTAAATAAACAACTCGTCGGCTTGATTCTGCTGTGTCGACTGACCATAAACTTATATAACTAGCTTTAGTCATCTCGCTGATTGTGTATGGATTGCTGAATCATTCTAAATGGACTTTCTGCTAATAAGACAAGCGGTTTAACTTTGGCTCTTTTTTTTTTGGAAATAACAGAAATGTGAGCACAACTTGAGTAAGCCAGAATTTAATCCAACCTCGATTAAATTTAAAATCCAGCTGGTCGCAGTGTAAGTACTAGTTTTTAACTGTTGCAACCTTTTAATCCAATTCAAAATGCTGTACATGTTCAAGTCTAATATCATTATTCTATAATAATTTAATCTCTTTCCACCATAGTAACTACATCCCTGATGTCAGAATAATGTCTATTCCAAACCTGAGATGCATGAAGGTAGGCAAAATATGTTTGTTGTATTTTAGTATTGGCTGTTTTGTCTGTCTAAGCCTTTTTTGTATTTGCGTATACCAGCTCTATGTAGGTACAGTGGCAGAGTTATTAATTAATAATTAGCTTATTAATAATATGAGCTGAGGCTGGGTTGGCCCTTACACCGCTGCTCTGTGTTGACAGGAGAGCCAGGTGCTGCTCACTTTGACCAACCCGGTGGAGAATGTCACTCATGTCACCCTGCTTAACTGTGAGGATGGGGACCCTGATGACGTCAACAGCACTGCCAAGGTGCCGGCCCACACACCAGTGCAGCATGGTGGTGCTGTGATTAGTGGCACGAGCCGTGAAGGGAGGCGATGTTGGAATCTGCCGGTCACACCGGAGGTTTTCCTCATTCAGTGATACCTGGCTGCCTTGCAGGTCGTAGTTCCGTCCAAGGAGCTGGTTCTGGCCGGGAAGGACGCGGCGGCAGAATACGACGAGCTGGCTGAGCCGCAGGACTTCCAGGACGACCCGGAGTGAGTGTTGCTGCTCTCCACTGTTGCCCGGGCCCCCGTGTGTCGACGCCCCCTTTAAAATGGGGCTTGAGGAGGAGAGGGCCCGTCACTCACGAGTAGTGCTGTCAGAATAATTATGTTATATTATTATGTTATTATGTTATGTTTGTTGTTATATAATGCCTTCAGTTGCCCCAAGGCACTTTACATGGGTGTGTTATGATACGTCACAACACTGATTCAATAAGATGGAAAATTACAGAAACAGGGAAAAGTGAGGATGAAACAGGAATAGGTGTATATGCAAAGTAAGTAGGCATTGTTATATAAGGGTATGAAGGTGAACGTGTGAGGTGTTATGGTGTCGCGCTGGGTTGAGGAGTCGTTGCATTTAATGAAATGTGATAGGAAAACTCTGCAGGGCAAATGTTAAAGATCTGAGGTCGCAGCCTTTTCAGTTGATTGCGCGGGTTGTTGGCAGCGAGCTCTAAAACTCCGTTCTCCGATGCATCTTCCCGCCCTGCAGCATCGTGGCCTTCAGGAAGTCCAACAAAATCGGCTTCTTCATCAAGGTGACGCCACAACGTGACGACCGCAATGTCACGGTGTCCTTCAAGATCCGCCACGATTTCCGCAACCTGTCGGCCCCCATTCGGCCCAGCGAGGAGGGCGAGCTGCCCAGCGAAGCCGTCTGGCTGACCCACCACGTGGAGCTGAGTCTGGGACCTTTGGCTCCCTGAGGGGCCATCCGGGACCAGGCACATTGCATCATGCCGTGATTGGGCGATGGAGCATCACATGACGCACAGTTACACCACATCACACACTGTAGGAATGTCATACGACCTGGAACTCGCAAAAACAGAATGTTAGTCAGCAAAAGGAACAAGAAACAAACTTTTACTGTTTTATTATTTACTGTTGGTTTGGAGGTTAATGTACGGTGACATAGTTAAGTTTGCTATCTTATCTAGAGGTTAATTGGAAATATAAAGACTATTCAGGTTGTGAAATGGCTATTAGACCAATATCACAGAGTAAACATGAAGCTAAAATTTTGAATGCATTACTGATATTATTTGAATTTAAAAGAATACTTAATATTTAGTCCAGACACACTCATTTTCAAGACTGGTCTGGGGTTGAAGAGAAATTGCACTGCCCTTACTGGTCAGCAGATGGTGGTGTTACAGTAAGCAGTGAGTATTTCACTGGTGCAGCAATCTTCGGAGAGGTTGCAGGTTTACTTTTCTGCAAAATAAAACGGCTGAATCCCAGAAAAGCATGAATTTCAACGCAGTCGTTGAAGTGAGTCTGGTTTATCTAATTATCATTAAATTCACATTAGCTAAGTCAGCACTGGGCTCACGATTCGCAAATAATGCGTAAGGCCAGCGCAAACCACAGCATTATATAGACAGCTCAGATACTTATCTCGGCCTGATTATGAACAATAGAATTATGCAAATTAACTTCCGTAACTGTAAGGTTAAAAAAAAAATTTATGGGAGTACACAATACCGTGGTATATTTAGAACATTTGCAGCCCATTTGAAAATGGAGTTTTGGGTTTAAGTTCCCACCCAGCTCCAGATCATGTTTTTTTAGAAGGCTTGTGTTGAACATTTCACCCAGAATGATGACTGACGCCGCATTACCCTTCGCTTCGGAGCGCCATAAATACAAATTTCCACTGGGCTCATTTATTTTTCCCCCTGTTAGTGGTCTGTGTTTACATAAAAATCCCTATTTTGCAAGTTCGCTGATGTAAGCTATTGACATTGGAGGTTCTAACAGTTTTTGCAGTCCTTTCATGCCTTGTTTGGGTTATGGTGGTAGATGTGTATATACACCTGAATTTCTACCATTCTTGGGTATATGTATAGGTTGCACAGTGTTCTCAGGTGACAGAGTTCTGGTGTAGGTCAGGGTCACCTGTACACGCTGTTTTACATCACCTCTTTGGCACAATGCTTGGAGCACACTGGCTCGACTACAAACTGACGCACACGCATATACTCACTGTAAGAGCATATGTGCAGTGCTAAGATTGTGACCAAACAAGTTATTGTAGTGTAAAAATGTATTAACCTGACTGTAAGTATCTGAGTGTGTATTGTTCCCTGCTTTTAAAGCCTGTGTGATATTTGAATACTCTTTCCAGCTGTGCTTTCCCTTCCCTTCCGCAGACCGCTTTCAGTCTGTGCATGGAGGTCCTAACGTGGCAAGAGAGGTCCCACCGTGGGACGTCTTTGCATGTCCGCAAATCTGTCCCCGCTCTGTCAGCTCTGCGGCTTTTGGTGTATTTATTGTACGCTTCGGAGTTCCTGCCTGGTACCTCATCTATCTTTCAAATAGGTAGTGTTTACCTTTTCGCTACTCCACGTGGCATCTTATAATGTGTAAATATAAAGGCTGAAGGTTGCTTTGAAGAATCGGAACACCCTGTTGCTTTGCCGATTCGTCCGGGAAAATTTCCAGTTCCCCTCTTTCATTCTTTAATTTGTTTCCAAGTTTTATTGTATTCGCTGCTGGATTAAGAGGACTTTCTCACAGTGTGGTATCCACTAATCTCTGTGCTTCATCTAAAGTTGCCAGTGGTCTTTGTAGGTCTTTCCTGTAGTTCTACAGTGATTATAATTTCGGAACATAATATCAATAAATATATCGGAGCAAAACCTGTCTCTTTTCTTAAAGATAAGATTTGTGGCTAACAAATGTAACAGAACGTATGCTGCTTGTGGTGCAGGAAAGCAGATGTTTGCTTGCATAACCACTGAGTAGCAGTATTGTACTTTATGCAGCATTCCTTGTATGTTGTATGTTGAAGGTATTAAAAAATAGTTCTGCGGCAGTAAAGGTATCACTAATAAGCGAATACGTCTATGTGGTAAATGGTATCTGTGCCGAAACTTTGATTGAGGAGGCTGGCATGGACAGTCTCAGGGAACATTAAACTGGGATCTCATACAAAATAGAAAAAAAAAAACGTTTTAAGCGATACGTATTATCTGTAAAGTGTGACTTTTCTGGATGCACGGAGCAGAACGCTTAAAGCTGTTATCGCACGTTCAAATCATTATTTTCATGACATTTGATGAATTACTGTCAAACGGAGCCTGAATTTTAAGAGCTTTCAATGATGTATGTCATGCGTGGAAATATCCTGCTGTATTTGTCTTTATATAGCTATCAGCCAAGTCACACCACCACAAATATGGGTCCCAAAACAGTAAATACTTTCAGTTTGAAATTACTTGTATTTTATATGGTTTTCTTATGCTGTTGTGGATCGTTAAATAGTATTTATGTAATTGAATGAGACTGAAAAAATGTCCTCTCCAAGTAAGGAATGAGGCTTTGGGGTGTGGTAAATCATAAACAAAGGCAGTATTCTTTCTGCTACCTCACATATGGTGCCGCAGTCTGTCTGATTTAATGCTTCACTTTGAGAAAAATCTGAATGGTACCTCCGCCCTCCATAACGGAATACATTCGGTGAGAGAATAAAACTGGGCGAAGTGGGGAGAGGCTTGTGTTTTTCTTCCTACCAAGAAATATCCAAAATATATCATCTTAAGATGGATGTAAGTTACAAGAACTGAATCTGCTGTCTGATTACTTAAATTCCCACGAGTTAATGTAGAGAGCATGAGTCCAGCTGGAATGGCTGAGGCCTGGAATCGTTAGTTTACCTTCATCCTGGAGGAGCAGCAGCATGGCTGCTGGCTTGCTACGCAGTGATAGTTCTGTCGATTCTTCAGATGTAATCCAGATGATTTAAAAGCTCATTCATGTTCAAAAGTTCTGTTCTTCAGTGATCACATGTATGAGTTAATGTGAATTTCATATGTCAAAGGCCTCTTGAAAATCTTTGATCTAAGTCGTGCTTTAATGACTTGGGCTTTGTTGGGAATGGAACCCAAATAATTTTGTAACCAGAAGTTTTGATGCTATGCCAAAGTAACGTTGCCTGTATGACTAAAATCATTTTTTTTCCCCCAGAATGAACTAAAAATAGCTATAACTCAATTTAAAAGTGTTAAATAAGTGTAGAGTAAAATGTATCATGACCCATATAGTTGCCTGAAAGTGCAAATATGGTGAGTGACTTGCCAGGTTGATTTATTTATTCAAAATACAGTAATTACATAGGAGTAGTGAAACGCGCTTTGTTCTAAAAAGGTGGTTATAGAGATGAACAGTACTGCTACAGCGCATCCTGTCATGTGAAAGCAAGCTCGGCTACACCGGCGAGTTCTCGTCTGTGTCTGTGGATCCCATATGTGATGTATCGTCTGTGTGTGTGTGCAAAGAAACTAACTCCAAGAGAAGTCAATAAATCACGCTTTATTAGGGCTCTGAATGGTGTCTGTGGTACCAGACATCTTTGGTCTGCTCCGAGTGACTCATGCCAGTGAATTACGGGAATGCTCATGCCGCCTGGCCGTGTCTCTTAAACTCAATAAAGATTCCATTCTTTTACGATTTAGATGAAGACTCAATGCTCAAGACACTGACATTTGTTTCCCCAGTAATGCAAGTCGCTCAAGCTTTAGCTTTTCCAGGTTTTTCTTGCTGGCCTGTGAAAACGATTCTAGGTCTAACGTACATTTCAGTGCAAACTCTTCATCTACAGTCTGATGACACGCTTCAATGAGATGAAACAGCCACAGAAATATTTCTGTAGCTTGCAGCGTAAGGGATCGGTTGTGAATATGAGATCAATTGTATTCAATTATTTTCCTTTGATAGGACATCTGGAAAGTATTAAAAAAGCATAAATTAAAATAATTCATGCAGTAGGCAGTCAATCCCCGATGCTTTTTCTCACACATATTATCATCAATCTGGATTCTTAGACTGATTATGCATAACAAGGAAAGATGTATCAGGCAAGTTAGAACTAATTTAAACAGTTTTAAGATCAGTTAAAAATGATTAATCAATGTATTCGCGATATTTCTTACTGTTACACTTGAATGTGGTATATGTGAATGTACTGAGGCATTCACTGTATTCCAGAAATAAACGCCGTCAAAACGCCGGTCTTTTAGAGAAAAACACGGCGATTGCCCCTTTCTGTCAGGTCATGAACAAAGGGGCCTGCTTTGATGCATTTTCCTTTCATGTCTTTGGGCTTTACAGAGACAACAAGCACAGATTATTCTTGGTCTCCAGTTGCTATTCACCAGACCATCATCTAGCTAATTACGGGCAACTGATAACGTGAATCCAAATCAATGTGTCCTGGCCTCTGGCTCTCGAAGGACGTGATCTTTGAAAACCATCCCTGAGAGTGATATGTCGGTCCTCAAAAGGGAGCCTCAGTTCTGCTAAGACTGGAGGGGGGGAGGGGGTGAACAGGATGACTTGGCCGAAGCAACTGTGCTCGTCGGGCCGACGTAGACACAGAAGATGGCCGCGTCATTGTTTATCATTCTGTTTGACTAACTTTACCTGTCGCTATGCTCAAAAAAGCAGGACCCATGAAGATGACTGAGCAATACAGCAATTTCCACTATGTATGTATGTTATGCAAAAGAATGCAGTGATTCTTGTTCTCGGCCCCAAATGAATTTGTCAGTCGTGCACCGTGTCTATGGGATTATTAATTTTTAATGAATCATTAAAAGTAATCTCTAGAGCAATGAGATGTTTCATTGAGTAGCACATTAGTGTCATAATTCTTGGGCTGGAGTTTGAATCCCTTCCCCAACTCAGTGCATGTGGAGTTTGCATGTTCTCCCTGTGTCATGTGGTTTCCTCTTGCTGTCCAGAGATCCGCAGTTACACGGTGGTTTCTCTAAATCGCCCTTAGTGTGCTTGTGTGTGGGGTCTCCCCCGTTCCATACTCTGTGCTACCTGGAATAGGCGCCGAACTCCCAACACCCCTGAACTAGACAGCTGGAAGTATGGATGATCGCTGGTCTGCTGGTAATAACTGCATGTCGCAGGTAATGTGTTTCCTTGTGGGACAGCATGTACCATAGATCTGTGGGGTATAGATCCCCTCCTGTATTTAATGGGTCATGGGTTCAAATCCTCTGGCTTGATGGAATAATTATATCATCAATAAGCCAACTATTTATGTGAAGCAGAACACTGTCTGAGCCTAAACCCCAACCCCCAAAACTGTCTGATGGTGTATGTGAACAAATTTGCAGGCAAGTAAAGTATATCTTAATATTTATTTGTAATATTTATTTGTATTTATTAATGCTGATGCGTAGACATTGCAGTGACCCTGGATACTCTTTTATTCTGTGTTAGGTTAATTTTAAGTAAACTGTACCTTACACCAAAAAAGTCTTTAGCTCCGGTAATGAGATAAGCAGATATTTAATGGGTATTCCATTCCAAAAAAAATGTTTTTTGAATACTTACATATTTGAATGCATACATTATATTTTTATGTATGTATTTGCTTTCATGCTTGACGTTCGTAGTCTCTTCCATCCCAGCATGCAGTTAATGCTTTCTAGGAAATGCGTAAAATGCTCCCAGTGGATGAATATACAGTGGATGAAATGTCATATGGCTACACATATAGACATTTATGCATCTGTTCAAGATACAGGTGAATATGCATTTTGTAGATCCTTTGCTTTTAAATGTTATGTGGTTATGCTCGAGTGTATTCTGACTCGCACACACTGAGAATTATTTCTGATTTGTTCAGATGTCAGACATCAGTAATCAACATAGAAATATGACTAAAAACAAAGTGATGCATAAATATATGAAATGTCTGAAGCAGTACTGAGTAATTAGATAGGTTCCAAGTATCTCAAACTGCATTTATGATATTGTGGTCCACAACAGGGCTCAACACCGTGATGGAGTGAGACAGATGTTTTGATCAAAATGCAGTTTTTATCACAGACGTGGTTTATAAAACGTAGCCTACTGTGTTTTTCGCACTCTTGTCCCGGAAACATTCATCTGTGTACAAACACGTTGGCAAGTCCTGGGGGGTTTCCCACAAAGCAGGATTTCTCGGGTAGTCATGACTGTCCACTTGGAATGCTCCTTATCTAGTGAATACTGAGTTACATATCAATCTATGGGTAAGCTGTAGAATCAGACATGCTCTTTTTAACCGAAATAGTATGGTATACTTTTATTGAGAAGAGCATTATCTGGCCTGAAAATATTCCCAATGTGAAGAAACAGACCTTCCATCATCATTTTTTTTGTAATTATATACGGGTACTAATAAAATATCAACAAAGCCAGTTTGAAGTGTACCAAATCAATCCTGGTTTAGTGTCTTTAACCATGTTACTAGTCAGATGTATTCTTAAGCCAGTATTGAGTGTAAAATGACCGAGGCATGTCATCTGCCATAACATGCAAAATACTTTCAATTTATCATGCACTGACACTGAGTTGTAAGAAATAATTACAGATCTGTGGCAGCCATCATTATACAATGTAAAAATAATCTTGACTGCCTTGTAAATTCCAAACCCTTAATTTCAAAGAACCACAGAATGTCAGAACCCCGCCGTTCCTGAAAAAGAAGCTGTTGGACATCTGACATGTTTCAGATAACATATTAACATGAGCGAAGAAGGTAACGTTGTGTTTTGTATGTTCTGGTGGAGAAATATGGAGGAGGTAATGAAATTACGTGACCAAAGATTTGTCATGTTATGCAGTGATGATTATTATTAAAGTAAAATGCAAACAGAAAACAAAAGAGATTGACTAAAATGTCACTGAATGAAGCCGTTTAAAAAAAAAAAAAACATTACATTTTTCACTGCAAGTATATGAAATGGGCGGATGGATTGTAAAGTGCTCCTTTTCAACAAATAGATGCAATTCACCCTTTAACACTAGGTGGAGGTATTAAAGCATTAAAAAAGTGGAATGCAATGTTTTTCTTTAATCAACAGCACATGCTATGATAATAATTTATGTCTCTGTTTTTCAGGAAAATAGCATATAATTCACTGTCTTCTGTGACTAGCTATCTATATGTTTTCTGTATAATGTGTATTCTTGCACGAAATGTACTATAAAAGGACATGTTTTCAAAGCAAGCTTGTATATATTTTCAAGCATATTTACTAAAAGCAAGCTGATAAAATAACAATAAACCCACTTTTACAAGATGCACATTCAGCTTGATGCATACAGTTGAGAAAACGTGTCCTGCTCTCTTATAACATTCCTTAGGCTGTTGTCTGAACCAACTATTCGGTCTCCATAGCATCTTCAGTTGCTTGTTTATTGGGAGAAAATGTTCATCAGGCATTAAAACCCTGTACTACATACTTATGGTAGGAGTTAAAGTTTAGATGCATGTAAATTTATGCGCATTATTGAATTCATCTTCAAGAAATCATTTGCTGTAATAATACGTATTTTGCAGTTTATGTGAGCTCTTCTATGGTAATGCAAAAAAAAAACTTTGCCTAGGGTATTAAGAATCAGTATTAGTTTATGCATTAATATCTATAACATTTTACATTGGGCATTTAAAAAATAATTGCGATTTTACAAGCTTGCATGATGTCCTCCCAGCCAGGTCACTGACAAAAAAAAACTATAAACAGTGTTTTTACACCCCTGCCCTGCCCTGCCCCTCCCCCCGTGACCCTAACCAGGATGATGAACAGATAGAAGATGGATCAACGGAAAATGGATGGTATGCAGTCAAACATCAGAGTAGTTGGGATAGTTTTCTTTGGTTGCTCCTCCAACATCATATAGTAGGAAATACTCACAGTCTGAGGCTCTGAGGCTGATATCTCTATGGAAACAATGACAGAGTTAATTTGGATCAGATATTATTATTACTACGCACACCGCTTTTCACGGCAGTGGAAGGAAGGAAGGAAACAGCATGTCTATTGGGAGTTTAATGTGATGTGATTATAAACTTGATTATGAGCCAGTCTGCGATTAAATAAAGGAAAACAAAAGACAATTTAGCCAACATTTACATTTACAGGAAACAAGTTTGTGTATAGAATAAAAATAATTTAGTGATTTCTCTATTAAGCGTTATGTCTGCCTGCCGTGTGCGAGCATATTTTCTCCATTTGAGAGGTAATGCAGTTTATGAAGTCAATGAAGGCAAACAGGATGATACGGCCTCATCAGTCAGAGCAGGAGAATCCACTAATAAACACCTTTCAAATACACAATGAAAATAACTGCTCAGATTGCAAACCAACAACACTCACCATAGTGTGCAAATGAACAATTTACAGAAATAAAGTATGATATATTTTACTTTGCTCAATTTTGGTGTGATTACAACAGGACAGGTCCAAAGAAGTGCTTCCTTACAAAGGTTTTCTGGAAACACTTTCTATGAATGTCATGAACCTATGAAAATCATTCGCAATTCATTATATAAAGCATTATATACATGGCTATAAAAATGTATAAAAAAAGACATAACATGTTATAGCCATGTTTATAATGCATTATGAATGCTTTATAAAGCTCTTCTCTATAATGCAATATAGATAACTTTGTAGAAAATGCAGAATAAAACATCCCTAATGCTTATTCTGACCATTATAATGCATTATGAAGGTATCTATAGTCCATCATAGATGAGAGTTTCAAGTAAAGTTTTCTTACCTTTTTATGGACCTGTGCTGCCTACGTAGGACCAGACCAAATGGGAATATCCAGCAATATCTAACATCTACTCACTGAACTAAATACCCAGTTTAAGGTAAGAATTTAACTCTTGCTTTGACTAAATGAGCCAGTCAGTGTATGTCCATGACAGAGAGTAACCAAGTGCTCCCATGTCTGTATTGTTATTGCAGACCGAGTTGACTCATGGCACGAAAGACCTGCTTTCTGAAATGTTGCATTAAGTCATGCTGTTCTCCTTAATTTCCTGTCTTGATACCTCAGAAAAGAATTCAGGCTGCCATAATGATTACAACACTGATTTCATTTCCTGCTACTCATGAAATCTAGGCTGGTAATCAGCTACACCAAAATGACCATTTTGCTTCTTTAATCACATTTTTTGCTCTGTTCTGGATTCATGTTTCATTTTTATGATTTTACACTTAGTGCTCCAACTTCATACATTTAAATTTTAATGTTACCCCTTATAAAAAATAAATCAATCACAGCTTGGTTTGTTTCCTGGTCTGTGAGTTGTGGTCACACATGGTATCTGGATACAGTTCCTAGATCTTTTTTTTGGAACTTAATATTCAAGAAAACCTGAAAACTGGAAACTGAATATAAAGTATACAGACATGAAGAATATAAAGAAAATGAAGAAATAATGTGAATGAGGAACCCATTTAATTTTTATTTGTTTGCTTGCTAGTTTATTATTTACTTGGTTTTCCAGCACAAATTAAAGAAAAACTGAAAGCAAAATTTGCTTTCCAGAAAATGCCAGTCCTGTAGCCTTGACCAGGTTAAGCTGACAGAAGATGGATGGATGGAAATGACCACTTCCTTGTTTATAATGTATCACATCCAGTCTTAGAAATATAGGACATAATTTAGCTAAAAAGCCAAGGAACCTTTATCCGGGAATTCCTTGTTCAATTTTCCTTATTTGCTATGAGGGTCTGAATTTTGCCTACACAATGAAGACAACAAAAGTGGCAAAAATGGAAATTTACAGATCACAGGTCTTACCCCTTTCCCCACAAAATCAAAAAAAAAATGGAACAGAGTGTTTTTGAATAATGGCTTTGGACACTGCAGTGCTAATCCAGTGACCTGAACAAATTTACACAAAGTGTCATTAACCTTTACCACAATACATCAACAAGGTTGTGTTCTTAGCTGTTGATAATAGCAGTATTGCTATTGCCATTTATTAGATCATTGAATGCTTAAAATGTACTGATACTCATTGACAAGGACAATAAAGATTGCACCTTCATTTATTAATCTCTATAAACAATTTACTTATTCACTCATTATAAATCAATCGATAGCTTCATTGTAATAATGTTGTTAAAACCATGGCAGGGAAGATTATGCAATATAGTGTTTTTCCAACATGCTTTTCTTTATTTTACTGGCCAGCTACATCTAACATCTAAATTACTCACCTCGGGTGAGTGGGAGAACTTAAAGAGTTTTGTGGGGTTTCCTAATTTTCTCAGAATGGTTATCTGAATTATTGTAAAGCATTGCGAAAGAATTGTTAAACTCGGTGCCGTTTGATGTTGAAATGTCTAATAAAATTCCACTACAAACCCTTTGACTGTTACCTGTTGATAAGATATGACAAACTTTATCCAAGTGAAATTCTTCTTAATTCTGTTAAGGGTTCTTTCTCAATGTACACTAATTAATTTAGAACCTCATGACATGCTCTAAATTATGTTGGATCTTAGTAAGGTAGGAAACTATAAAGTCTGCCTTTACTATCCAACATACAACCAAAGAGACAGAGATATCAAATCAAGAAAAAAATGTCTTAAATTATCATTACCTCAAGACAACACTCCCTTTAATCCTGAAATCAAAAACAAAAACTGTAGACAAAAATGTCCACAGTGATCCATGAACATTCTTTCAATAAAATATTTTTTTCACAGCTTTAGAACCAGACTCATAAATAATTGCATGTGGAGAGGGATATCAAACTTGACCCACAAAAAACAGAAACAAAGTGTTCCATCTCCTTGGGAATTTATAATAACAATCCCCTCTCCACCCCCCCAGACTTTTTTTCTGTTTCTTCACTCTCACTGTTATACCCCTCTCTCCTGGTTATCCCCCAGCCTTTTCTGACCCACCCTTTTGCCTATTAAGAGTAATAAAAGACAGCCAAATTCGCTAAGCTCGTGAGTTCGGGAGCCCAGGAAGAGAGCAGGGGAGGTTTATGGTCTGGGACTTTTGAAAAATGGCTGCCAGCGTGCCACAGAAAAGTAGGTCATGAAACTGAAACCATGAGGCCTTTCTCGCACACCCCCACCACATCTCCTCACGTCAGGGTGGGGAATAGCCCGAGACAAGGCCCCCTCTATGCTTCTGACCGTCCAGCTGGACTGTCCATCACCTGCAGTAACCAAACACTTCTGAGACAAGTTGAAAGTCCATGTTTTTTCATTTATAAGCTAAATCCAGTGTGGTTATTTGCTCCAAGTGAGGAATCAGTTTTGATACACAGATACTTATTTTCTGGTTAAACTTCGCAATCTGGCTTAAGTAACTGGAGCAGTGCTGGTTGTAAATGAGGTACTGTACCACAACTTAATTACTTCCAAGTAGTTCATATTCACAATGTATTATTTCTTTAATTTAAATTAAATTGAATTGAATTGAAATTGAATAGTTTTAATACATTTTCCATCACGCACATCAGTTGTGATAGTTTTGTGAATATGTCCTCCTTTTTGCTCATACATCCATCAGTATATTTCAGACAATGGCCACAAGGTGGGGAGTAACCCAGTAATGCCAATAATAACAGTTAATTGTAAAAGTATTTTTAATTAAATGGTACTGTACATGCTGGACTTGCTAACTTGTTGATTGCTGAGAGTCGGGATCACCAAAACGACTCTTCATGCTCTTGGTTTACTTTGGGCCATGCTTTGAGCCCTTTTTTGAACAGAGAGCACCATCTAGTGGGGTTAGAAAATACAGCAAATGGTTCATGAGGCGTCATTTTTGCCATGATTTGTCGAGAGCAGTGAGCCTCAGTGGCTGTGCGGCCGGCACACAGCACAAATGCGATGGATTACAGTATGCAGAGGGACACTAAAGGCAGCATGGCTACAGACAGTCTTCAGTCTATGAAAAGCACATGTAAGTGAATTTAAAAATGTTGCGGTGTTTTTATATGATCATTTGTGAAATATTTCTAGATTTGTAGAATGAGACCTGTGCAATGCGTGCAAGTACAAAAAGTTCCATTCTTAATCTTTTATATTTGAAACCATCTTTCACTTGGATGGCTGTTTTTGCATGCAAGTAGTGTTTGTGCCTAAGACAATATGGCATTGTCCTTGAAGTAGGGCTTTTCTGTCCGACTGAAGGTCGGGAAACACAAATATAAATCGGCGTTGCATTGGCCTTGGGCGGGAATGTTTTTTTGTAACCGAGCTGCTGTAGAGCCATACTGATAAGCAAAGTGTGTTAATTGAACGAGAAGTACTCACCAAACACAGAACATCCTTTACCTACAGCACAGAAGGACAACATGAACATTTAACGACAGCTACTACTGACACTTAGAGTAATATTTCCATGATTATTTACTCTATTTACAGCCGGCTCAACGCATGGCTGTACGCTAGACCTTAGCCTGGTGCGCCTCAAACCCTGTGGTGTTACCATAACAGTAGCGTTAGGACAGATTCACAGTGTGATATGAGGCGCTGTATCAGGACCTACCATAGATAGATAGGTAGATAGATAAATAGATAGACAGACAGAGGACTCTATTAGCATGTATTACTCTAGTTTACCATCAAATGCTATGACATGTACTGTTTTTGTTGAACAGTTTGGATGGAAACGCAGATGCTGTGGTGCAGTTGTCATTCTCTGAGCCATCTTGAGTACTGAGTTACAGGTAGCCCCTGGAGGACACTATACTGAGTGACCCGGTGTTTTCAGGGGTGTCAAATTCTTTCACCGGCTTTGTTTGCTTATGAAAGGTCCCTTTGCTCTCCTTCTGCATGAGTGTGTCTGAAAGGCTGCAGTGTGTGATCAGGTGAACTGCACGGATGTTTATGTGTCACTGGGGGAATCAAGTCGTTGATAACGGCTCCCTGTGGAAAGGTCGTGTTCCGTTGTGGACACGTGTTGTTGCCGCAAATGGCTTTCAGTTAGGGCTGTCTCCTATGTCTTTAGCTTAATACGACATTCTCTTTACGTCACTGGCATTTTTAGCAGCCTACTCTTAGCGAACTGTTGCGTGCTCCATTTAAATTTGCAGATTGATATCAGGAGAGCTTTTCATGTCACTGGTGTTAGAGTCAAACATTCTTCATTTGCCCTTTATCTTCATGCCTCTGACCATAGTGCACATCGGTCTTGGGTTCTGTATGAGTGGGGAACGATATGGAGCTGAGCTCCAGGGCTAGGTTTTTTGCAGTGAACTTGAGTTTGCGTTGCCAGGCTCGGACGGGGCCAACAGACACATAACAGAACACAGCAGTGTTTTCACAGGTGTCGAGAGACTTCGAGGGAGCCGACCGCTGCATAAAAACTGGAGACGGCTCAGAGCGCAATTACACGTCACTGTAGGCATGCAAGGTTCTTCCCGACCTGGAACTTTGAGTGGGAGGGCTTCCCGTATGTCACAGGAGGACCAACGATTCAGCCACTGCAGGAATGAGAATAGGTAAGGATGGGGCCAGGGGAAAGGGGAGATGAGGAATGTGCAGGAGCACCCAAAGAAAACTAGCAGAGATCTAATGAACTCCTGCAGTTGAGGCCTGCAGAAAGATGTGTAATAGGCCGCAGTGTAATGCTAGACATTCGTCAGGTGGTGTCTGCATTCTATGATTTACTCCAGAGTTGTCAGGTTGCATGGAACATTTATTTCCTTTCCAATGCCAGGAAAAACAATCAAGGATTTGCTAATCCTTGATGACTGATGAAGACCACTCTATTTTTGACTAAAGTTTTCTGTTTTTAATTTTAATAGCATTGTCTATTGTACCAGATAAAAGTTAAAATGGGTATATACTGTATATTTGAAGTGAAGATCATAAACTGCTTTTGACTGGGGAGTGATAAATTTTTTTAAATTATCCCCAGACACCCAGCCTCATTGTATAAATACAATGTGGAATAAATCATTGTTCAATGAAACAAAACAAACATTTGTTTGCATTTTGCATATGGGTAATTCTAGCTAGAAAAACTAATAAATATATAAAAATAACAGGGATGAATTTTTGAACCACAACAGGCAACTGTGACAATATGTTTTTTTTTCCATTTACTCATGGGTTAGTGACAAAGAAGGCTTAGCAAAATGTGCAATGCAAAAATCTTTGAAAAGCTTGTCTTAAATGCATGCATTGTTTTTAAAATTGTCAGAAAAAAACATGATTTTAGTGTAGTAGTGGTTTTCATTTTGTTCTACATTAATTTTCCTGTATGTTATCATATTTTTCGAAAAATACTAGTTACGCCAATTGACACAAACCAGTTAGACCACATGACCATGTTGCTTCAACAGTCAAAGGGTTTGTTTGTTGAAGAAAGTGACACTGAAAATCAAGCATGACAGTCAACAACGTCAAATAAACTTTATTTTACATCTAACAAGGGTTGTGAATTCATGTCTCCTATTTTGATTTCATCAATCCATCCATTCATCCACTTTCTGCCATTTACTCGGAGCAGTGTAGCAGGAGCAGCAGTCTGAACAGGTATGCCCACATCTCCCTCTTGCCAGCCAAGGTATGCCCACATCTCCCTCTTGCCAGCCACCTCCTCCAGGGAATACCAAGGCGTTCCCAGGCCAGCCTTGAGATATAATCTCTCCAGAGTGTCCTAGGTCTGTCCAAGGTTCTCCTCCGGGTTGGACATGCCTGAAACACCTCCCCTGGGACCCGTCCAAGAGGCATCGTAGTCAGATGCCAGAGCCGCCTCAGCTGGCTGCTTTCAATACGGAGGAGCAGCGGCTCTCCTTTGTGCTCCATACCCTGTCTCTAAGGCTGTCACTCAGTCACTACCCAAAGCTTCGTGAGGGTAGGGATGGAGATCGACTGGCAAATTGGCAGCTTTGCATTCCAACTCAGCTATCTCTTTACCATGATAGAATGGTACAGCGTTTGCACTGCTGCCGACGCCACCCTGATCCACCTGCCGGTCTCCCGTTCCATCCTTACCTCACTCGTGAAGAAGACCCCAAGATACTTAAACTCCTCCACTCATGCCCAACCAGGATGTGGACTGCAGAATCCGGCTGTTGCTTCAGTGAACTGTCTGTCTACAGATTTGTAACATGAGCTGAATAATGAAAACGCAAATTGTGCTAAAAGCAGCGAAATTAAGTTATCCAATTAATTTTTTATTTTAGTTTTTTTCTTTTTCATTTGGATCAATGATAAAAAGCTATTTTTCCCAGCCTATTTATTTTACAGAAAACTATTTTTCTAGCTTGGCAAAATAAAATAAAAAAACAAAACCTTTAATAGCCGAACTCAGTGGTAATAAATGCTTTAATCGTGGTGAATTCCCCTTCCAACTTCTCATGAAAGCACAGATTGTGTCGAGCACATTTCTGCCCAATGTGCTGCATAAAGGGGAGGAGAGAGTGGTACTGGGAAAACTCACTGGGTGGATTAGCAGTCTGGCTGTGTCATACCCACGCTTTAGCATTTGAAACATACATTCCAATCTTCACACATAATTACTGCAATTGTTGCTTATTCTGGCTAAAAGGCAGGACTAGGCTTTCTTGTAACTTCTTTCCAGTTGTAACTATTATTATTCAGCTATTTAATAACTACATCATGTTTCTATTGCAAGATATAATCCTAACAAAATCACCCTACTAAAGCTAGATAAAACATAATATTGATTGACTATAACATCAATCCAACATTGATTTAAATAAAACCTTTTTTAGTTACAGATTTTTCGATACAATGCCTATAATTGTGTTGACAGTAATTTGTTGTTTTCCATATTTAGCCAGAAATTCCTGGTTATCTTTCTACCATCTTTCTTCCTACCATCAAACAGTGGAAGATGCAATGAATGAAGCAGAAAAAATATTAAATAAAAATATCTATTACATATAGTTCTGGAAAACATTAGGAAACCTCTCCATTTTTTTGTGTGTGTGTCTGTTTCTATGACATCCATTCCATGTGCAGTTTTTGTTGAATTCCAGCACCAACGCACCTGATTCAACTTAATGAGGTACTGATTATCTGAACCACGCTTCAACAAACAAGGATTGATTTGGGGACCACTGCTATGGACTTAACCATCCTATTTTAACAGGACCAAATAGATTTCAGAAACAGATTCCTAATAATACATTTTAAATTATTTTAATGAACATGCATCATCAGTTTTGAACGAGAAGAAAACTGATCCTGATTCTACTGGCAGAAGGATATGGGGAGTGGCAGGTTGCTTCCCAACTTAATATTTCCAGGAGGGCACAAGCTCATCTGACGGTGCCTCGTGATTAGAAGGGTGACACCAAATGACCTTCAAAAAGAATAGGAAGTTTTAAATGATAGGAAGACCAACCAGCGAAACTGAAAAATTTGATTTAATTTGTTCCAGAACTGCATATAAGGGGAATAGGCTCAACTAGGCTCAACAATACTTAGACAAAGAGAATTGCGTTGCATTAAATTTGATCTATTTTCATCACATTGATCATCAGTGTATGGTTACTGCAATAGTCAAAATAAATACCAAAGCTTAATAAAAACAAACACAAATCTACAAGCCAAGATTAGCATTAAATGCGCCCAGAATGCATTACATAGTGCTGTATAAGTAGTTTAAGAAATAAGCTATTATATTAAGCTTCAGGGGTTGAACAATGAAACTAAAACAAATTGTTTTTAGACCACAATAATTTGTTGCTATGGTGTAGGTCCTCCTCT
>JAODKF010000002.1:7271769-7318837 GCA_026779585.1 Mormyrus proboscirostris
CACGGCACCACCTCTAGGGTATGTATGCATGCACCACCTTTATGGTGTAATGTTTGAACCGTTGGGTGAACATGGTCGTCCAGAATGGTTCAGTAGCCCTTGGCAGTGATGTGCCCATCTAGAACAGGTAGTGGGCCTAGAGATTGCCATGATATTTCAGCCCAGAACATCACTGATCCACCCCTGTGTTGCACTCATAATACATAACATTTCAGGCTGCAAGCCTCTCTGGAGTTTCTCCACACTGTAACCCTCCTAGATGCAGGAAAGACATTGAAAGTGGATTCGTCTGAGAACAATACATGTTTCACATTGTCCACAGTCCAAGATTTCTGTTGCTGGTACCTTTGAAACTGACGTTTGGCATTGGCACGAGTGACCGAAGGTTTAGCTATAGCAGCACGACCATGAAAATTGACCTTCTGGAGCTCGTTTTGGTGGAAACAGGGGAATTGAGGTGCACATTTAATTGTGCAGTGAGCTGGGCAGCTGTGGTTTTATGTTTTTTGGATACAATCCGGGTTCGTACCCGGACATCCTTTTCAGGCAGCTTCCTCTTACGTTCACAGTTACTCCTGCTAGATGTGATTCATCCTTCCTGGTGGCATGTCGACATTACCATGGCTCTCGAAACACCACAAAGACTCGCTGCCTTGGTCACAGACGCACCAGTGAGACACGCGCCAACAATTTGAACTCTGATGTCTCCCATTATTGTGTAGATTGAAGTATTTCATGTATAGCTATTGCCATGCTAATTCAACCTTCACGCTCTGCAGTGACGTAAAGCATGCCGTCACTGCACTCCGAAACAGTAGAAGCATATTATACAGAGTGACAAATCTCGTACCTCTGTCTGGTGGTCTGATGGACGAGTCTGGGTTTGATGGATGCCAGGAGAACGTGACCTGCTTGGCTACGTTGTGCAAACTGTAAAGTTTGGTGGAGGAGGGATAATGGTACGGGGTTGTTTTTCAGGGGTTGGCCTGGGACCCTTAGTCCCAGTGAAGGAATCTCTTAATGCTTCAGCATACCAAGACATTTTGGACAATTCTATGCTTCCAACTTTGTAGGAACAGTTCAGGGAAGGTCCTTTTCTGTTCCAGCATGACTGTGCCGCAGTGCATAAAGCAAAGTCCATAAAGATTGTTGGTGTGAACTTGACTGGCTCCTACAGAGCGCTGACCTCAACCCCACTGAACACCTTTGGGATGAATTAGAATGGCGACCTTCGCATCCAACATCAGTGCCTGACCTCACAAATGCTCGTCTGGATGAATAGGCATAAATTCCCACAGACACACTCCAAAAAGTTGTGGAAAGCCTTCCCAGAAGAGTGGCAGCTGTTATAACTGCAAAGGGGGACCTACTCCGTATCGATACCTATGGATTTAGAATGAGATGCTATAAAAGTCCCTGAAGATGTAATGGCCAGGTGTCCCAATAGTTTTGTTCATATGGTGTATGCTGATGTCAGACACATTGTACATAAGGTGTCAAACGTACCGCCGATGGTTCTGAGAGTTTGTATTGAAAGCAAATAAGTTATCTGGTTGAATACCCATGGCCTGATATTCGGGTATAAATCTGTATAACGTGATACTGTTGTAAATTCACTGATGGAAATGTATACAATGCTTATTGCTCAGGTTCCTTTTAATATATTTTGCAACAAGTCTAGAACCAGGGAAGTATGAAACATAAAGTGGTGTTCACCCTTGTTTGGATGATATTCAGCACTGGTTTATAGACACGCATTTACCTTTAGTTATGTCTTAACACCCAGTTCAGTACAGTTGTACAAATTCACTGGACGTAAAGTAGCATCGCAGCTGTTTTTCTAGCCAAATGCACAGTTACAAGGACACCAAAGAGCACAGGGAGCCGTGCATGTTGTCAAAAACTGATGATCTTCATCATTGCATTTTCTTTTTTGATAAAAAAGCTAAATGAAATATCATGTTTTTAAGTTTGGCAAATATAACTTACATTATACAGTCAAAATCTTTACATCTTCACCAGGCTGTCAGCATTACTCTCTTCTGTATCCCTGGGGTATTAATCTCACCTTGCTGTCATTTCACGTTGTATGCTTGAATCTTACATGAAGTCTCGCATGCTTTTCACCTTCAACTGATGTTTATGTTCCTGTTTGACATTGATAAACATTGTGTGTTTACATGATAAACATGAGCTTAACTAAACACTTAAGTCAGACAGTGCAGTGCAAGATGGGAAGTCAGGTGACTGTTATGCTGGTTTAAACAACGAAGAATCGAATGTGCCAACACAAGTAAAGGTACTAATATGAGATATGCACAGTCTAATTTAACCGATTTTTGGATTGCAACTGGTTGTCAACTGGTTGCATGTTGGGGGTAAGTAGGATGAAGTACCATGAGGCTGGTCTCTTACCAGAGACCTCAGATGCATTTTTCACAACACTGCACTGGTTTCACAGTCTCAGAAACTCTTTGATGGTTGACTTGTATGTTTTTTCTTCTCTGTATATTTTTCACATCAGTCATTCATCCCTCTACAGCAATTGTTTACGTGTCTGTGGGTTATACCCTCATCCTGCCCAATTAAGGGTGTTTTGGTACGTGGCATTGCGGCCTCAGGGATGTGGGTTCGAATCTGGCCACAGTGCTGTGTGCAGAGAATGTTTCTCCACGCTTGTGTGAATTCCCTCCCACGGTGTGCTTGCGTACTACCTGCTGTTCTGCTGTCAGTTTGATAACCAATAATACGGAGAAAAAAAATTAGTTTGATGCATGCATGTGCTATTAAACTGTAACTCCGATGAATACATGGGGACTTGGGAACACTGACCATTGCTAGGAGGAATAATAACATAATGCTATGCATACACACATCTGTTTCCACATCCTGGTAAGTAACCATTGTTTTATTACCCTGCATGACATTGGTTACATTGTAGTTGCTATGAAACCGAATTGCTTGCTGCTCTTTCCACTTATAAATATTTCTGTCTATTTCCAAGTAAATCTGCATTGATTTATTTTAATCCAAAATCCAGGATAAGTGGGTAGAAAATCTTTATTTAAGAAGAAAATTCAAAACATTTTGCACACACCAGAGCAAAAGCAAGTTTAATTAGTCAGGATTTTATGTGCACTACTATAAACACATTTACTGACTTAGTCAGAGACAATAACAGCAATAACTATGTGTCTGAGCCTATGAGCTTTAATTCCCTTCCCAGTTTGTTTTAAAATGGGCTGTATGGAGATTGAAAGGAGACACAGAAGGATGAGCACAGCCTCAGTACAGTACAATAGCAGATCAGTGCCCAGAACCTCCCGGTCCCCTGCATTTGCCTCACACAGAAGCCGCTGGATTACGACCCTAAACAGAGCTGGCTATTGTGTAGTCCCCTGCGGGATTGGCAGTTAGCGCAATGCAGGACTAATAAGTAACAGAACATAGAGGAAAAGCACAGAACTCAGCCAGAACTCTGGATCCACGAAAACTCCTGGGGCTCTGGCTTATGTTGTAAAAGCTGAACAAGTTTGTTCCAAAGTGCAGAGAACTGTGAGCTTGCCATTTTAAAGATACAGTACATTTCTGTTTCTACATAAGACCATATTGTTGATTGGTGGTGTTCTTCATGCAGTCATGAACTTTATTTAGCAGATTATTGGTAAAATGCAAATGTGCAATGAGTGCATTTCCAGTGAAGTTTATTTCCCTTTATGCAGTGAAGCAGTAGTTAGCTTGTAGGAAAACCCTGAGAAGTTACCAAATTCCCCATAGGTGTGTACAGTATGTGTGAGTGAGTGGCGTGTGAGTGAATGGTGTGTGAGTGAATGACGTGTGAGTGAATGTCGTGTGAGTGAATGGCGTGTGAGTGAATGACGTGTGAGTGAATTACGTGTGAGTGAATGACGTGTTAGTGAATAACGTGTGAGTGAATGGTGTGTGAGTGAATGTCGTGTGAGTGAATGGTGTGTGAGTGAATTACGTGTGAGTGAATGGTGTGTGAGTGAATGGTGTGTGAGTGTATGGTGTGTGAGTGAATGGTGTGTGAGTGACTGGTGTGTGAGTGAATGACGTGTGAGTGTATGGTGTGTGAGTGAATGGCATGTGAGTGAATGAGGTGTGAGTGAATGATGTGTGAGTGAATTACGTGTGAGTGAATGACGTGTGAGTGAATGGTGTGTGAGTGAATGATGTGTGAGTGTATGGTGTGTGAGTGTATGGTGTGTGAGTGAATGGTGTGTGAGTGAATGACGTGTGAGTGTATGGTGTGTGAGTGAATGGCATGTGAGTGAATGGTGTGTGAGTGAATTACATGTGAGTGAATGACGTGTGAGTGAATGACTTGTGAGTGTATGGTGTGTGAGTGTGCCCTGTGAGGGGTTGGCACCCCATCCTGGGTTGTCCCCTGACTTGCGCCAGTAGCCTCCAGGATAGCTGGACCCTCCACAACTCTGAATAGAATAAGCAGTTAGAGAAAATTGATGGAAGGGTGGATGGATGGAGAGATTGATGGATGGAATCCCTAAGATGACAACCTTTAAACATTTGGATCCAACCCAAGCTGCTGCTTGTCTGCTATTGAATTTTAGACACATACATAGAGCTCTGACTAAGACATGTTGATTTCCTTTTTTGTGTTCATTTACTTCTGTTACACATTCTCTTGCGCATACAGTATTAGTTCATCATTGGCTTCGCACAGGTTTGCAAACAAAATATGCTATTTATATCTCTGAGTGGATTTATGAAGCTTTAGGGGTTGAAAGATTCCCGTGACCTTTCAGTTGTTAGGAAAAGTTAAAAGTTTGGAGAGAGGCATGGAAACAGAATTCTTGGAGAGATGGCAGAGAAGCTTATACTGCCAAATACATCATTCGGGATGTAGATGGCAGGCAGTCAAGGCTTTGAAGTCTTCTGTGTTGCAGGAAACTTGTCAGGCCGCTGTTAACTTATCCCGGATGGCAGGTCCTCCACAGCTAAGTGGGATATTCCCTGTCTGGCTCATACTGCCTTCTGAACCTTTCTCTTCTGAATGTCCTTGTTGCTCAATGGGATCAGTTCGGATGGGGACCAGGGGAAGCAAACTTTGGTCTGGATAGGATCAGCACAGATTGTGTTTTAGATTGAATTACGTTGGAAGGTAGGTTTCAAGTATAAACCACTCCTGTTTTATCTGGAAGTGAAGGCATTTTTATGTTGCTCCAGTGAGTTATGTTGACTGAGGGAAAACAAGAAGCAAAAACAAGAAAGACAAAAGACGCAGGTGAAACAATTATGCTGATAATTTTGAGATTGTTTGTGTCTCATTCTAGTTTGTTTCGCATAATTTTTTGTTTATTTCCTTTTGTCAGTTTTTTTTTCCCATAAGTAAATAAGAGTTGATTTTTAACCCAGATAAACATTTTCTAAGCAAAAGTTTTTCCTTCAGTGCAGGTGTTTTCCATATACAGTAATATTGTTGTATAAAATGTTTGGGAGATGTTTATGCACAAGGAATCTGCAGGTCTGGGCAAATCAGTGAAAATAAGCCGAAGCCTGGATGGATGAGGTAAAAATGGTCCAGAATGAATATTTCTGAATAGAAATGTGTAACTTTGCCAATATGTGCTTGGCAAGATATATCTCAGAAAATACTTTTGCTGATGAAGGCGTGTAAGATTAACATCAAACAAAATGGCAAAAGAGCACAGAATAAACACAGTAAAGTTAGTGAGCAAGTAACAGCCTCGAGCACAGAGGAAGCGCTGTGCCGGTATTCCATGTGTGGTTCACAAGAGAACAGCATTAACCTTCAAATGCAAGGATGCCACAGCAGAGTGCAGCATTTCAGCCTGGCCCTGCCATTTAGGATGCGACCTTGCCAAGCCAAACTGGGCCGTGCACCCAGGAACAGGCAGAAGCAGGTGTCTGTTCTGCTTGCAGTGGAAGGAGGAATGAGCAGGCTGCTGTGTCTGTGCCCCGTAGATCCTTCCAGGACAATGTATGAAGGTTCTGGGGAGGATGGAGGTCTGGTCTGAGTCCTAGCCCAGAGAGATGCTGCTTGCCTCGCTTTCCTGACTGAGTTCTCTGCTAATTTAAATTTCAGACTGCAGGCTGCAATTTGCGGCTAGTAGGGGACACAGGATGGGAATGATGCAGGAATTAACTCTACAATTAAGTCATGATTCTTCTACTAGAAAAAGCGGTATTTTTATTGCAGTTTCCATGTGGATGGGATTTTTGAGCTTTCTTAAATTAAGCTACATCGCTCCACCTATAGACACTTTAGTCACTAATATCAACATGGTAGTTCATCAAGTATCAGTGCATGTGTTTATTACGTATATGTTACTTGATGTACCTGACACATTTCACTGGGTCGGAGTTAGCTGCTTCTGCAGATATGCCGAGTGATGCTTTCCGGTATACATGCTTTGCTATTTGACATATGATGTACTTCATAATTATTAGGCCATATCATCTTATTTTTTGGGGATATTTCAGACTTGTTTGTTTTGACAGAAGAAATGTCAAAAGGAAATGAATGTCAAGAAGAAGGCACCAGATTAGAACAAAACGCTGCCTTATGTTCACCTTAAAAAGAAAATCTCTGAATAGATGCTTCCTTCTTCTAATTGCTTTGGTAATACATACTGATTGACTATAGTTTAGTAGAAATATACAAGCACATTTCCCCCCTGCATTTTCTAATGGGGAATGTAGCAGAAGGTCACTTCTATGCAGAGCAGGATTTATAATATAAGAGAAGGTGACCTGTAAGCAGAGCAGGTATTTATAATGTAAAAGAAGGAGACCTGTCAGCAGAGCAGGTATTTATAATATAAGAGAAGGTGACCTGTAAGCAGAGCAGGTATTTATAATGTAAAAGAAGGAGACCTGTAAGCAGAGCAGGTATTAAGGCAGTGATACGGACATCAGGTACATAGGTACATCAGGTACCCTGAGCAAGGTCCTGCCCCCAAGCACTGCTTCCTGAGCGTTGAATTAGCTGCCCCCTGCTATGTCACATTGTCACATATGGGTTAAATGCAGAGGACACATTTCGTTGTTGTGTGCTGTGTGCTGTGCTGTGTCAACAATAACAATTAATCACTAAATTCTAATTCTAAATTCTAGATATCAGAGAAAGGTAGTTACAGAAAAAAGTTCATTCAGGAGTCGTAGCTTTCACTGTGTATTACTTTCAACTTCATGTTTTCAACATTTATGCTAAAAAAGAGTATTAAATGTTTGCTTGAATGGAAGTACATTGTTTCACAAAATAGTAGTTTCATGTTATTTATATCATGGTTTCTTCAATTGCACTCTTTAAATTAACATCTTCTCAGTTATGCCCCAGTTTCAGCCTTCCAGAACATTTTTATGCTAAAGTAGTCTTATGTCCAATAGAGAGGTTTTATTTTCAACATTGAACATGCCTTTAAGTTTATCATACAAACATTTATTAGCTTTCCCTTAAACCGATGAAAAATGGCTTGTTGCTAGGCAATAAAAATGTTACCAAAACACAGAGTATTAAAAAGGACAGTGAAACCAGACAGTTCAGACTTTTGTAGATGCATGAAGTAAATGCACTGGCTGTGGGACAGGCTAAGCTAAAATAGGATACCCATTGCTCTCTTGAGAGTGTGATCTATGTCAGCTCAGAGGCCCAAGGAAGCAGGGAATGAGTGAAAATTGACTCCATATGTGTCCCGCTCTCCTTTGATCAGGCCACATAATAGGCAGAGTGATGTTTACAAAACAAGCAGAGGAATGTTCGATGTGTATTTTAATTAAGTGGCCCATATCAGTCATGAAGTGTTTTGTTCATGCCGGGGTTCCACACGAGCTACAATGTAATACATCAATTAAATAACAGATAAGGCTAACATAAATAATAAAGATTTAATACAACTGTTCAACTCTAAAGAAATGTTCAAGTGAGGATTTTACAGCAGCCACAAATTAAGGATATATGTAGTTGTCTTGACTTCTTGTTAATTCCACTGGTGCTATTTTTTATTTTTAAGTTATTATTTTTGTCTTGTCTCATTTGGATAATCTGTTTAGGGACCATCAGCCAGAAAAAGACATCTGGCCCCACTGCACGTATATATGGTACGAGATACAGATTCTTTACTGCGTCGTTTTATTTTCTGAATAATGCTCCGTTACTTGTTTTTTACAAACAACAAACCCAACAGGCCAAGCCTAATGGTTTATAACTCTAATCTTATTGCTGTTGTACACTAGGTCTGACCCTTATGAGTCTGGGTGAGCATAAACCTTTACTTTTTCTTACAGTGGGAAAGAAGAGTGTGGCAGTGGGATACCAGTTACTCTGTCACAGCCTGACACAAAGTCCTTCTCAGGATGAATAGTGTGTTACTCAAGGAGATCTCAACAAGAACAACGCCTTGAAAACACTTGACATTCTTCGAAAATATAATTATTGCAATATGTTGAAGATGAGATCATGAAGAATTGAGTGACTGTTTCTGCCTTACATATTATCTCATTATTTTGAGGGGGAAAAAAAGCATGTGAGAGCCAAGCTCAGGTTAGTTCAGTTTAGCTCAAACATTGTTTCTGGAAATGTCTGCTACATATGACATGTGTGTTGCTGTCTGTTTGTTTGAGAAAAATTTAAAGTTATATTGTGTTCAAGACAGAGAGGACAAATTAACACTCATATCAGTAGAATGATTCAGGTGACAATTTTTGGTAAATGCCTTAAATAAATAGACAAGGTGACAAGAAACGGTTTATGTCAGATAGCAGACACTGGTTATATTTCAGTTCAGATTAGATTAAATATCCATAAGGATCACTGTGAATAATATCTATACATCTACACAACAAATAATATAGTTATTTGGTCTATATACGGATACTAAATATATAATCATATATTATGTTTGTACAGTTGCTATGTATGAAAATATATTTGTGAAAAAAATTATTAATATGCAATGCAAACATATAAAAACCATAATTTAGTTTTGTTCCCAGCTATTTGTATATATAATACATTTGCTGTATAGCTATAGTACAGTGACGTTAGATTTGCATTTAGAATTTGCTATAATCTAAATTGTGAAATGACAATAAAAAAGACCTTGATCAAAAAAAAAAAAGAATTTGCTATAATCTGTTAGTGAGAAAGGAAAATATTCCTTTATTGCATCCCTATGATCTCCAGTGGCCTTTATCCTGTAGTTAATCGGCACGCATAAAACGGCCTCGGACTATACTGAACACAGTCTCTCACAGCATTCTAACTACTTGATAACTTAAATGGTCTGGTGGTTGAAAGTTATGGAAGCGTCTAATTCAGCTTTGAGATGGGCAGCTAGAAAATCTTTAGCGTCAGGTTGCTAGTGTTCTCTTATTGGTGTACTAACCCTGTATGACAAATCTCACACCTGTGAGGCAGGTTAAATGATTATTAATCTATGCATTTTAAAGAGTTTGATGACTCCCTACAATGAGATACATGGATATATTTTCACCTGTTTCAGTTTAGAAGTGCAAGTGAACAATACGAATAGATAATGTCTGCTGGTCTGTTATGAAAAAGCCTTGCTATTTGCTAAAATTAAAATGCAAGAAAATAGCCATGAATGTGGTACTAATGAAGCAGAATGATTTATTACTTATTATGAATACTTGTATTGTAATTTTGACCACCTACTTTGATATAGTAGTATTTAATTACTATAGGAGTGAGTAAAAAAAATTGTTGAAGTCTTTAAATCACATAATGAAGCTACTACCTGCTTCCTCTTAAAAAATTAAAAGTTCAAACGGGAACAGGGCCAGGAGCAATATAATGCAATGTAATGGGAATGAGCTCTGCTCTTAATTAAAGGAATATCGCAGAACAAACTACAAACAACGAGTGAACGGAAATGGGAGCACGAAAATGTGATTTCCAGATGTAGGCCTTGATTATTATGCCAAAAAATATTCTGCAATCAAATCAATGCTTTTCCTTTCACCCTTTTGAATCCTTTGATGAAATTCTAGTTGCTATTTATAATCATAGATACTCTATAACAGACAAAAGCCAGCTGGTCAAAAGTATGCAGAAGAACAATACAGAGTATTACCTGCATTATAGGAAATTTACTACAGAAAATAAGAAGCATCACTATTCCTGCATGTTTACAATGAGTTGCTCAATATGGTTTATAATGAATCGTTTATACACACAATAGCACCATTGTGAGACTATGGTAAAAAAAATTAATCATGCAGGTTTTGGGGTCCAGAAATGTCTTCTATTATGTCTTGTTTTTCTTCCACAGATTTTATGAAAACTAACATATTAACAGTCACAGAAACTAATTGCATTGTTAATTTATTTTATGAAGAGCGGCATATTAATAGGCACAAAAATTGCAATGTACCCGCTGCTTATTTCAGTACTATACAGCAACCAATTTTTTACTGTTGTTGTTATGTGAAATACAGTCATTTCTATTCTTTACAATCATTAAATAAAATAAACCTTGATTTGGAAACCATGGCAAATCTTTCAGTAATAATGTATCACAAATAAAATTTGTGTCAGTTGTCTGATATAGGATGCATTTCTTTGGAGATTATGCATAATTAATGAAATGTGGAATTTCATTTAGTTGTCCATAAATGTACATAAATATTTAATTTTATTTAATTGTACATGTCGTAGCCACTCTGTTTATCCAAGACACCCCAAGATAATGGTTGTCACTGATATGATAACTGAGTATCACTTGGGCTTTGATTGAGTTTGGACTGATGATAATCATGTGTTCACCATGTGCATGAAACAGACCGTAGTGGCTTTGAAGATACAGATTTCAGATTTTATGTTGAATTTAGCAAGAAAACTTAGACTAAGATTAAGACTTTTAATCTAGGTCAACATTTGTCATACTCACTGTGAGACTGTGATAAACTCTAAATCAAAAATTATTAAACTGTTTTCAAGATCTCTTAAAATAGATCAAGTCTTATAAATTGTGCAGTGCTTTTAAGCAAGTATTAAGGCATGAGTTTAAGTACACAAAGACATGCCAAGAAATGTAGAGGAACATTTATTACAAAAACATGGGTATTACAAAGCTATTCTCAAATACACAAGTACAATAAACCGACAATGCTTGTGTATGTCTAGACTGCGGGGTTGTGTCTGCAAAGGAAAGTGCAGTCAAGCCGGCCTCTAACTAATGATTTCCCCAAGCCTGTTTACATTCCCTACAGAGAAGGAATAGCAGAGTGAGAGAGTACTACACAAATAAATGAAAATAAAATAAAAAATGTAGTAATCAACAGTCTGCTAACAGTCAGAAAACACAAGCTGATTCCTTTTCCTCACTGAATGCTCTTAAGATATAACTTAAGATATAACTGTATTTGGTTATTCATCCTTTCCAGGGATTTATTTAAGATTATCCTGTGCTTTCTGTAGCCACAACCCTGCACTGAGTAGATATTTATGGAAAGCAGAACTGGTTATCTATTGATGGAGTGTTAAAATATTTTGTTTAGAAACAATAACTGGAGGAATTGAAAACATGGGACATCGGTAACGTGTCAAATGTTACTGCAGCTCTGCTCTGAAAAGCATTAGATATACTGACCGGATCGTGGAAGAGTTTTTTTTGGGAGAAATTGTGACATACTTATGGCATATGTATATCTATTGTAGACTTGTGGCATACGTATATCTAACGTAGACTTGTGGCATACGTATATCTAACGTAGACTTCTGGCATACGTATATCTAGCGTAGACTTGTGGCATACGTATATCTAACGTAGACTTCTGGCATACGTATATCTAGCGTAGACTTGTGGCATACGTGTATCTAATGTAGACTTGTGGCATATGTGTATATAGCATAGACTTATGGCATATGTATATCTATCGTAGACTTCTGGCATACGTATATCTAACATAGACTTGTGGCATACGTATATCTAGCGTAGACTTGCATTTATTTATTTAGCAGTTACTCTTATCCAAAGAGACATACAATAGCAGGGTCAGCCAGTGCCTGTGGCAGTTTGAGTTAAGGGCCTCGCTCAGGGGTCCAATGGCCAAATGCCAGATTTCAACCCGTTACATTCTGAGAGTGAAAAAATATCACTTTCACGTGTTTTAGTACTTTTTTGACAAATTATATTATATTATTATAAATAACATGAGCAGTCACTTTTTATTTGTTTACTATTATTTTTCTTTTAGTTAAATGGGTTTCTATACGGTCTATAATGCACAAAGGCATGGATTCCCCTGACATCTGATAGCGGTGGTCATGATGGTCAGAGTACAAAGCTCTTGTCAAATGAATAGTCCAGATTTCTGTGTTTGTGGGGAAAATCTTGCCAGAATATTTCTTCTTATAAAAAGACCATTTTTATTGTCAAATTGTCCGCTCCCTGATTTGACTAGACGCATTTTAAAGAATCAAGCAATGGTGGTGTTTCGGACCATCTGGAAACACTCTCATGTGGCCTGCCGCTTTTCGTAGCTTGGTGTTCCATTTACTCTTATCAGCTGCTTTCGCAAAGCGTTCAGTATTTCACAAAGCTCACCCGTGAGTTGCATTTATTAGGCTTTAACTGCAAAGGTCATCACACTCTGAACCTCTTGAAGAGCTAGCGTGATTTACGTGTTTATTTGATGCTTTTAGCTACAGCATGACCTGCGGTTCAATTTACCTACTCTTACGCCTGAACATCTAAAACAGACTAAGTACGTCACATAAGTAAGTTAAGTGAACCTCAATGTCTTTGATCATGTTAAAATATGATGTTACTGATTGTCTTGGAGGCAAAGACAAATAAACAGACAGCCAACTTTTAGAACTAGATGAACTTCGTTGCATTCATGCTGCAATGCTGATGTTTATTTTTAACAGTAATGAATTTCTGCTGCTGACTAGTTTTTTTTATATGGCTCACAGTAAAATAGCGCTAGAACTGAGGTAAGTATTAGCATTTGGCTAAGTAGCGTCAAAGCTTCTTATTGCTGCCTTGGCATTAGGTGAATAAGATTTAAAAATGGGTATACAAATCCATGCTTTGTTATGCTGCTGGCATAGCTAATACACTGTAACTTTAAGGATGAACAAGCAACGTGTTCCTCACATGTAACAATTCCAATTCCCTGTTATCTTCCGTATTATTTTATAATTTTTAAAACAACAGTTAATTAAGACAGTTGGCATAACATAGATGTCATAAAATGCGTTGTGTCAGCACAAAATTGCCCATGATTCTTTGTATTAAGGTATATAGATCTTGTATGGCCTATTACGTGGATTTCATGGTTTAGACGGTCCGCATCTGAGAGCTTTCTATTGCTTTGTCTCTGTACATTTCATCCTGTGAGAATGTTGACGAAAATCCAATGGAAGAAATAAGTATAAATGACGTACACAGCAGGAAGGCTGTCTAAACGGGTCCTTCCCGCATTTTTACCATTGTCTGACCCCAAGCGTTTGCCTGATATGTACAGAATACGCACGGACTATATGCTGTGCATGAATGACCACATAAGTAAGTAAAATGTATTTATTATGTGCCTTTCACAGGAAAAAAGGTGTCACAAAGTGGTGTACAAAGCTAGAATTCAGAAAAACATAAAACAAAAATACGAAACGACAATGTAAAACACCCAAGCAGAAACAGACGACGGTACATAGCAAAACACGATTTCACAGAATCACATTTCCCCAAAAGCCTGAGGACAGGTAAGTGTTAGGCTGCCTTTTAAATCTTTCAACAGAATCTGCAAAAGGCAATGAAGGAGGGCGATCGGTCCACACCTTGGGGCAACAATTTGAAATGCCTGATCATCACGCCTTGTAAACGTTGTCTACTGCTTGATCAGCGGACCTTAGAACGCGGGCAGCCAAATCGGGATGTACCAGATCCATCATGTACTGCGGGGCCCGACCTTAAGGCTCTGCATGTATGGGCTACATCGAGCAGTTCTGCAGGGATAAAAGTAGTTCTTTCTTTCTGGACAAAGAATACTGCACACTGTAATAAGTATCTTGAACTGTGCCTGTGACTTACCTGGTGAAATGAGATCATCTCCACGGCTTTTTTGCTGTTTAGGGTCCTCAGAAAGGTGGTCATTTGCCTCAGGTCCTTGGGTTTAGGGCAAGTGGAAGCACAGCAAATTATGCTGAGGAATTTCTTATCTTGCGAGTGTATTGCTGCGTGCTGTTGTTATCTCGTCCAGCAATCATTAGGTGTACTTGTTTCTTTCAGATTACCACCTATTCCATTCTCGCCGTATGATTAAGTCTGCATTTGATTATGTGCGTGTCTGCGGAGTGTTGATATCCACCAACATGATATCCACCAACTGCTACATTTCTTAAGATCCTAACTAACAACGTTTACCTCCCTGAAAATCATGCCTATTACAGTAAAAGTAGTGTGAAATTCTTTGTTTCGTGTTTTGCTCTTAACAAGTTTTCAATTACATAAAAGTAGGTTGTTAAAAGCATGGTCTTTTCCATCGGGGATGTCCTAGCTTTTTTTTAAGAGTTCCTCCAATGAAGGTGACCATTATTGCATGTAAACCGATCCTCCTCAAATGTATCCCGAATTCATAATTCAATACCGTGCCACAAAATACGAAGTTGTTAGATTATATTTTACTCACCAGCAACCACCTTTTTCTTCTTGCATTAGTTCTACCTTGTCTGTGAACCTGGACTCCAAAATTTGAACACATGACTGTTTGAAAGAGAAGCAGTCCAGATGCTCACATTTACTGCTGTCATTCAGATAGTCGTCTGCTCTGCTCCTAAATCCAGGATATGGGGATGAAAGGGAAAGAAAACAGTGTGTGGGCGATTGTATGGTTTCAGCTGAGCCTGGCTGTTTTGCAGAAATAGCCATGACTTCAGAGCATAGTTTTACCGTCAGGCTGGTTCATTCTGCGGCCTGTTTGCTCTGCAGGAATGTTGAGGTTGCCTGTGAGGATCTGTAGGCTAAAGGGATACTGACCACATGGCTAATAAAACAGAGTTAGAAGGAAAAAGGAAGATATGGGGAAGGGAGGAGAAGTCATTTAAAATATCTGACAACAGTATGGGCAGTGACCTTGCCTCTTGCATAGGAAAAGTGGTCATAGCACAAGAACTGAAAAAAATGAGATTTACTCAAAAGGTAACATTTCACATGAAAACGGAAAGTAAACTTCTGTAAAGTAGCTTTAAGTACTAAGTTAATTTCTTTCCTTGAAGTGTCATTGACGCTATTTCTAGGTCCAGCTTGTTGTCGTGTCAAGCAGCAGTTCCTGGAATACTCAACTCGATTATGACTATTAACTTCCCGCATTTCAGCATGACGGATGTGTTCTGAAAGGATCAGGATGGAGGCAGCACAGTTATTGTGCAGAATATGTACGATGTTAACTTTATTTCTCTTTCTTGATTGCCGTTGTGTGCATTGGCAAATGTAAACACAGCAGCCATTAAAGGCTAATTTGCTAATGATCTTTTCTCCCCTTATGTTCTACATCTTTTCTCCCCTTGACTGTGAAGGCATTTCCTTCAATGTGGAGGCGGAAACTTTCTTTTGTGGTATTCTGTAAATCAAAGACTGTTCTCAAGTGAGACTTTCAATGTTTAATTTGAATTGTAAATGATAAAGAATTAATGGTTATTTACATTTAGTCATTGCGGTCGTCCAACTTTCCGACCGGGCTCGCTCGTAAATAACTGGCTGGCAGCCAGGTAAGGGGCGGATAAACACGAGTTAATCATGTGCGGGGTTAGAAGTGTAACACCAAGCTTGCCAGTGGGAACACATGGAGAGCGGAAACAGGCTGGTCGGGGGGGGCAGGGTGGGTGATGGACGTTACGGATGGGGTAGCTGATGTAATGGGACTCTCCGGGAGGAAGTAAACGCCCGCCATCCAGACGTCTGGGTGATCGCACGTCTGCGGTCTCTCCTCTGCGCAGGAGAACAGCACTGAAGGCCAGAGGTGTGCATTGCACACACCTGAGTCACACTGACACGTAGTGTGTGATCGATTTGACAGCGCTTGAACTCTGGTGGGAAATTCCCTCTATAGACACTGGCTTCCTCAGATGTTTTTCCCGTTGCTGTGATGTTTCCCGGATGGTCAACTACCGTGATTTTTTTACCCATTCTCAGGAGCCAGTTGTACTATTAAACATAATGTATACCATGGGTTAGGGGTCTGGAAAGGTCAATGGAAACTGGAAATGTAAGGATCTGCTGTACATATAACCCATCATAGGTACAGAACACAGCCCTTGTGTTACACTTTGAAACATAATGCAACTGTTCCAAAGTACAAGACCAGAGTAACATTCATCCGATCTAGAAAAGTATCAGTATCATGAATATTTAGAGAGCGGGGAGCTAGTTTAGCTCATCCACATTGTGCTCCATTATATTGCTCTGGTCCTATAAATGAATCTGTGTAGGTATCTGTGTAGGTATTGTCTTACAGTATTAGCTGCATGACTAAAGACAAACACCTTGACTGAACATGTCCTATACTGTCCTATACAGTAATTCAGAAAGTCTTTCAGCTTTCTTTTTTTCTTTCTTGAAGCCTGTCATTTCAAAGCTTGTTCTGAGCATTTCCTGGGGGTGGAATTCACCTTTAAGTGTTCTTCAGCCTCCAATTGGTTCTGCAGTGTTTGACACCATACTGTAGGTTGTCCCTATTCTCCACAATCTGATCCAGGTTTGCCCAGAACGAGCCCCTTCCCTCCCTGTCACTTTCTAACTGTTGTCACAGCACTGAGGATAATTCCTTCTCCTTTTACACTGTATCCGGAACACCGAGAGACTCAGAAATTGCGAAATGCGTCAAACTTCTAATTTTTTGACCCGTGAGCCCTGATGGAAAGCTACAGGCTGCAAGCTTTGTGTTTTTGAGAAACGCCCCTCCCTTTCCAAGAAAGGCAAACCCAACAGGCCTGCTAGAACTGTGACACTCAAGCCAGACTAATGTGAACCATTTGTTGACAGGACTGCATCCAAACCGGGTGCCCACCTTTTCCTCAATGTCATCCTGTGCTGTTAAAAAGGGTAATAAGGCAGGGGAGAGGGGGTTGTTTGCTTCTGGGACAGATTACTGATGTTAATCTGTGTTGAGACAATACCATCAGCCTTTTACAAATAATGTCACATGTAATACTTGTGTGTAAAGTATATGAATTTTGCGGAGCTTTTTTAAACAGATGCGTCTGAATTCTTTACTTATTCTTTTAAGATTCTGAACTTACAAATTGGAAGTAATCCAACAAAGTATGTCACTAATAGATGAATCATGAAGTAGCTTCAAAAGGATCATTTATATCAAGCAATTACTATATTTGTTACTATATCTGTTAATTCTGTAAACCTTTGTGAAGTGCTGAAGGAACAAATAATGAATAATAAATCCTTGATCTTATGTTTGTTCATCATTAATGAATCTTAACTTATCCTTTATCTCAAGTAGCTGCTATATTTGTTCATGATTTGTACTTGAGTAATAAATGAGTTACTACTAAGTCACTAATGAACCGTATTCTAAAGTGCTACCGATTATTTTATTCTCTCTAGCTTTATGGTTCTGCTCAGGCCTGTGTAGCACTGCTCTGTTTTTGCAATGCAGTGAATTTTGGAGAGAGTCTGTGAAACTGGAACGTTTCAGTCATCCATTCAGTTACTGGGCTTTCTTTGAAGACTGAGACAGTGTAACATCTTGGACACTGTCCTTAAAGCGGTGAGTCATCTGTGCATATCCTGTAGCTGCTTGCAGTTAGCAAAAGCCTTCACTGTACCGTAAATCTGCTTGTGCTATGCACTGTGACTTCAGTGACAAACACTCCCTCACAGTTCTTAAACGCCATTTGGTCCAGCATATTTGAGATACAGCAACACTTCCAACCCTATTTAGTGGAATGTTTTCTCTTCATTCGTTGGCATCTTTTATTTCTCACAGAAATATTTGGATGTTTTAAGTTATGGAACACGAACAAACAATACTAAAATAACCTAACCTCTGAGATGGCCTTACATAAAATTAATTTTGGATGCTGCAAAGGTCTAGTTTCCACTGAAAATGTATGTGAGTATTTTGTATCTTTCTCCAAATTCCAAGTAAACTTCTAATTAGTTTACCAAAATCCCCTGAGAGAAAAAAAATGATACTAGAATTTCACAAAGAGAGATTTTCATTCAGTTTATTGCTTTCATTAAGACGATTTTCTGCATAGAAAACAGAAAAGGTTAATTTGAAGAATAAAAATCTGATTAGATGTAACCCAGACTGTGGGCATATATTGGAGCAGATTCAATTGCTACCAGGGCAAGAAAAGAAGAGGAAAAAATATGATACTAACCAGAAAACAGAGCCGGCTTTATTCAGAAAGGGAAGGAATTATAATTGACTCAGTGATCAGTTGATAGCGCTCAGTTCAGATTGTCATCTTTGTTGAGTAACTTTACAGGCCTGGATGAGTCTTATTTTCAATGCTGACATAAAACAGAGGGGAATCATTTGTGTGACCAGACTGTTAGGAGAAAAGGTTATTGTTTTTTTTTATTATTGTTTTTACGTTTAGTAGATGATAAAACCAACCCTCCATCCCCGTCATTTCGGTCTTAGCGTTCTATGCTCAGCAATTTCTTTTGAAATGATATGTAATATGTGCCATTTCCCAGTGCAGTGCAGCTCCCCATGAGAATTTGCTCCTGGACCTCTTGACATGACCGGTTCCCCATAGATGTATTTGGATTAAATGTAAACTCCCTGACCTGAAGAAGAGCTATTTGAAAACATTATGATGAATTTAAATGAGGAACTTATTATATAAAAATCCAATGTATTTATATTAATATGTAATAATCATAAAAGCTAATTATTACATGTTAGCTTGCCAATCTGTACTTGTTGGGCCACTTTAGTATCTAGATGAGAATTGAGAAATGATTGCAATTCTATCGGCCTGTACTGCCTTGGGACCGAATCCTGGGGTACCCTGTGACCCCGGCCAGTACACGCAGCTTCTTTTTCTTTTTTTCGTCAGTCCGCAAATTCACATTGCTTCATATTGTTTTTTTCTTCTTCTTCTTCCAGTTCTTTGTTCGGCACATTATGGTTGTTTAGTGATGACGTTTTAGTGGTCTCCTGGTAAAATTTTTGGCCTGCTACGTTGGTTTCATTCTTACCTTTGAGTCAAGAGTCTCTGCATTTCAACTTAAGAAGGTTTTTTCTTTCTTTTTTATGGGATTTTTTTTTAAGTGGAAAAGTAACCTACAGTATCCCACTCGAAATGCCGCAACAGTTTAAATCAGTGGCTCCGACTGTCTCCATAAGTACCATATAATAATAAATTAAATAAAAGACACATTTTATACACCATGATCTGATCTGATCACTGGTCCTGTACACATGACAGCACACCCCCCTACAGCCACAGGTATGTAGCTAAGACACCCACGGACAGACGATACAGGAAACCGGCCCTCCGCTAGCACACATTTTAACGCTGTAATCAGAGGTCCACTCATTTCCGAGAACATCACATCCACCGTGAAAAGCTGCCATTTCTCTTCCGGGAACAGCTTTAGCTCTCCTCCCCATGGTTAAAGAACACAGGTTTATTTGGGAATTTGCTTCTGTGATGTAGATTCTTAATGAAGGTACTGAAATCCAGCTGCGGGGGGCGTGATGGTTCAGCAGACGGTATTGTTACTTCACACCTCCAGGGCTGGGGGGTTTATGGATCCTGCTGCTGCTCCTTGTGCGGGGGGGGGCTTGCACATTCTCTCCTTTTTGCACACCTTTCTCTCCACACTCCAAGAACTTGTAGTGTGTGTGTGTGTGTGTGTGTGCGCGCGCACGCGCGAGCATGTTTGTGTGTGTCCAGGTATTCCTTGCCTTGTGGGGACCAAATGTCCCCACAATGTGAGTAATACACATTTTGGTTTACCTTGTGGGAATTTTTATTTTATAAAAATCCGTGACTGCAATGAAAAAACTGAAAATGCGAAAACTCTTGTATTTTGTTTGGTTACTTATGTTTATGGTTAGGGCAGGGTGGGGGTTAAGGTTGTCATACTTAGCATTAGCATTTTTCCCATAAAAATGAATCCATAAAAAGAAATGATTACATGACTATGTGTGTGTGTGTGTGTGTGTGTGTGTGTGTGTGTGTGTGTGTGTGCGTGAAATAAAAAAAAAAGCCTGGTGATTTCGTCCCCGTCTTCATCCCTTACCATGCTGACCGCATTGCAAAGCTTAAAAGCATTTGGGTGGGACGCTCTGCAGTATCTGCGGGGCCAGCATGCGCTGATCCAGGGAGTGTTTTTAAAAGTGGCCTTTGGCAGTAGGAAATGCACCCAGCCCTTTCCTTTTATTCTAACAGCCACTTCCACAAAAATACTTTCACGAGTTATCACAAATGCCAGCAAGAAGGTAACAATAAATAACGAGGAAATGGCATTTAACTTGTGGATGGCAGTGACCTATGATGAATTGTTAACGGGTCAAACCTGCAGTATTTGCTGGCTAAGTGTCTGTTCTGTCGCTAAGTGACATTGTGTCTGTTCTTCAATGCTGAGCTTTTGCTTGCCAAGAGCTATAAGAATGGCGCACGGATAAGCCGACACTAGGCGTATGTTGGGATACTTTCATATGATGTGATGAACCTCCATTCATTTCAAAATAATATTCATATTGTTAAAATAATAAAAAATCAAAATGTTTACAGCCAGCCAGTCACAGTACATAGTTGGACCTGGTTTGAAATGAGCAAGCGGTTGGATAAATTGTGAGTCACTTATGAAGCAGTTGTTGTGTATATGTGAGTCGTTTTCTGATTTCTAAATTGTGCAGCGGACGTTCAGTCACCATGCTATAGGAACCCCGAAAAGTACACAGCATTATGAAAACACTAGTCACAATAAGAAGTTGCTTTAGTCACGATAAGAAGTTTTCCCAATTCTTCAGTAGTGATATGTCTCATAGTGCTCATTGGCTTTTCATTGAGTTGTGATGAGAAAATCTAGCTGGCAGCTGAATCGCTGTATGGTGGTTGTGTAAGGCAGGGTTTCCCGACCCGATCCTCAGGGACCTACATACGATCCGTATTTTTGCTCCCTCCTGGGGACTCTTTGGCAGTGTGCTGGGAAAGAACAAAAATGTGGACCGTATGTGGCTCCCTGAGGACTAGGTTGCGAAACACTGATGAAGCTAATATGTCTGATGCAGTATTTATTATTTTGCCGTTACAAATCCCTGAGATGGAGGAAAAGAGCATCTCCTTAGGACACCAGAAAAGATCATTGTTATATTCATAAGACCTTATCTGAATGAGGTCTGCGTTGATGCAATTAGGGTGAGGAACCTGGACAAACAGAGAATGAATCAGGCTGAAAAATGAAATGAAAAACAAAACACAAAACTGAGTGGCTCATAGATGAAGGATTTGTGCCCATGTGAAATACAAATAGTTGAACATTTTCTGGGCCTGTGAAGCACATTAAACAACTTTGAACAGTGATATATACCACAAAGAATGATTAAACTTGAGCAAACTATTATATCTACTGCAAGGTAGATCATAATGACTGTAACACCACTATAAACACTGGAACAGCGACAATAAATAGAATTTACAAAAATAAATTTATTTTTAATTTATTCCTCGAATGATGTTTTTGCAAAAATCAAGGTCACGTGTTGATTCGCAAGATCACAAAAGCTTTCTCCACTGCAGGTACAGGTCATCCACTGAAGATCTCAGACTGAAAAAAGACAGAACTACATCTGCTTAATCATGGCTATAGTCTGTTAAAAAATGTCTTTATAGGACCCAGTGATAGGGAGTAGCTTGCAAAGGGATGTTAACCAGAATGCCTAGGAAATATCGTCCAGCTCTCAGAAGAGGAGCCCAGCTTTGATGGCATGTCAGCTAACATTTCCTCTTGCTCTCTCTCCCACACACAGCTGCTTCACAGAGAGTCACTCCAGCCCGGTCTGATGGGAGGAGAAGGAGCCTAATGGTGTCTTAGGCTGCGTCACATCAGAAGTTCTTGAAAAGATCCCGCAAGTGTCTTTGTGAAACCGTATATCTAAATATATGTCAAGGTGGCAGTGATAGCTTGCTTAAATACCAGCTGCTGTGTGTTATTTCAAATGCAAAAGCAGAAACACAGCTGGGGGCTTGAATATACTGTTGGCAGCTTCTAGTTTCCCATGTGTCCTCAATGAAATATTTAAATATCACCACACAGCCACAGAAACATCAAAGCACTGTTATTTGACGTGGTGAAAGTTAGCCGAAAAACCAAAATCAGTGATGCTAAAAAGAATCAAACAACACCTACTATTATAAAGTCACAATTACCTGTCTCGATTTCATTGAACTGCGTTAATTTTTAAGTGCATGATGCGTGACAGAAAAACACAGGGGAACCACTGTAAAGTTTAGTCGTATCACTCAATGATTGTGCATGAAAAAAATCTCCTCAAGAGTAAAGCCCCATAAATCAACTTAAAACTGTGAAAATATAGAACAGATCCATAGTGCAGAGCATGCAATTCAGTTTGTTCAAACTTTGTTCAAAATCTCTCATCATTCTAAAAAATCCTGCAGACTGAACATCTGGGCCCAAAAACAGCCTGGTAATGTTATGACATTTTATGTAAATAATTGATGATCAAATACTGTTCCACTTGACTGTTCCTGCGAAACCCACCAGTGTGCCATCACACTCCCACTTCCAACTCCGTGGTTATTTTTTCTGTCTCGGGTCTCATTGATCTTTTTCAAGAACAGACAAGAAAAGCAAAAAAGAAGTGCTTGTAATCTAGTCCCATTTGTGCACATTTTCATAATCATACCAATTTTTTTTTAAATAAACCACTTATTTTCTTCTTTTTTCCTTTTTCTTTTTCCTTACATCAAAAATGTATGATACGTGGATTAATGCAAACAGGAAGGTCATGGCGGCAGGAGCGGAGAGGTACAGATTTCTTAAATTGCCCTGCTTTAAATATGAAAATATATAACAGCATAATGTGTTCAGTGTGCTGAAAGCAAACCATATGAAGGCAGACAAAAGGCCCACTGTGTTCCTTACAGGAGAGAGAGAGAGAGAGAGAGAGAGAGAGGGAGGGAGAGGGAGAGAGAGTGAGAGAGAGAGAAGCAAAGGAGGTGTGTAGAGACACACATGAAAAGGGCAGTGCATTGTAGCATTTGTGCTTGCCCACACCACGGCACCGGAATACAGGTGAGCTCTCCTTCTGTAGATATGCCGCTGAGAGATTGGCAGAGAGCCGCTGTCTGGATCGTGGAACAATAGGACGTCTGCTTTGACAGTACACTGGAGCTTGAGCGTGGGTAGATCTTGGATAGCCCAGAGAGTGCATGAAAGAAAAAAAGTTTTCTAAACTGCATGCAGTCAGGGACTGAGGCAGCTTGAAGGCATTAACTGCATGTATAGATATGTGATTGTTTTGGGAATTTGAAAATGAAAATTTTGTGTGTGTGTTCCATGAGAGACCATGATGCAGGCATTTTGCTATTGTGCTTCTCTTGCACACAGTGCATGCTTCACATTAGCAGGGTTGCAAAAGTTAAGCTTGGCGGCCATTATCTGAAAATTTGATCACGGTGCCAAAAAGTCAGAGTGAGGTCAGTGCTCTCCGGTTGTTGTGATTGCCTTAATTAATTCCAGAGCTCTGTGGGTAGGTGACCTTAAAACAGGCTCAGGAAATGCGCCCTGAAACGCATGAACATGTAAACAGATTCTGGAGGAACCTCCTCAGTTCAGGAGAAAAGGACAGAGCAAAATAAAATATAAATTGTGTAGAAGGGTTAATAATATCAACAGCAGACTAATGCCTTAAAGACATCAAAAGCAACTTTTGAGTAGCACTTTATCTGGAACACCCCGATGTCCTGACTTGCCAGCTCCTTCGATCTTCTGTAACTGAATACCGCTGTGTAACCGTAGACGGCACATACAGTGAAGGTGCACATTTGATGGTAACAACTTCCACACTAGTCGTTGCTTTCAGGAACACAGGGGAGGGTGCGGGGTTCCTCTGTCCATCAGAGACTCATTTTGGTTACTGCACCTTTGTTTTGCCTTTTAACCTTCCAACATACCGACAACCTTGACTTTCTTTTGTTCACGATCATTTTAATTAATAAAAAGCAATAAGAATCCGTCGGCCATTACTGCTTGCAGCTCTAGTTACCAGTAGCGGCACTTATCCACAGACTCAGGAAAGGATGGATGCGTTCAGTTTGCTTGGTGATTCTGAGGTCCTCCAGAAGACCAGAGGTGAAGCTGATTGTGTTTTTATTATTTGAACATGGATTGTGTCTAAAGAATGTGAGGAGGGGAGCAAAAAAAATGTGAATACAAGTGTCCTGCATTACATGGTGATTATTCTTACAAATTACCATCTCCAGGGAGACGCCTCTGCTTCTCCTCTGATTTCACGCAGTTCCCACCTCCACCTCCATGCAGCTGCGTCAGATCTTGCCACTGACCTGTGGAGCTTCCATGTGGCCTGTGAGGATCAGTCATTCTCAGGTCGTTTCCATTCGTGGCCCATTCCTCTGCTAATTGGCCTGGGCTGCCATGTGCTTTTCTTACCAGGGAGACGACAGGAAGAAAAAACATTGCATATGGGACTCGCTTAAGCCAGTGATTGACAGCGTGCGCTTTTCATGTCTGTCATCACCTCGTGTTAGCCAAAGCATGCCACCAGCAAATAATTAAGCTTTATAGACTTAAAGCTTGAAGCGGAACCCCAGAATTACAGTATTTTAAAGTACTTGCGGGTATTGAATGAGGCTTTGTTTCAATGAGGACAGGTCCTCCTTTTTTCGACAACATTGTTTTCCAATTGGCCTGTGCTTGCCACATGGTAATAACTATCAAAGTGCTTCTACGATGTGAAGAAACTTGCCATTCCATTCATAATATAAACATGTCAATCAAAAGCCAGAGGAAGCAGTTTCGGATTAGGCGTATTATATTGCCCATAGAGATGACTTTATGTGAACATTTCCCAGAGGGAGAGATAAACACTTTTACACTTTTCTTCTTTTTTTTAAAAAAATTTATTCCAGTGTTTCGCAGTTGGGGCCTTGGAGACCCACAGACAGGCCACATTTTTGCTTCCTCCAAGCCCATGGTGGGGAGCTGCGAGGGAGCAAAAATGTGAACTGTCTGGTAAGGAGCCGAGAGGGAGCAAAAACATGGACCGGCTGTGGGTCCCTGAGGACCGGATTGGGAAACGCTGCTTTATATCAGTTATGTGAGAAGCACAGGTGTAGTCTGAGGCTGACATTAAAAGAGGTATCGGAGCTGGAATAGCACACCATGATCTAGTATTTGTCGTCGCCAGTCATGAAAGTCATAATAGTTAAAATGGTTATGAACGCAAAACTTTTTCTACTCAGGTCGATTTTTATATCCAATGAAAACCCCTTAAATGATACTTAAGTATTTCTTTCTACTGTAAGATTTTTGGGCTATCTGTTTCTATTTATTACCATGGCTGATTTCAGGATTATTGGCTCATAAAAATCCAGTGTCTTCTTCCATTACAGAATAAAAACACTAACTGAAGCAAAACATGAATATAAAAAATGATTGATGTTCAATGTGAAGCATACCTTCTGAGAATACTCATTTATCTTACACGCATTTTGTGTCCCATTTTTTTTTGAGGTGTACTTGGAACACATTGTAGTATCCATTGTGTCGTAAATGTGTTGCTCACGTCATTCTTGATGCGGCAGCTGCAGAGAAATGAGCTGGTCTGTGAGAAACGCCACTTAGGTGAGAAGTCCAGGGAAATCAAAGGCTTCTTCACCTGACAGCGTGTCCCGACAATGCAGCTGTTTGTCTCTCCATCTCCTTGCACAAGACTTTTATTTTTCCAGCCAAGCCTTGTTCACACCCGCGTGACGGCCATTGTGTGAGTGTTTGTGCTTTTCATCTTCCTCTGCTTTTTGGCGGGAGGGGCAGGGGCTGTGCAGACAGCCTTCCTCTTGTTTGTGCCGTGAGTCAACTGTAGAAGAAACATACTTGGGAATGTAGACAGTCCCCGGTTGATGTGCTATCTGTGACTGTGATCTGGAGGTATTCAGCAAGCACAGACAACATCCTTTGCTTTGCTGGCCTCATTTACTCAGAAAATGTGTGTTTTTTCCCCAGAATAATGAATTTTACATTTATTTAAGTGTCATAACATGATGTGAATTTTACATGAAAGAGGAAATACAGAAGGAATCAATGGCATGATATACATAGATGATAAGTGAGCTGATAGTTTCTTTCTTTTGACCTATAATTTACGTAAAATGTCACTTTAAAAGGGGGATGATAAAATTAAAGTACTCATTTCCAAAATTGTCATTGCAGTTCAGTTTCAAATGTAATTTTTTATTCACTACATGGTAGACTTGATTGGCACACGCCCTGCAAATGGGTAGACCTGTTTTTATGATTAATTTCTCATGACATAAGTGCCAAGAGCTATGTCAGAATGGGGACGAGGTGCATTTCTGTCCACTGCTGGATTTGCCGGAGCCTTACTGGTGTATAAGGCGCAGGGGTGCTGTGTGGCTGGATGGTTTCGGACGCTGTGCTTGTTGCCAGTTCAAATCTGTTATTTGGCACAGTGATGTCACCCTTGTGCCCCTGAGCATGGCTCGTAACCGCCATGGACTGGTTGACGCTGCTTTCGTAATCAAATGTCACTTCGGATAACAGCATCTGCTCAGCAAACACAACGCAATGGGTTTTGTGCATCGTCAATATTTTACTCCTGGTTTTTCTCGTCAGTCAGAGTGGACTGGGAGCAGTGACATCAGTCCTTAGGTGACGTCGTCTCGGAGTCAGAGGTTGAGCTGTAAGGCACGGTGGGTGGCATAGCAGTTAGGACGGGCTGTGGAAGGACTGGTGGGGACCAATTCACGCCCAAGTCAGGCACTGTTAACATGAGGTATAACTTCACTGATGGAGCCACACAGACACTTGTAGGATAAATGTTACTACTGAACAAATAGCAGCATGCCGACAGTCAGCCTCTAAACAATGCTAGGCATTCCATGTCTTCCTTAAATTCCACCTTCGGATCATTTAATTAATTAACTTAATTCGTTAAATAACGTCATGAGGAATTCGTTGGCCAAGCACGGTATGCCAGTGGACACGTCAACAAATAGACGGGTAGACTGGATGGTTACTGAAGACACTGAGGTGACTTTAGGTGAGGTTCTGCAATGGAGAAGCGCAATATTTTACAAGAAAACAAACAGATTTGTTTGTTTATTTATTTGTTTGTTTCTGTTTTTTCATTCGTCCATTCATTTCCCAGGCCTACTAATTTTAGCTGAATGTGCTGGAACATGCAACCCTTCGGCAAAATGGGTTTGGCAACGGCTTCCAGTACAAACGTGCCTCTGATCTATGGTAACTGCAGCTGGCCGTACAGTAAAGCTGCGGGTAGCTACAGAAGCGTCGGGGATGGTCTGGCGTGAAGCGTAGCAGCTGTTGCCATCTGGCACATTTGCATTTGAGATGGATGGATGGCTGCTGAGACCTGCATGGTCCCAGGTCATGTTACTCTACTCCTCGTGTTCTTGCCCAGCTTTGGATATTGGGTTGCTTTGCTGGGGGGGGGAAACAAAACCAGGCTGTCTAAATAATTTACTGCCCTGCTAGACTAACAATATGTAGAAACCATCCTTATTTCTGCTGCTTCTGGGGAAGATACTGTTGATAAGAAAAGCACAAAGCCTCCACGAATTGCAATGCGGTTTAATGTCCGTAGCACGTGTAACATAATAAGAGACAGAAGATGCTGAAAAATGTCCCTTCAGCATAATAAATCAACAATCGTAATGTGACATACAATAAACCATATTATGGGCTTTAAAAGATCTGAGCTGTGCTGTTGAAACGTCATGTTCATTAAATATTTTACCAATTTGAGAGTAACTTCATGTTTCTGAACAAAACGAAAAAAACCTGTTGTACACATTGCTTATAAAATCTTATAAAATCAATGCAAAACACTTTTCCAAGTTTCTCTTTCATACCCTGTTGCCAGTAGTGAATTAAACAGATAAAAATAATTTTATTGCACTACTTCACTGCCACATAATGAATCATGTAGACCTTCATAGCTGAACTCATTTCACATTAATGCATGTTAGAAGCCTGGAGTAACAATAAAAAAAGAAGAAATAATTCATTATCTTATCGTACTGGAGAACATGACATTCTGATAATTAACATTTTTCTTCTTTCCTGGTAGATGGTTCTGGACCGAAAACCACGCCTCATTGGGAACAGAAGAGTCAAATGAGTGTCGGTGTCTGACAGGAAAGGCCTGAGCTACCGGCTAAGACCCTCCAGATGTGACTTTTACTGATAGAACCCAGTGACAAAGGAGCTGAGTTTCAGTGAGGTTACACAGATACGAAGATGCCTTCAGACTGGACAAGGATTTACGTAAAGGCTTGACTCTTTTTGACCTGGCGCTTTTTGGAAGACTCTTAGCTAAATACACCTGTCAGTTTGGCCCCGATGAAAAAGGAATAAGCACGACCGAGCGCCCACCCCCATTTTGAAAACCATTTTCACTTCTCAAGCACCAAATTGATGATTTGGGATTTTGAATAAACTGTGATATACAATCTATGGATAGTATTATGCATGAGAGACGCAAATAAACCACCCAAAGCCAAAACAATGCTCTAATGCTGTTAAGCTTATGACCTTATTTTGACATCGGCAGCCTTTTGACTTTTATACAATCTTCGGCACAGACGTTAGACTTCATTTGGTGTCTCTGTTGCCAGCAAATTCCCAGGAAATAAACAATCAGCCGTTCCAAATATCTGTACTGCATACTGCAGGCAACACAGGAAGTTGTAAAACAGTTTTACTGCTAAATTGTCATGTTCTGAGGTTCTCGGTGTAAAGATCCACTAAGAGCTTTTGAGCTTTAGTTCTGAAGATGTATGATCTACCCTAGAGACAACTACAAATATACAAATATACAAGGTGTTCTAGCTTAACTGGACATTCAAATTGCCCAATATCTGTGACCTTTTTTTGTCGGAATCTTTTCACTAGACCCATTTTGAAGAAGCATCTGGGAAATAGAGACATCTTTGAGAAATATCATAAAAACAAAGTGTTGTTACTCCTCAACTTTCATTTATTGGCATTTTTTGAATAACTGTCTGTGACAGAGGAGGTGGATAATAGACACTGATGTTGCAAAATCTTCACACTGGAAGGTGCGCTCCTCCTAGCTTGTGCCACTGGATGTCTTGGGATTTTTTCTGAAGCGTCACTGGTGCTGGATGCTCTTTGAGTCACACGGGTTGCGCCTCAGTTGCAGTGTTCAGTGACCTTCCCTGACGCCTGCAAAGCAGAGTTTGAAAAAGGACACAAAGTCAGTCCATTAGCGCTCCAAATAGCTTCAGGAGACCATCTCTGGTGGGAGAACTGGAGAAGATGCATCAACAAGTCAAACGACAAGTGACCTGGACTGGGTTAAATTCCTTTGCTAGCCTTGATAAAGAGAGACATGACTGTAAGGTTGCCAACGGAAACCCAGCACTAGGACCCAGCGCCGATCTTCCAGGCAGAAAGACAAGTAAATATTCCCTACTTTTATCCTTATTATAATTGAACTTGAATTGAATATTTGTAGCATATCTCCTGCTTCCGAAACTCTGGATGAAAACTAAATCTGAATTTCTGTTAATGGCAAGCTTCATATCTAAAACGCGCATTAAAACTTCTCCTTGTGAACGTATCACACTTTTGCTGCACTGTGAAAAATAACATTTGCATATTGAACTCAAGTGGAATGCAGAATTTAGATTCAGCCAATCTTTACTCTGCTCCAGATCTCTCTCAAGATAAACAGTTTAAAGACTCAGTGAAACATCTGTCTCTATAGTCAAAAGCTAGTTGAATTCCGATTATTGCACTCATTATCCATTTGTTTACAAAAACTGCTTACCAGTTAAGGTTTTGATACTTTTTGGTGTGAGTGGTGACTTAAATGCATCCGTTCAATGTCTAACTGCTCATTCTGGTCAAGATAACGTGTACAGTTCGAATCCTAGACCTGGGACAGGATGCAAATCCAGAACAGGGTACATACAGTCACATTTACCAAACATGTGTCCATTATATTTTTGTAGTTTTATTTGCTAATTTTAAAACTGGTCCTTTTCCATAGCTGAGTCTGAAGCTATGCTATTGCTTAGCCAGATGTACCATGCAATTTTATAGAAAAGAAGAAAGGTATTCTATGAAGTGGTTCACTTCAGAAGTACAGAGGGAGGCAGTTTACTCTCAAGACGGGTCTCAGCTCATCAACTGCATCACTCTTTAAAAGTACTTATGTTATTGTATCGATATCCGGAGAATAAGTGCCATGTGACCCTCAAAGGATAATAAAGAACAGTATAGGGCATTCAGGACGCCTGTGATTAATACATTTTTGGACAATTTAGTAGAGATTTGTATTAAATATTTTACATATGCTGAAGAAAAGTATATATTTGGGAAATATAATTTTTAAAGAAGAACAGTCATAATAGTTCCAGTCAGAAAAAAACCTCTCCTTGTAACCTTATAGTTTTGTTGTCCCGTGACAGGCAGTGTTTGCCATTACAGCGTGTTATACAGCTCTTGTGCTTGTTTGTCCTGTGGCTTACGCATATGGGAAAAGCCACAGGACTGTCAAAGCCAGGCTTGGTGAACATAGAAGCTGCCGCAAGCTTCAGAGAAAGATTTCTCTTTAGTTTTCTTCAGAAACATAAAACTGTACATCTGTCAAGATGTATAACATAAAGCAAAAATTCTTTTAGATACATTTTTTAGACAATGACACCTGTATTGTGGTGGCTTCTATGACATAACTGACTGGAGAATTAAAAGTTAAAAATAAAATAATACATTGTATGTCAAAGTATGTATTTGTTCCCAAAATCTTTAATAATCCAACAAAAATGTAATAATCCAACAAAAAAGTTATTCAATTCAACAAACTTTTGATCTACCAGGAAATAAAATGGCTAAAACTAAAACACATTTATGCATATGAAATGGATAATAGTATTAAGAAAAGCAACCTGTCTGCAAACATGCTATTCAATAATATATCCAGTATTGAATTTCATTAGTAAATATAGACCAGCAATTTAAATGTAGAATCAGCAATGCACAGTGTGTCTTTATTCTATCAGAATTGCACCAAATCACAAGTTAGAATAGTAAACAAAGCAATCTGTGGGTCTGGTGCTGCTTATGAAATGCAGCCTCCCCAAGTCAAATGTGTGTAGCCGCTGTGAAGGATTCAGTGGGATTAAACTGTACAGTGAAGGATTCGGTGGGATTAAACAGTACAGTGAAGGATTCAGTGGGATTAAACAGTACAGTGAAGGATTCGGTGGGATTAAACAGTATAGTGAAGGATTCGGTGGATACACCTTCCTCCAGTGAAATCTTTGACTCCTTAAAGAAGCTTTCAGAACTTCTAAGTAGGCAGTCAACCATATCTAGGAAGCCAAATATGGTGCGGAGAGAGTACAAAAATGTTTTCATAGTGAGATGGATTTTTTTTTTTGTTGCTAAAACCTGTTACTTGGCAGTGACTTTCTAAAACAGGGTACTGTTACCTTAAGGTCTAGTTCAAATTTACTCTTTTGTAACTTGTATCAAGTTTCTTGGAATCTTTGATGCCGAGCGTTTTCTCCCTTGATCCAAAATGTCTCATGCAGAGTGAGACTCACTTGTAAAATCCTTACTTTCTGTCAGCATTTAATACTTTGTAGTGGGTTATGCTGTAGTTTTGAAGTGCATGTTTTACAGCAGAGCTACCATGAATAGTCACCCAGACTGAGAGATAAGAGGAGGTTAAATCACAGCCAGATCACATGAACTCCTCAGTCAAGTCAAATCTCGCTCAGTCCCGGCTCCAGTCCACTGGGCCCAGTGGAACACTGCTGTTATTCCAGTTTGTCCCACAGCGAGTGAAAGGAAATATTCTTAGGGGGAAATCTGCACTTTGACAGACAGCTCGGAGTTCCATGTGAAAAAGCTATCCCATCCCTTTGAAACGGTCCCCTGCTCCCTCATACCAACAAAGTCAGCACTGCCATTGCATCATCTTCACAAGTAGAGCTCTATCTCTGCCCAGTGGGGAGGAAGGAAATTCCTGTCCACTCCCATTAGGTTGGCGCTCAGGGCGCAGAAAGGGCAAGTCCACGGCACAGGTCAGCAGGAAAGGTCCTGCTGAGGGGCTGTACAATGCCGTTTAGGTGTCTGAGGACCACCCTGTAATCCGCTCTCTTTTGGCACAACACCCTTCCCCTCCGTCAGCCCTGTGCCCCCTCCCTCGAGCTGAACAGGACACGCTGCCAACGCAAGCACAAACGGGGTGGCCTGCGCTGTACTGCTGAAATGAGGCTACACTTTTTGCATAAGCTTTTTAACAGACACCACAGCACAGCACATTACATTACATTCATTTCTGGAAATTAATGAATGGTCGCCATATCTGATGTTTTCACTTAATGGGTCTCTCTGATTATATATTTAGATATGCTCCGTTGTCTTTGACTCTAGAAAAATATTCTTGTCTTTGGAGTTTAATTATCTTTGCAGAGCCGGGTGAAGTATGAATGACATCACCATATATCTTACATCTTGATTCACTTAACGTGTGTTTTCTCACTCCAGATCTAAGACCTAGGCTCAAAATAATTTAGGTACTGATTTTATAAACTGTGGTTAAACATCTATATTTATGACGTGTTTATGAAAACGAACAAAAATGTTTTATGTAGTCCTATGTGACAGCGCCTTTCAGCAAAGAGGGCATTTTCGTTATTAAGTAAGGGTGAAGTGTGACTTGGTGGCATGAAGCGCTGGGTGATGCTAACAGGCATTAAGACCATGAGGCATCACCGAAGGCAACACCGAAACGCTGAAGTTTCAGTATAAAACTACCATCATCTAATTGTATGACATCGACGGAGAAAAACTCGGAGTCAGAATAAGTTTCTTGATGGACGGAGCCATTCGGTCCGTAAACGAAATACAATCCCGCTTCCCTGAAAAGGGGGGTGTGGAAAAAAGCCATACGGTTAAATTGCAAAGGCTTGTGGAGGAGCAAAGTGAGACAGAAGGAGTGAGAATGGAGATCTCATAAAAGGTAAGCAAGGGCAGATTTTCTCGGTTCGCTCTTTTTTGGCCCCGTGATTAATCCCTCCGCCGGGTTATGAAGTGTAGCAGTCAAGTGGGCATCATTTTATAAGCCGGCATGTGTATTTACGTCCAGTTAACTTGGTTTCTGTGCTTTACTTTCTGGAGGATTGTTGTCTTAATACTGCAGTGACGCTGCTGTCAGTTTCGTGAGAATTAATTTATATTTCTTTAATGATCTGACATTACAGTGATGCAGATGGATTTACTGCGTGCAATAGCTCAGCCTAATTTACTGACCTGGCATAGGGACATATTAATGCTGAGGGTGCCAAACATATCAACATAAACTGAAAAAATAAAATAAAACACAGCGATTTAGGTATTAACGTGTGTAAGATATGTTGCTGATTTCGCTGAAAGAGCACTTATTAGAACCTTAGGATTCTGAGTGGCGTTAATATGACGATGATGATGACGATGGAATTTTTATGAATAATGAGCTAACTTTGCGATTTATATCTTATATATGTTATATCTATATTACTTGTTACGCTTTTGTAATTTTGTTAGAAACAACATTCAGTTGTGAACATTTTACTCCCATTAAACGTAACCAACCCCCAGCCGTTCATCCAGACCAAACTCGAATTAAGTGATATCGCCCGTACTGGCAGGCAGGGAGGTTTTGGTGAGACAGTGACTGCGCAGTAAGATATGTAACAGCGGAAAGTCCGCGGGCTGGGTCGCAGGGTGCTGGTCCCTAAACCGAAACGTTTATATAGCATTGCGACATCCACGGTCTGCAAAATACAACTCCGTGTTTGTCCCTACATGGTATTTTTCTTTCTTTCTGTGACGACGTCTGCTAGACTTGTTGCTTTTAGAAAACCACGCAGTGTCATATACTTCCCTGTAAAGTGAAATGAATATATGGATCACATAAAATGAAAGAAAACAAGATGCAATGTCAGTCCTTAGCAATTATGGTTAGTGTTTTATCGCTTATCGGATCGGCTGTCAGTTTATGTAAATATAAACATTGTCGGGCATGTTAACAACGTAGGCGGCAAAAAATCTTAGGAGACTCATAAAGAGAACTAAATAATGCTTTAAGAGAATTACGGGAAATGCATAAAAATACATGATTTTAGTAAGCAGGATGCTGAAAGCGTGACACTTGACTGTAGAGTTTATAGTTTGTTCCCAGGGTTTATTTAAATTAAAACCAGATTTTCTTGAAATCCAGCAGCAGATAGACACTGTTTGTGGTGTAGATGGACATCATTCATGCATTTCTCTGGATTCCTTGCACATTTGTTTGAGCCAGGGAAATTCCCTTTTGGAACACATTTCATTTGAGAGCATACTGCATCTTATTATGGTTATATTAACAGAATGCATCTGTGATTTTTGCACACCGTAAGAAATTTATTAGTTAACATCACTGAGCAATAAACTACTTTAATTTCTTAGCGATTTATCCTCAGGGCACATTATATTCATACATATACATACAGCAGAAGTGACAATTCAAAAACGTGTAGGTGGTTAGACCCTGATTTGTAAATTGCTAAAGATTACTGAAATTATTTCTTAGTGATCTGAAAGTTATCCTGTAAGAACTGATCATGTATTATGTACTAGATTATGTGTTTTTGCAAATCGTGAATCTTGAAGACTGAAAAAGATTTTGCAAAAAGGCATGTCTTGCAAAGACAACAAACATACTGCATAATCAAGACTATATCTGACTGACAAGCATAGGTTATTCTGATAGGGAGAACGCACAACACTTCCCCAACATACATAGATCTCTCTGCTGCTGCAGTTATGTTCTGTCCTTGTACGTCCTTCAGTTAGTGTTTCTTGGGGAGAATGAGACTGAAATGTGCTTCCCCTGTTTGCATGATTAACAGGTAAAGTAAGTTAACTTGGCAGCAGTAGTAGTAAAATATTTAGTTACTAAGCCAAGTGCTTGCTATAAAACAAACAAACAAGTAATAAATACATAAATAAAACAGGACGTTCATTTCTTTATTCGATACTAAGGTCTTGGGCACTTATAGGCCTGTTTTATTCCATTTCACAACTTTTTAGAAACATGACAGCATGTAGAAGGTTCTTACAAAGTAACTGATTGACTACAACTTTTCCCAATGTGCTCAATAAAAAAAATGCAATTTGCCTTTTTTTGTAGCTACCCAAAATTTGTTTATGTACTCTACAGTGGAATTCAGGTAGCTTTGCTGCAAGTTAATTATTTACATAGGAGCAGTGCTATAGCCATTTAGGGTGCAGTTAAGTGGCTGGCATGACTGAAAAGCTTTGACATTGTATATGATGATCTGTGTAAAATCACTGTTATTCACACTTATCTGTCCTCACAGCCAGACCCATTTATTCCCACTGCATTCTTACCAGTGTCGTCCTAAAACTGCAAATCACATTTTTAGTTTGGGTTTCAATTAGAGCATCTCAGTGGTTTTCAGAAGAAGTTAAAAAAGACCCAGAACAACATCAACAAGAGGCAACATTTCCCTTCTTACCCTGGCATCTATATTAATTAAACGTCCCATTTAGTGTAAACACTGTTATCCTGCAGCATTGCAAAGTACATATACAGTATAGACTTATAATCAAGATTAATCTCAGGTATGATGTTTAAGAATCTATACATTTCTCAGACACAAAAAAAAAAACACGCAAAATGAGAATGCCGAAGAAATGAGAGGGCCGGAAAAATGCGGCGCTTAACGGGAGGCGTAGAGAGCCGGGGCAGGGAAGTTTGGCTGCGCTGTCGGGCAGCCGGACATTCTTTCCGAGACTTTGTGCTATAAGCTGCATTTGATAATGAGACGCGACAAATAGCATTTGCCTCCGTTTACTAATATAATATAATTTCCATATGTCTTCACTTTCTCTGAGAATGTGTTGCTGTCTAGCATCCGTCTCTATGTTCCCCTTTGTTTTTTATCTTCAGCATTTTGTTCCTGGTTATGGGTTTTTGCTCTGAAATGATTTTTCCATGAAAAAGAAGACAGCGGGAAATCTGTAAATTCTTTATATTTAAGCGGTATATAAATCATTTTCATTCATCATTGATCCAAAGACACGAGATATCTAACGTTCAGCACTTCCTGGTGTCTGTGTTTTCTTCTGGTTTATTCAAACACTAATAGGTGCTGTGGTTTAATGATGTTAAAAAAGCTTTATCCCGTTGATGTGGGTAGACAAAGACTAATGACTAATTTGGTCTACTCCCTCACACCAAGTTTGAGACTTCGTTTAAGTGGTTTTTAAATGCATTGTAGGAAGGAAAAGGTTTAGGAAGTATTAATCAGGAACAAATTATACATAATAAACCAAAGTAGTTTATTAGTCATTTTTGCATGATTTTGAGGTATTGTGCAGCTAACTTGCTCACATTGCATCTGTGTGTTCTTTCAGTTCAGGACTAAGTGTGCAGATATTTATTGTTTTGGGAAATGTAAGTGTTGTTTCAACTGGTATTCTTCCATTGTAAGGCATGACGAAGTTCTCAAAGAATTAACTTAACAAGGAAACTGGGTGACATGTAACTGCTTTTTGGCAAGAGGTATATTGTCTTTCTTTGTGCAAACATACTTTTTCCTGAGTTTTCCTGAGTACCATATGACATTCCCAAAAAGTACACAGTGGAAATCCTTTTGGAGAAGTGTGGAATAAAGGGGATAATTGATCCACTTTTTTCTTTAGTTTTTGTCAAATTCAGAACAGTTGTGCATAGTTTTTGACTGATGTTTTAAATAATAGTTTTGCATGCAGTATAATTTTCCTGCACAAGGTCATAAATCCAGCTCACGCTGCGTGGGAAAAGATGTGACCTTAAGGAAAACAAATAGATTATTTATATTTGAAATGCAGAGGAAATTTCTATTTTATTCAAATTAGCAGATACTTCATTCAAGGTAGTGTTTGCCTAAGAGAAAAGTTAGGTTCGGAAGGCAAGTTTCAATTTCAAAGAAGGAATTTTCTTGGCCTTTGAGGAATGCTCAGGGAGAGCCCACTGCAGATGGCAAAGGTAATAGCTTGGTTGATAGGAATGAAGGGCTTTTAGCACAGAAGAGTAATTTGTGACATTTGAAATAATATATTTTCACATGTTCTTACGAAGACAACACAAAATCTGAAAAAAGAATGATTTTCCAGTGAAATACTTTTATGGCTTGATAAGTATAAGCAAGTATATAATTTTACTATGCATTGGTCATGCTTTGATGTACTAAATATTTAGGACAACCTGCTGCATGATGCACTTTATGGTTTTAATTTGGTATTTTGCTTTGAAAATGAAATTATTGATCTGACTCCAAGTGTGTGATGCATTTATGAAGGTGTCTGTATTAATTCTAATCTAATAGTAAGAATATTCTAATGCCAGTCTAGCATATAGCTCACCGTTAAAAATCTTCAAAGATCACTCTGTTTGACATTTCCTCCTCAGCCTTGTTTTCCAAGCTGTCAGTTTACCGCTGCAGGCTTGTTACACAACAGTGGTCATCAGTGCGTCTCTATTCCTGGAACGGCCTCCCTGTTTAGATGAAGATCCCAGCTGCTTCACCCACTTTGCCCAGATTAAATAACCGCATCTTGATTTCCTGTCCATACATGCTCAGCATAGTTAAAAATAATGACTAATTCCCTTGCCGCAAAGAAACTTAAAAGCAACTTTAGTGCACTATAAGGGGATTTCACTTGCTTCTTCAAAATGACATATTTAAATATAACGAGAACAGTTGGGGATAGACGTGCAAAGCACAGGAATTCCACAGAAACCTCAAAAGTGGTAATTGAATCACTATAAATGCAAGTGCATGTTCAGGCCCAGAGACTGCGATAATAGGTTTTTCTCCTGGCTTTTAAATTGAGACGTGGATAGCGTAACAGAAGTTTGTTATATTCTCGATTAGGTTTTCTCACAGTAAATATGGCGCAGGAGGAAAATCAAAAGAAATGTCTGACAAGGACTGGATATGACACCACACACACACACACACACACACACACACACACACACACGCACAAACACCAAACTCACTGAGGTCAAGTACATTGATATGCAACCGATATGATACTGTTACAGTGGATTTCAATTCAGTATTGTCTTATTTAAATGAACCAGTAAAACAAAATGTGTTGATTGGAAACAGCAATACAATTCATAAAGTTTATATTTCTTAAACATTAGGGAAATGATTAATCTCATACGCTGTGGTATTTGTAAGCGTATAAGAACTTTGGTGTGTGACTCACATGGTAATACCTGCCACCTGCCTCTCATGATCATTTCCTGCTGAATCTGCTGCTTTATACCTCTTCACCTCTTTCCCATTTGCAGATCTCAGCCGAAGTGCCAGCTTATCAGAAAAGGAACTGAAAGAGGCTCGAGACAGATGTCAGATCATTGCTGCTCAGCTGACGATTCCATCAAATGCCAGCTCTCGAGGGGTGCAACTCTTTAACAAGCGGAGGGCACGTGTAAACGCCTTCACTCTGGTTAGCTTTGGCAAGGGCGCTGGACGAGAGGCTTCTGGCAATGACAAGAACTGTCCTCCTAAGAACACGCTGACATGGGAAGACAGACTCTCTGAAGGAAAGGGCAAAGGATTTAACAGCAGAAACAGTGGTTCTCAACTCTCCAGATCTTCCAGTGTACTAATCCAGAAGGATAGCAAAAGCATGGTGGATCAAGGTGAGCCTATTCCAAGAATGGATAATTCTGCCGTTCAAGAGGAAGATAGACATTTTCTTCCCGTGAAAGAGAATGACGCAGAATTTTTGAGCGATATCGCGGAAAAAGTCAATGAAGAATTAGCTTACAGTAACTGCAGTAACAGATCTGTCCAGTGCAGCAAGAGCAAAGGTGAGGTGGGGGTCACCAATCTGGGCACGGACTCCTTCATTTCACAAGGGGAAATACCAAATGGAAATCACAGTGACCAGAATGTTGCAAACGGCTCACCATCCCTGATGAAGCAAACTGCAGTCATTACTAACCGGACAGCACGTCCATTTGGGTCACCCAATGTACTGAGGTCCCCAGAAACCAGGAGCCCAGTGATGGGCTCTCCCCAACACACACTTCCAACATTTAACAAGCCTCTTCCACAAGCCTTCTCCCCCCCGCCCTCTGCCTCTTCACCTTCTCCGGTTTCACCTCCTGCATGCTCTGCTCCACCTGAATTCTTCAGCCCCCCTCCAGTGTCTCGTATCGTTTTGCCTTCGCCATGCCTGGCCCAGTACGCACCAGTGGTGACTCCAAGGCCACACTACAACCCTCAGCTCGTCAGTGAGAGAAAGCAGCAGCTGCCTATAAGAACGGGAATCCTGGAAGAGGGCACGGCGCGTAGGGCGACTCGCAAGGCCATGTTCACATTTCAAGAGAAGCCAAAACTTGATCCAAACCCCGAGCTCCTGTCCCTGGTTCAAGGAGTCGACGAGAAAAAGAAGTTAAGGTCCCAGTTTGAGCACATGCAGGAAGAGGAACTGCTAGAACTCGGAGCTGAAGCTTCTAATTTTCTTGCTAAAGACACGTCCTGCATTGAGGAGGCAAAGGTACCTGAGTGGTCCTCATGTTTGAAGCGATCTGAGACAAGAGTCAGGCCTGTTCCCAAGACTGAACAGGGACTGACTAATGCATCAGGAAAGGGGGCTCAGCTTTTTGCTAGACGTCAGTCCAGAATGGAAAAATATGTGGTAGGGACCCCATCAGGGGTAGAGGGGTATGTGAGATCTCCTTCCCCCACTGCATCTTTGCCTCCATCTTGGACCTTCCCATCCAGCATGCCGGGCCGAGTTAAGGCTATGGCCAGTTCTTCTAAAATCAGTATACAGCCACCAAAGACTGTCAAAACCGCACCTGTCGTTGTTGCAAAACCAACCCCGGCAGCAGAGTCTCCAGTCTTGGAGAATGGATGTACCAAGACTGAGATGAAGCTATACAAGCATCAGCCCTATCAGCTGGACTCTTCTCTGTTCATCCTGAACCCAACCAAAGACCCAATGAGCTCTTTACCAAAAGCAGCGCCACCCCCCAAACCCGTGCTTTCAGAAAAAGTTTATGTGCGGCAAACCTCTTTGCCTACAAATGCCACTCCCATCTCTCCCCATTTAAGTTCTCCAGTTCCTTTCAGGTCACCAAAGAGCCCTTCTACCCACGTTCCCCAAAGCCGAGTTAATGGAATGGGATCTGCGGATGCCAGACCGAATTATGAAGCTTCTCCCAGACCAGAAGTAGGACACCAAAGAGCCTCCCCTATCTCTCCTTTATCTCCTCAGCATGTGACATCACAGCGGCCTGGAATCCAGGCACCAAGACCTACGTTCTCTGCCAGGAAAGCAGGAATTGAACCTCAGGTGTGGAAGCCATCATTTTTCTTTTAATTAATTCACCTTGAAGACTTGAGGAATAATTGATACATGCACCAAAATTTGCCTTATGTAGCTCAGAATTGATTGTCACTTCTTACTGCATTGTCACTTTGATTTTACAATACGTATCATGAAACAGTCAGTCTGCTTGGCTGATTAATGTAACATTTAATGTCTGTTTTCCTGAAGGCATAAAGCAGATTATTTTTAGCTCCAAGGAAAACCTTGCTCTGGTAACATTTCGGAGTGTTATATCGCTGATATCCTCAGAATTTGAGAACGGTTACTGTGACTTTTTTCTCTTTGAAGTGGAGTGTCTGATAGATTAATCAGCATGAAAGCCATGTGACACACTTTAGTTAGAACGGACCCAAAAGCCTCTGGATCTGGCAGACAGTAGAACACATGTGCCATCGGTTCAGCCATTGGACACCTTATGTTGTAATCTGTGAAATGACTCCCGGCCCTTTCATTGCTTGCAGAACCCACCAGAACCCTGGAAATTATTGATCAGTCTGAAAAACAATTCCAGGTTTAGCATGAGAAGTTCGGAGGAAAGAATTTTCACAGGCACTTGTTTGAAATTTGTTTGTGCTAGTAAGCAGTCAAAAGCATTTATAGCATCTTTGGTTTATAGATGCATGATTTAAAGCTGAATTAGGGCAATGTGGAGTGCAGACCTGGGGAATTCCCTTTGATGGTCTTTGTTTTATTTCCAGTGGATTAGTCAGATACACGCCCCAAGTCTATAAATGCAACTCCACCATGGTTTGACTTTAGTAATTGCTAAAGTGTGTGTCTTTCAGCTATAGATGTTGTGTATTTGTTTATTGAAAAATATTTTGATGCGTTAGTAGTATTTGTATAGAAAGCTTTAAGTGCCTGCAATATATTTATGAAAACACAAGCCATGGTTAATGTAACCAAATTGAAAAAGTCCAGTTTACTTATACAGTATGTGTAAAATATATGCAGTGTTTTTTGTGTTTAATTATATTTCTAATGCATAATTCTTTGACATTTTTATGACATTTCTATTCACTTTTGAATTGTTTAATTTTTCAAAATGACTTCCTCTGTCTTTTCTCCTTTATTAAAGCTTCTGTCCTAATAACCTCTTTGACTTCCCTGTCTTTTTTATGACTAACAGGCTGCCACATTTCCTTATGTTCGCATTGAACATCTATTCTCTCCTTGCTTCTATAATTCTATACATTTCTTTTCTGCAATCTTGTGCCATGGAGCAGGACAACAAAATCTTATCAGTAAACGCGCAAGGAATGAGGCATTTCTAAAAAAAGACGAGGTTTATATTGGCCCTGCAGAGTAGGCTTTTTAATGTCATAACTTTAAGACATAATTCAAGCCAGATGCTTTGGTTACTTTTACAGTTTGGTTTAACATTTTTTCCCTTTTAGATTTAGCCTTATTAAAAAGATTCTGTCCTGCCATGATGGTAAAAATTCACATTGGGGAATAGCTTGTCTTTTCCGTATATTGCCAGAATTTCCAGACACAGTAATGTATTAGATCTTTTGTGCTGCATAGGTATTTGTGAGGTATTTCTACACTGAAAAGTTTTCAAGGAAAGCTGCATTGACATAGAAGCAGCATATACAAATCATCTAATGGCACAAATGAATATCAACGCTAAAATAATTACTTATAGATTATTTCTTACTTTGGTTTTGGTTCTAAACTGGGATGAAAGCTGGTTTTAACTGACTATTTATACAGGACATGCCAAGCCTGGAAACGATTACCGCTTGAGCAGATAGTGGTGAGGGAACGGAGACAGGAATGCACTGGTCTTTATTTTGGAAAATTTTGATGAGCCATGAAATTCCAGCTCCTCTATGCAGTGGATGGATTTCGGCTCTGGTTACCTCAGTAACTGCAGACAGCAGCATACTCACTGAGCAGCCCCTGTACCTGTCCATACAGTTGTGTTACTGGAAACAAGTGTATCTGCACGATATGGAAAGTTTTAAAGCATCATTTACTCTTCTTTTGTAGACTAAATGGGTGATAAATGTCATCAGAAACACAAACAGCATGTTTAAGGAAAAGCAGACCTACGGGTCAATCCCCCATTGACGGAAAAGTAACTGATCTTGATGCATTCCAAGTGAGCGGTCTGTAATGGATATGTCAGGTTGTGTCCGACTGAAGCCTGGCTATTTAGATACAGGGTACGATAAAAGGATAAAGTTATCTCATCTGTCAAAGCCTAACGTGATACGCATTACTGTGGGGGACTGGAAGGCCTTGATGAAGAGTGGGGTGGTGATTTAGGTACAAAACTTGGCATGTTGAGGTTGCAAATAGGGACGTTATAGAGTACTAAGTAGCCCATGTCACAGATCAAACAGCATGAGGGAGGAACTGTTCTGCAAGTCGTGGCTATGGGTTATGAACAAGAACTTCATGGTTTGGCCCTGCAGTGCGACGATCCCATAGCTCTGCTCTCTCTCTGCTTAGTCTCTCTGCTTGTATATTAACCCCTGTGACACAGTCATCATAATCAATAAGAAACATGCCTTACGCAGTCCCAAAGGAGAACATGTGTGAGATATTGTATAAGTATATAAATATAAAACACATTCAGGAAGCACAGAGTTACTCCGTTGGCCTTCAGTTTAAGAGGAACCAAAGACACCTCACAATGTAAAAAATGTGGCAAATTGCACAAAGGGAAGGCAGTTATCCATGCATTTTTACTGTCTCTGTCTTCCTGCATACAGACTATATGTAATCATTACTCTCTCCACTTCCTATGGGCAGGCTAGGCCAAAATAGTCTTTAAAAACATATTAAAGCAAACTGCTTTTCTTCATGCAAGCCTTTTAAAATGACCTCAGTACGCATTGTTTTGTGTTATTATTCACATCCGTTTTGCTCTTTCCTGGGAAGCAGTTAATGAATGAGGGAGGCTTTTGGACAGACTTTGCCGGGTTCTTACAGAATGCTTCTTGCATGCAGTAAAGCCTCCTTTTCTCCCCATGCAGACCAGAGTCGAGGGCCTGTCCACCCCGAGCACGCCCACCACTTCTTTCCAGTCCAGGCAGTCCAGCAGCCCAGACAGACCCGCCAGCGGAGTGAAGGTCCACCCCGGCTCAGGCCTCCGGGCCCCCTCTCCGCTGCCTCCGACGTGGGAAGAAAGATCCCAGTCGCCCAGCGTCAGCCAGGATGACAAGGCCAATCGGCGGCTGCTAGCCAAAAACATAATCAATGCTGCCAAGCGCAAGAACAGCCCCTCCCCAGGTGCCCTGGGGGGTCGGGGGATGTCCGTGTCCCCTGGCTTCCTGCCCCCCCACGGCCAGCGGCCTTTCAGCCCCTTCCAGTCCCGCTCGCCCACCTTCATCAGCCCACCGCTGACGCCCACCCGCTCCAGGCACTCGCCCATCTGCCTTTATACCACGCGCTCTCTCACTGACTCTGATGCCTCAGTGGACTCCGAGGATTTGGGTCTCAGGTCACCCGGGACCCACAGCTACAACACGTGTCCCCGCGGTTGGGGTGGAAGTTTGAGGCTCAAGAGAGGAAATTTCCCAGCTGACCTCTAGGAAGCACCTCCGCGTACGACCAGATTGACAGGCCCTGCGTCTTCCGTCGTCCTGCTGTTCCATTGCTCTCTGTGGCGCTTTGCTGCACAGCATGGAAACAGGAGTCTGAAATTAATTTCTTTACTTTTAATTGCAGCTTTTGTCTTACCAAATTGTTTCATATCGAGTTTTCATTTTTACTAATTCTGAGACTTGTGTGCAAATTTGAAAAAGTTTTTCACGTAGGGAGACGGTATATTTGTAATTTTGGCACAACTGACAGGACAGAGATTTAGAGAAACGTTATTGGATACGTCTAAGAAGGTTTGGACAGTTCGATGTGGCGGTTACAGGTAACTGTGGTGCCCTTTGAATAAGAGCATCGATGAAGACAGGGCTTCAAAACTTGCCCACATTCTCTCTTGATAATAGCCAGAGAAGATGAAGATGACATGAAGAATATTTTCATTCTTTGTCATTGTATTTCCTTTGTGTACCAAACTATAACTTTAGAGCAGAGAGGAAGGTTCTTACGCAGTAATCTTTTAACGAATTCTACTACAGTGCAATAATCCATGTATCACTTTTTTTTTCTATATACTCTGTAACATAATGTTTTTTGGTTGTTAATAGAATGTTAAGTATCATATAAAGTCACTGAAAAGTACAGACAGAAAGGGGAGAGCTGAACACAATGTTCAAAATGTGTCAGGGATAAAGATGTTTATGCAGTAATTCGTCTGCATCACTTTAGAGCAAAGACGTTTTTCAGAACCAAAATTTGAAATTCTAGTTGAATTTTGGTAGGAAGTGGTTAATAGTGTATTATTGACATCCGATGTCATTGAAACGTTCCTGTTTTCCAGAAGCTCATTTAATGGAAGTCGAGGCTTGTATTGATGGTTTCTTCATTCATTTTAAGTATGTTGCTGATGGTCAGATGCTGGATGCCTTTGGGAGGTAGGATGTAATGTCACTCGAGGAGGAAGTACTCTTAAGAGAGGTTCCGGGTTTTTTTGCTTGTCTATAACGAAGGTTCAGAGGGAAGTTTCCAGGAATTATTCATTACACATTTCATAGAAGAGTATCATTAAGTACATTTTACGTAGTGATTTGTTGTCAATTGTTACATTTCATTTTGGTAATAGCATTTGGATCATTTCTGCTTATTTTTGGCCTGATTCTGCAAACAGGTGTTATTCTGAAGATATGCTGTATGACAATGTACAACATCTGGGCTTATCCTGTTTTGGACACTGAATATGCATCTTCATGTATACTACGAGTATAATGCAACCACTTTACCACAAACAGATGCTTCACAGGCCTACAGCCAAGCCTGAATTACATTTCACCCCTCAGCACACAGAGGGTTACACTGTCAGCAAAAAGTACCAGTTTGTACCAGTTTGTACCCGCCAGGGTCGCTGGGACTGTATCCGACAGCTGTACTCTAGCTGTTGGTTAATGTACCTTCAGGTCTAATCAAGGTACAGAAATGGAGATTTTTGTACCATTGGGGGTGCATTAATGTTGTTTGTACCTTGGGGGACAAGCCTGTACCAGGACTGTATGCTTTTTTCTGACAGTCTAGAGGTACTCCTCGCATATCATAACAGGGCTGAGCTTAAGCATAAAGCAATGGATTATTCAGTGTTTCTACGAACTATGAGTAATGGGTTGAATAATGTCTTATTGTCATGCATTGGCCTTCAGCTGGTCTCCTCGAACACGGTTGGTATATTTCATGTCTTGCAAAAGCTGTTTGTGATACAGCGTGATTGAAATCACATTCCCATCCCTAATGCTCTGCTGTTTAAATAAATAAAATATATCAGTTACCAGCTGGTGCTGTTAAGTAAATTGTATTTTTTTCTTTTCCCTCCTCTTCCTAAATCAGTAGAAGCATGTTTCCAGAAACAAGCCACATATTTTTCGCTACTATAAATAATGTACACAGACTGCAAGTAGGGATTTAATTGGCAGCTGCATGGTGATTTTGCCCATTTCATGTGAAGTAAGTTTCCCTTGAAATAAGCTCTTTTCACTGGCTCGGTAGTGAGAGTCGAACTCTTTTATCTAAAACAGTACATAGACTGCCATCTACTGGGCACTGTTATTATTTTTTTTTAGTTCCGCTAGTGGTAACGGCAAGAGTAGCAGCAGCAGCAGCAGTGATTTTAAGTGAAATATGTGTAACTGTTAAGGGTTTGAAGTTTGAAGAAGCAAAGGATCACATGAAATCTTACCAGATTTCAAGTTGTTGGTTACAGTGCTGGATAGGATCCACTTAGTAATACAATAAAAGCAATACAAAGACTTTTTAGGGAGGATGAAAAAGCTACATAGAACCCCATGCCTTATTTAGGGATGGAGTGCAAATATATTGTGTACTGTCTTTGTAAGGCAAAAATATTTAACATATATGAATTCATTGCCCAGCTAATAACGTACATTGGGTATTAAGAATAAGTATGGCAGTTACATTGTTGTAATACACCGATTTATACAGAAGGGGGCAGTGTTTCAATGCAATTGTTTTTTTTTTTTTTTTTTTTAATCACTGAACTTCCAATCCTGCAACACTAACCAGGATAACCAGTTACAATATGGACAAATGAATGAAATTACATTGCACATTTGCAGAATATGGGAATATAAGCACCACTTTAGCTTCCTGTCCCGTGCAAACACATGGATGACGTTCACACTCACGGCCAGGATGCTGCTGCATACTTTGTGCACCCAGACCAATCCAATTATCTTCCACATTTTTTAGGGCCCATATCAGTCAGGGCACTTGGCATCGTTCATACGTTCTCCTCCTTTACGGCACCCCTGTTCACAGAGTAGCGGGGGGGGGGGGGG
>JAODKF010000002.1:7320859-7352576 GCA_026779585.1 Mormyrus proboscirostris
CCCGTTGCTTCCGGGATAGGCTCCGGACCCCCCGCGACCCATTAGGATTAAGCGGATTGGATAATGGATGGATGGATAATATAGCAGACAACAGCACATATGCAGAGGACATATTTCGTTGTTGCGCACTGTGTGCTGTGCTGTGGTGTGTTGACAATGACCACTGATCACCTAATGTGATTTAGGTGTGTGATCCTACAGTATGACAGAATGTTCTACAATGCCACTGTGGAAGTTGATTTATGGATACAGATCTCATTATGTAATTTACACTTCACAGACAGACCTTTTACCTGGGTCATTATACAGCTTTTAATTGCAGTTACAATGGACCAAAAAAGACATTTAAAAGACCCAGAAAATCATAAAACGCCTTTCAGAAGGAAGAAGGACTCTTGCAATCGGCAAAGATGATCATGATCATCCCACAAGCGAATGCTTTGTTTGTGATAGTTAACAGGGTCAGAAAAAATGCGATGAGAAGAAAAGAAATGAACTTTAATTTGAGGACGAGGAACAATTAAGCTCACGGCCTCCAGGGAGCCCCTAGCTTCTAGTACCGGCGTCTTCGAGAACTGCAGCCTTCCTGGAATCAGCCGGAGCACAAGGAATAGTGAACTGATGCGTCACTAAGGTCAGGGAGGCTGAGACAAGCCCATTAAATGAGATACACAAGCAGAAGCCTGAGACAAACTACAGGACTGCTTCCGGTCCGGCACCAGAAAGCTGAGGGGTAAGGTTCTGGTAGGGAGGAGTAATGAACTAGGCTGCTATTATCAACCATAAGCCGATCTGACCTTTTAGAACTGCTTTTAGGCTTGGATTGGACTTGAAAAATAATGCATGCTTCAGGGAGACACTTTCTTCAAGATGAAAAAGTCTGCAGCATTCAGGAATACATAACATTAACGCAGACGTGGCTTCATCACACGTGTTCAAGTACCGCACTGCTCCGGCCGGTCAGCAAAGACGACATAATCAGTGGGAGCCGCTGCTCACTTGAGAGCTCGCGGGCCCTCGTGACGTGTTAGATTTACGGCAAGGGAAAGCAGCACACATCTGCTTCAGCTGAAATCGGTCATGAAAAAAAACAAAGAAACTGAGAGAGTCCATGGATGCGAGGCTGCAAGTGACTGGACAGAATATTTTATCCTTCTTACTTTATAATGTACTTCCTTATTCTTAGGACGTAAACTGAGTTGAAAAAAAATAATCCGATTGCCTAATAATTGTTTGCTACATAAAATGTTCAACAATAAAAGGATCATCCTCAGAAAAATCACTTGCCTGGTAATTATACACAAACAGTCTATTCAAACAGCTCCCCCTTACAGTCATGAAGGTTATGACATCCTGTGTACCAGAGTAGTACAGTATCGCTGTTGGTTATTGTGGTGTCTCAGTGGTTAGCCCTCTCACTGTATGCTTCCAGGACTGTCAGTGGAGTTTGGCTTTTATCTGTGTGGGTTTCCTCTTACTGACATGTTTAGGTGGATTAGTGTCTATACATTGCTTGTAGTGTGCCCAGTGATGGCTTGCTGTATTGTCTCCTGTCCTCTACATCCTGTAATGGACTAAACGCTTTGTGATCCTGCACTGGATGTGTACTCAGTGAAATTAAAATAAATATGAAGAAATTAATATTGTACAACATAATTTCATTTACCCCGTGACTCTGTACTAGACAAGTGGATGGAACATGGATGGATTTAAGGTAAATGGACTGCATTTATATAGCGCTTTTCTACTCCTACGAGTACTCAAAGTGCTTTACAATTCATGCCTCACATTCACCCATGCATACCACACATTCATACACCGGTGGCGGAGGCTGCCATGCAAGGCACCAACCTGCACATTGAGAGCAATTTGGGGTTCATTGTCTTGCTCAAGGACACTTTGATGGGGTCAGGAGGGACCAGGGCTCAAACCTGCAACCCTCTGGTTGCCAAACGATAGCCCCACCATCTTCTCCATAAAAGGATGATCCTTGATTAACACATAATACAACTTCAATATAACTTAATGAGACTGCATATCCATATCAAATAGAGCACCGTGGTTCTTTTGGTGTAGGTGGCAGTTGGGTCGAATCGAAGATGTGGCAGAAAGCCCTTCCTCCTGACGGCCATGAAGGCGCCGCGCCTCGGCGGGCTCACGCAGAAGGCCGGCCGTGGGGTGCCGCTAGAGGTCCCTGTCATTTGCGCCGCCTGCTCTCTGCATGGTTCACACACTCCAGTCTCCGCTTTTCTTTCTCCCATGACAGCGGGGCTAGGTTGTCGTCGATCCTCGGCTGAACTCGAGCAAGAAAAAAACACAGCTAAATATTTACTGGAGGCCTGCAGATTCGATGCCATCTGGAGGACCGGCGCTCGGAACGCGGCGCTAGAGCCGGATCTCGCCGTCGCTCTCGCCCCGATCGCCGCGCCGGGCCAGCTACAGCATCGTGCTAGTTAGTTATCCAGTTAATCGGGCTGCAGATGCATCTCACGCACCGATGACTAGCCAGTAACCCCGGCGCGGATGGGCTATTGTTAGCCGACCAGCTAACGTTAACCCGGGCTGTTATATCGGGGGTAGTCGGTCGCTAACCAGTTAGTCGCCCTGCCTAGCTGTGCAGCTAGCGATAGGTGGGGAAGGATGAGCAGGAAACATCACTTCAAAGGAGCCGAAGTCAGCTGCTGTGTTAAATATTTCCTATTCGGATTCAACATAATATTTTGGGTAAGTGGGGTGCAGCGGCTGCAGCCTTCGCCTCGTCACTTTGCGCCTTTGTGGGTCTTCGAGCGGCGGGTCCCGGGTGAAGCGCCCCGTCCGTCTGCGCGGCTCCCCCCCCTACACTCTTACGGCATGTTTGTGTTTTTTTTTTTATCGTGTCCCTAACTTGGAAAGTTGGGAAGCTCGGGCGTCCGTGGCCTGGTGTTTAATCCGCGGCATCGGTGCTAATTAATCCGCGGTCGGTGGAAATGGAGGCTGCTGGCTGTCGCCGAACTTCCCGCAGACTGTGTTCAGGAAGGCTTACAGTTACTCTTGGGGCTCCTCTTTGGATAGGAGGCGACATTAAAACGCAGCCCCGTCTTTAACTGTCATAAAATGCGGGGGCGACGTGCGTCCCGGTCGCAGAGCCGCTTTGCCGGTCTGTGGTGGGTTCGGCCGCCTGCGGGCCTCTGAACCTCCCCGGGCTGCTCGCCGTAAAACACCGCCGAACATTTAGCAAACTTAAACCTCACCCTGCTTTTCTACTTTGTCTTCCTGTCATTATATATTTCTGATTTAAGAGACTGGGGGAAATAACGTGATCGCTGTGTATAATGGTTATTCACTCTGCTTTGTGGGTTTATGTTGGGTGTCAGTTCAGGGCTGCTTGTATTGCCTTGAGTTGCACCTTTAGTTAACCTTAGAAAGTTTATGCTGTTCTTGGTTATCAGTGACGCTTAAGCAGAGTTTTAAACATATGATAAATGTACTGATTTTCTTCTTTACAGTGGTAATGTTCGTCATTTCATCAAAAGACATTTTTAATTATTCTGTATTTAAATTCGGCTTTGAAATGCTTTTATAAGAATGTGAAGTGTGAAGGTATTAAATATTTGAAATCTGCCTGTTGCAATTCAACAGTTCAGGCCCAGTTTCATTTTGTTTTTTGGTTTATGGAAACACACACACACACACACATACACACACACACTGAGCACCACCAGTATGGTATTAATTTTTCCGCCTCATGAATTGTCAGGCTGACGGTTCCCATTTTCTGTCTCCTGGTCCCCCTTCTTTTTCGTTGGCTGTGCACCCCCCCCAGCAAACAGAATATCACCGCTGACAAGCAGCCATCCTATGGGCAATGGGCGATTCTGTAACCTCTGAACCTCTGAATGCGTGCTGGCTGCATGTCAGATGTTTACATGTGTATATACAGCGTTCTAAGCAATCACACACTTGGACTTTAAATACAGGGCCTGTGTAGTGGTTTCACCATTTTTTTTTAAGCATCCTCTCTCTCTCCTGTGAATTTTGAAATACTTGTAATGATTTATAAATCGATTAAACTGCTTCTTATCTATGCCGTCCTCCTGTAGCCTTTCCAGTGCCGCAACCTGAGGTGGCTCGTGGATGTGGACCGTTTAATGAATCAACACAAAGTGCCAATGGGCAAAGTTTACTTTTTGTTTGGTTACGTGGCTGGAGAAGTAGGCCAGCTAGCTGGGATCATTGGATTTGTACTGCCAAGCCTTAACTCACCATGTTGTTATAGTGAAAGTGTGGTATTAAGTTAAATGAAATCCAGTTGAGCTTGGTGAAAGGTAATTGTTTTTTTTCAAAAGCTCTAATATAATGAGTGAATATTTTCTAGTAACTTCTACCAGTTTTTTCTGTGGGAGGTGCTCTGATTGGCATATACATCCCAGCAAAGCTTTCAATCTTATCCGCAAAGGGCCTGTGTGTATGCGGGTTTTCGCTGCAACTCCCTAATTAGGTCACTAATTAGAGGACTAATTGGCTGAAGAGTCCTCACACCTGGGTTTGAACAGCTGACCTACAGGTTATCCCAAAAACCTGCATACACACCGGCCCTTTGCGGATAAGATTGGCCACCCCTGGCTTAGAGTATGATCACAGTTCCAGATGATATTTACAGTTTAGTCATTTGTTCTAAAAAAAATGTTAAAGTGTAAATGAGAATGTGAAAATTTTAATGAGCTAAGAAAAAAAAAAAGAAATGAAGTTTATAGTTTCAGTTCAACGAGTGAATATGCTAATATATGAACTACTAATAAAATCCATTTCCTTAAATTGTATTAGGAGTGAAACAGGGGTCAGACAAATGATGTTATAAAAATTATTGGAGTTGTGAAAAAGTTATAGTATACGTATATAACGTGTGTGTGTGAGAGAGAGAGACAGACAGAGAGACCAAGAGAGAGACAAAGATGTTTTAGGTTGTCATGGATATCTAGTTACTCTATTTTAAGTCAATGACAGGAGATAATGTCTTATCTCTTAGTTTCCCCCATGTTCTCTCTCTCTCTCTACCTCTCTCTCTTTCTTTGTTTCTCTCTGTCTCCCTCTCTCTCGCTCTCTCACACTCTGAATGCAGAGTGTGATGTATCTTGGCTTTGTTGCAGTATGTGTACATATTGTCCCGTGTATCTATGCTGGCTCAGTCTGCTTGTTTTCGTATCTTATACCTCTGCAAATCTGCCCACACATTTCTGTTTGTAGCATCTGTTCCTTTCCTGATAAGTCAGAGGTTGTGATATATCGCTCGACATGCATGGCACCTGAAATCATAGTTTTTTTTTATTCGGCTCTTGCTGCATTTAGTATGACTGACGGGGGGGCACCTTTGACAGATTCTTCAATATATTATGACTGAATTATTTCCAGTCAGTGGATCAGTATTGTTCATAGGACATGAAATGAGGATTAGTCTGAGCAGAGTAATAACCGTGGGTTCCAGAAGAGCACATTTTTTAAAGGGAAAGGACAAGGGCCGCTTGTTTGTGAACTAAATGCTGAATTTTCATAGGTAGGATGGAATTTAGACTTTACACCCCCCCCCAAAGAAAAGAAGAAAAAAAGCTGTAGTTGGAATCTGACCATTTTATGGTGATTAGGTTGTTCCTGGTTTAAACGTCCTTCTGTTAAGTTATGTTGCATCAAAATGTACGTTTTAAGGCGCTGTCAGTCTTGAGCAGAGCGCTGTCGCTTTTCAAGCTTATGTTGCATTTTAAGGTTCCAGATGGTTTCTTTGGTTAGTGTTGTTTGTCCTCTAAGTAGAGATATAATCCATATTATCTAAACTCACTGTGACAATAGTGGATCTGTTACTATCCCAGTGATTTCCTTGTGTGACGTGGGGAAAACGGAGGTCAGCGCTACTCGCATTGATTCTCTATCCCGGTGAAGACAATAAGTCGCCGTATTTCATTCCCGAAGAAAAGCCACGCCTTTGTCTTTCTGTACAAAGACTTTTGTGTGCTGAAAAAGAACATACAGTCCCGGGAATGAAAGATTGTGGGCGTGGAGGGAGTCTGAGGTTTATACAGCTAGTCTTGGTCCCATGTGGAACCTGCAATAGATGGGATGAGTTTTGAATTCTTACCATTAATCCCCCATTACAATACTTATACAAATTATGCTGGATTATTGAGGATAATTTTGAAGAAGCTTTTCTTTTCTGTGTCGTATTCAGTGTTTGTTTTGCTGCTTTGCTGGAGATACACACACACACCAGATGAGGATCTTTTACACTGCAGTTTGCAGTGATATGTAGGGAATGACAGCTAACCTAATGCTTGCCAAACTCTTCCTTCGCAGGAGTTCCATGTTTGTTCATCCAGAGTGTGACCGAGCAGAATTGACCAAAACGATCTGATTATCTACTCATTTAGTGATTGTGTCATTCCACTTTATATACTGTTAACATTCGGTTCAGCTGGAAAACAATTGTGTTGATCCAAACCCCCCCCCAAAAAACGGATCCTTATGCTTTAATCATGTCATTGCACCAGCAACCCCCCACCTTATCACCTTATTTAGGAATTACCGTGGTATGTTTGTGTTGTGGCAGTAATGAAGTAACAAGGTGCTCGAACACTTTAACTCTCTTACATCCCTCCCGCCTTAGCAGCTGTAACAGACAAGGAACTATCTGAAACTGGCTGCATGAGATCAGCCTTTCTTATCAGGGTGACAGCTGTTTTATACAGGAAGTCAGTACCAGAATAAACCAGTCAACTTTCTCGGTTGGAATTTAGGTTGAACTTGTGGCGTGATATTTTCCGTGTGGGGCCTGTATACTTATGTTTTTCCTTAAGTTTTTACGCTGAAAACCAGTATAAGTGTTGTGTTGTATTTTATTTTGAGATGTTCATCTGTCGTATCTTCAGTGGAAAAGAGCACATCTAGGTGTCTTACTGTTTGATAGTAAAACTGAAGCCTTGATTTGTAACAGATTTCAGGGCCTCCACTGTCTTTAAACCTACATAAATCCCGGAGGGGCTCATCACTGCTCATCAATCCAGGCACCTTGTTTGCCAGCATCTCCGTCGAAAACCCAGTGAGCAGCTTCCCTGCTCTGTGCATCTCTGGGTTTTCCTTTTGTCCTTCCTGCATCTGACAAGCATGGATCCAATTATGCTTTTTCCATCCATTTTGTTTTGTTCTGTAAATATGCGTTTGTTCGTTTGAAATAAACGTGTCACATGGAGGAAGTCGTATTTTGGCCTCGGACGTGAGGAACCCATTAAACTATGATGAAGCGATCTTGGCAGCTTGCAGGAACAGGGACACATTAGTATAAGGGAGGCTATTGTATCGGTCACCTTTTGTGTCAGCGCCCAGGGACAAAGGGCTGGCCAGCACGATGAGGTGGCTCCCATCGTTTGCTCCCCGGCTCTCGGCCTTTGCAGTTGTAGCTTCCTCTTAGACGAGGACTCCAAGTGTCTCTGTGGTTTCTGTACACAGACGTTTATTTTCTCAAAATAGTGCAGCAAGGAATGAGGACCACCCAGTCGATTTTTGAGGGGTTTCTATTCCCTGATTTGAGTGCGGTGATACGCTTGGCCGCTCCCCGCTAACCATGAGGAAGATGTCAGCCTGCCTGCTGTTGGGTTATCCCCCCCCCCCCCCCACACACACCCATGCCCCGTACTCCACCTCTGTACGTCCCCAATCGTCGTCATGTTGTTATGGAGGTAGCTGATCTCTCCCCTCAGACCCCTAGTGTGAATGTTTCTCCATTGTGGTCCTTCCTTTCCTCTTTCATGTTTTTTTTTTAAGATGCACCTCCCCAACTGTGGCCCCCAGCAACAATTGTATCAAATTCCGGAAGGATCGGCATGATGTCTGCCGAACGTAACATGTCTGTGATTTCATTTGTGCTGTTGGTGTTGAGGAATGAATTGCCTAAAAAGGGCTGCTATGGGAGGGGAGGCCCTTTCCCTGCTTTCCTATGTACTCGCGGTTCCGACTCCCCACCTTTTCCACATAGATCTTGGCTGAAACAGCGACGGACATCGAGGGCTTCCTCTCCTTATCTTGTTGTTTGCGTTGATTTCGTTTAGTCTTTTTTTTCTCTTTTCTTTTTCCTTTTCTTTAGAAAGTTCAGAACTAAAATATGAAGCAAATGTTAGAATAACATTAAGCAAAGTGTGAGCAGTTTGTTGTTCTCATCGATTCCTCGCTGTGGTCAGTACTCTGAAACTGTTATTCATAGGAGTGAAGTCTGTTCTCAGACTTTCAGAACCGCACTCGATATAAAACAGAATAGGCAAATGGTTCACTGTCGTACTTTCTCTCTCTCGATTTTTTTAGCTTACTTTGTGTAAGTGGATTTACTGCTTACTGACTTTTTTTCCCTTCCCGAAACAATGGGATATGGGGGGGGTGCATCGCATTTGTTGCGTGAAAGCGGCAGGGTTACAGCGGAGCGTGTCAGCATTGCAGTGTTGGGTTCCCATGCACTGAGTCTTGCTGCCTTCAATGCTGCCTTTATTGTGCTCAGCTCTGTGTGGTCATGGTGTCACACACACGCCTGTGCTCTGAGGCGCCGAACAAAAGGCCTGCCACCGTCGGGCCGGACCCATTTGCACGTCTGGTTAATTGCGGCCGTCGTTCTGTTTGGCCTGCGTCTCGCGTCCCAGGAGTGCCCTCTGTCCCCGAGCGCAGGGGACCGGCCGCAGCTGCCAGCCTTCGCGCTTGCTGTCTGCGCCTCCTGCAATCACACGAAAGTGACCAGCTGGGCCCCCCGCAGTGAATATCATCTGCATTTAACGCGTTTAGATTTTGTCCTTCGCTTTTGACCTGCAGTGCCTGAAGGATTTTTTTTTTTTTGGTTCTGATTTAGAGCAGTGCGAATTTATAAAAGGTGTCCTTTTTACATGCAGTAATGTTGTAGACTGAGTGATGGTGTGTGTGTGTGTCTGTGTGTGTATGTCAGGGCATTACATTGTGGGGGCCAAATGTCTGTTTTGGGGACCATTTTTTTCTGCCCTCACAAGAGGAAATTCAAATTTATAAATTTATAAGTCTGTGAATGCAATTAAAAAGCTAAAGTCTTGTTTTTGTTTGGTTACTTATGGTTAAGGTTAGGGCTGGGTAGTTAAGATTGTCATTGTTGGGATTATGGTTTTTCCTGTACAGGTGAATGGACGGTCCCCACAAAGATATGAGTGCAGCGGTGTGTGTGTGTGTGTGTGTGTGTGTGAGAGAGAGAGAAATTGACATAGCTGTTGGTGGTGCATCTTCACTCTACTAGATCACATTCGTGTCACTGCTGGGGTCTGTAGTTTAGGTCTGTATTTTGACTGTGCCTGTTCCCCCCACCCGTCAGTGTGGCCCCTTTGTTGCATGTGATGTGTGAAATGGCCTCCCCCACTCACTCCACAAAAAGCTGATAGATCAACACACAAACCGCTTGAGGGGTGGCTGTTAAATTGCATTCATCTGTTTAGCCTTTTTCCCCAAAGTCCTCTGCGGGACTGAAAAACAGCCTGGAGATTATTTCTATATAAACCATGGTTTTAAAATGGAAAAATATAGCTTTATACTGTTATATCAGAGGAAAATTTGAATTGTGTTCCTGAAGTACTTCATTGCAATATCACATTAAATAAATGTTACAAAATTGAATTTGTTTTTTTTTTTTTTTTAAAAAAAAAAAAAACTGCTTCATTTATGCAAATAAATGCTAATTGTATAAAAGATTCAGCGTTATTGGGGCATGCTGATTTAATATGTACACTGGTGCCTGCAGTTCTCGAATGCTGTGGTCTGCGAACAATTTGGTTTGCGACCAAAAATTTTGTGGAAAAAAATACATTCGTTCACGTACAAGATTCCTTTTTTTTTTTATACTATTCATACCTCCACAAATCACCAATGGGATGGACCCCTCCTCAGTTCACAACATAACGGTTGAACATTTTAAATACCTTGGACTCACATTAGACAGGAAACTTACATTTGATCAACACATCATGGACATTCAAAAACGGTCCCAGCAGAGACGACGTGTCATTCACAAGCTTTGCCCTCTCTCCATTGCCCCCCCCTTATTACTGTACAAGAGCATTATCCAACCAATCCTGCTGTACTTTCCTCCCTGTTTCTACAGCATGTTCTCTTCATCTAATAAAAACAGACTTACCAGGATCACACTTAGAGCAGCCAAGATCATCCGCCTTCCCATTCCAAAGCTATCTGATGAAAACCACAAAGCTGTCATTCGCCTCGCAAGAACCATAACCAATGACTCTAGTCACCTTCCTAACACAGTTTACCGTGCAGCCATCAGGACGCAGATACAGGACTCTGAAATGGAAACTGGCTCCTTTGGTACGAGTTTCGTTCCTACTGCCGTAGCTGCACTTAATTTATCACATTGATCTTGTACCCATCAAATCTCTGCTACTATTTGGATGTATATTATGTGTATATGTTAATGTTTGTGCTCTATGTATTTGGGTCTAACATGTTTAACATGGCAGAGGCCTGTAATGTACTTGTATTTGTGGTGATGAGACTGTGAAGACAAATATCCTTATAGGACAATAAAGGCTATCTATCTAATCTATCTATCTAATTTATCTATCTACTAATGTAGCACTGGCAGAGCACATGTCCCAGCATGCCCCGCACGTCCCAGCATGCCCCGCACCTCCCAGCATGCCCCACACCTCCCAGCATGCCCCGCACGCAACTGTAAATATAAGAACCACAACAGGCACCCGACAAGCACCGAACCCAAATACACAGACGGGAAACACGAGGTTGTCAGATGCGAACTGCAAGATGCACACACGAGTTACACACGCGAGGATCGGACCGGGTACACGCACGACAACAGGGAAAAGTGACCATTAACATTAACAGCAGCAATACAAGGGTTAAGGGCTATTAAAGGCAAGCATGTCTCCATGTCTCGCTCTGGCTCCGCGATGCCTCGGTCCGACCGTCGCACATTATATAAAGTTTTTACTATAACAACCAGAAAATTAATTAACAAAAATTATTATTTGGTAGGCTTGTGAACAAAGTAATCGGATTTCAATGCTTTCTTATGGGAGAAATTGCCTGAGCTCGCATACAAATTGGTTCACGACCACTTTCCTGGAACGGATTGATTTTCTGAACCACAGGCACCACTGCGGAACATTATTTACGGAGGTGTGGTACCAACATGGCCATTGTTGTGGTAATGCTGTACTGGGATATGGCACTGGTTTCCAGGTGTGGCACTGAGCCCACTGTCCACGCAGTGACCCCATCGTGCCCATGCTAAGGCAGGTCTGGACTGCACATCGTACCTTTTTAGTCTGATTGAATTCGTTTTGGCTGCAGTTACCAGGAATGCATCAGTACATCGTGATGTGTGATAGTAATAATGATGAATAATTTATACAATATGCACTTTTTCCTTCAGATGATTCATGCGCAGAACATTTGGAGCTGCCAGATAATGGTGACACAGCTTAGCTCGCCTTGGTTACAATTTCAGGCCGCGTCAGCTCGGGTACAGATAATTTACAGTGGAAAACTGTAAATCGATGGCACCGCTCCGTTCTTGCCGGCAGTGGAAAAGCTCCAGCCCTGGGCCCCATCTCTGTCACCTGCTCCTGTCCAGCACACGTGTACGTCGATAGGCTTGGTGTCGGTAAGGGGGGGGGGCGCTTTAAGCGCTGGGTGCTTGGGTAGCAGCAGAAGCAGACAAGAAGACGGAGATTAGCGTCCAAACGTCCCAGATGGGTCGATACCATCGAGCACCTGACAGGGGGCCCCACACCGCATACAGCCATAAAACTTAGCTGTTAATTCTTGCTGCTGCCAAGTACCGTGTCTGCCTGGCGGGTAACACTGGGAGTCTTGGAGCTGATTAGATGGGTCCCCATGGCAACCTGTAATTCAACCCCATCGCCCTGTCGATAATGCCGCAAGTATGCGTGACGTGTGAATGGCTCAGATGTGAACCTTTAATTGCAGTATCAGGAAGGGAAGCGCATGCCTGTTCGTGACTAAAAGAACAGTGAGGACTCTTCTCCTTGGGTCGCTTTGCTCCCCATATACTCCATTGAACATTGAAGTCCTGCGATGCCCCAGCTTCCTCTGTAATGCCTGACATTCACAGGTGACATTCACAGGTGACATTCACAGAGTTCTTCTGTTTTGTCTGGGATATCTCCGTGCATGGAGCTATGATTTCTTGCAGCTAACATTTTAGTGTTTCCGAAAACAGACTGGGGAACATGGCAAGGGGCTTGATTGCATCTTGTCCAGGTGGTAGTTCAGTTTTAAAACATAGATCATTGGAACTATTTTCCCGTGCTGTGAAGGTATGGGTAGCTGTTTTTTCCTGGATGAAGGGAGGATAAAAGAGCAGTTGGCTCCAGTTTTACATTTGCATTTAAATAGCCTCTTAAAAGTGCATCATAGATAATTTGCTGCATGTGCGCATTTTCACTGGTTACTCTCTTCAGAATAAAATCTAAGCCAAAAGCTCTGGTAGTGAGGGAACTTTGTTTAATATAATCAGCCCACAGATACATTTAAATGTATTTTTTGCACATATTATAGATAACAGAAAGCTAAATGCCATTAGTAATGCAATTTATCACAAAAATGTATTAGAACTTTACGGAAACTGTTGCTTCACTGGAAAACACAAATGTGTATTGTTTTGTTAAATAATATTTATTGGTCCCAGTACTTTGGAATGGCCCTCGGGCCAAGTTTAAATGCTCTTCCTAATAGGTGATGAAACTTCAGAGGACAGAGAACCACCTCGGGGGGGCAGGATGTGGTCTCACAGAAGACAGATGTGGAATGATTGTTCTTCATTTAAAAACCAGGCCAGTTTCATGTCACAAAATGCATCCTGTGCATTTAAGCTTAAATGTTGCTGTTTGTCCGAGTTCTAGTGAAACGCGTCGCGTGGCTGTTCTCCTGTTGCCTTTATCACGTGCTTATCGCTCTTTCTGAGTGCCTGGTGTAGGCACTGCTGGTACCTGCAGGCTCATACTTAATTGTATAATGTGGAGTTGGGCCCGACTGCTCTCAGCCTGATATCAAATTTAACTTGTGAACATGCACGCAATATTCCCAGAAACTCCATTATAAGAGACACGTTCTTTAAATCCTTCAGTGGCGGTCCATGATTTTCACACGCAAAATCCACAACGTGTAATTCCCAAAGTGGAAGGATGGCTTTCTCAGCGGCCCTTGCTTGTGCTTTGATCAGATCCCGTTACGTGAAAATGTGTTCACCAGGTGCAAGTTTCGCGTGCGCCGATTACAGGCAGCGTAACAGTAACTGACCTCGTCATCAGAATGCAGTCTCTTAAACCCAACTGTGAAATAGATCATTAAAACGGATCATTTGTAATCAAGCTGTCAGATTGCTGTGGGTCCTTAAGCCAACGTCGTATGTGACGCCAATGCAAAAATAAAAATCTTGGCGTTAAAGCCCTTCCTGAGGCTTCTTGAGTCTCTTGGGGGTGGGGTCCATTATGTTGCCAACCTGTTTCCTCTTGGGTAAGGTGGCTCGAGAATTGGGGGTGTAGGTGATATGTTCCATATTGTCTGGCAGCACATTTCAGTACCCTGCCCTGTTTTCCTGACTTAATTAATCCGTGCCTTTTGTTTTGTTTTTCTGTTTTCCAGTTGCTTGGAGCTGCATTCCTGGGCATCGGACTCTGGGCATGGGCAGAAAAGGCAAGTACGCAGCTGAGAAATGAAAAGCATGACGTGCGACTCTACGGATGCCGACACTCATTATTTAGCCGGCAGCCATAGCAACACGCTGACTTGTTTACGGGAGGTACGATTGATCGAGGATGAGAGCGGCTGGTGCCAGTCATAGAAGAGATATGGCAAGGAGACGGGAAGCAATTTACCGCAGTTCTTAATGACTCCTTATTGCCCGCTGAGGAAATTATTAGGTCTCCTTGTGTATAAGCCTGCCAAAAAAGGAATGGATTGTCAATGTGGAAAGCAGAGATGCTTAAAGACGGCTTCAAAAGTCTTATGATTTGTGTTCTTAGTGTCAAATTTTGAGTGTTAACATCTTAATGGAATAAAGGTTTAAATACTGACAATGCAAGTCGCCTCAGGACTCGTATGGGGTCTGTTCCTTTTCACGTTATCGTGTTGTCTTTATGCTACTATAATCTGATTTGTCAGTTGAGTTATTCGTGTCTCTAGTTTAGTGCCTGACATTTTTACATTGAGAATGTGCCTGTGACCTTTTTTGACTTTTGAAACACAAAGGGCGGCCACATCATTCTTCATGTAGTCAAACTCAGGCTTGACTGAGCTTCAGTTTAAGTTTAATGCAGTTTAATTTTTCTATCATGACATTAATGCTAGTTGCTTCACAAATATATATATTGAAAGAAAACAATTCTAACATCTAATCTTGAAGTGAAAATTAAGATTTTACTCTTCAAATCTTCCTTGGCTGACGCATACTTAGAATGTCATGTTTGTTTTATTTGTCCTCTCTTGTCCTCTTCTACATTTTGCAGGGAGTGTTGTCAAACATTTCATCCATAACGGACATGGGGGGGTTTGATCCTGTGTGGCTGTTCATTGTGGTTGGGGGGGTGATGTTCATCCTGGGCTTTGCTGGATGCATCGGAGCCCTGAGAGAAAACACAGTCCTGCTGAAATTTGTGAGTTAAAATTCTTACTTCCGCCAGTATGTATGATGGACGGCTTGACACTCTGGTGGATTATTTGCTGTCCCCCTTTCTATATTTGTCCGTTTCTTCCCGTGTAGCAAGCATGTTCGGGTTTGGAGAAGTAGACCCAGTTTTTTTAGATATACATTTATACTTGGTGATTATTTAATTTGAAAATTGTTACCCAATTTAAGTGTTGTGTTTTCTTACATCAAGCCTTATGTGCAGCGTAGTTTTCACTGAAGTGTTTTTACTTTCTGCTCATTAGGAAAAAAAACTATAAATAGTTTATCATAGATTTAGCTATGATCCTTTCCCTCCTTTATCGTGCAGCCTCTAATTTTTAAATGTAAGCTTTGTCAGTCTTGATATGAAGTTTCTCCTTCCAAAATAAACCTCTCTAATCAGCTGCCCTTTTCCCCCGCTTGTTGCTGTGTGTGACCTCTTCGCTGCTCCGAGGCCGCGTGAATATGGCCTTTTTCCTCTTGATGATTCTTGAGTAACTCACCCCAAATGGCCATCCAGTCCAGTCTTGTACAATGAAGGCCTTTTTCTCGATTATCCATTGATTAATTCAGGGCTTCTGTGCACTCGCCTTTCATGGGAATAAATGGCTTGGGCCAGAAAAATCTTGATGACCAGAATGTATGTAGAAAGTATTTACCGTAAATGTCTTACTAATCAAAACTTGAAAGTGAAGCTCCTTCCGATGTTAATCTGCGGATCAATGCAAATTCATTCATTATTAAGGAGAAAGCTTCTGGCTTTAGCTTAGATTTTTACGTGAAATTTTCTTTCACTTAAGTGCTCCTTGTGGGAGTTGCAATACTTTATAAGTCAGGGATAAACCGCGGTGAGGTGTGTGGTTGTTCAAAATAATCGATGACTGCTTGGTATAAAGTGGCCCTCAGCTTTGTGTAACTGCACACCTCATCGTGGTTAATCCCTTACTTTTCTCACGGCTAGATGTAATGCATTTTTTTTCCTTTAACTAATTTCTATCACTTTCATTCCTGTTCTTTAACTTCAGTCCTTTATATTTGTGTGTAGTTTATGCTTTGCGATGTGCTTTTGTGTACGTTTGTTGTCTTGAAATGTGCTTTATAAATACATTTTACTTATTTCTTACTAATGAGCAAAAATAACAGAATAAACTAGTCACGGTTAATTTTTCTGATGAAAATTATTTCAATTAGCGTTTTTTTAATGTTCCAGTATGCTCATGAAAAATAAAGTCTGTATAAGGATAGATCGTCTGGTCAGGATACTTAGTGGAAGCGGCAAATATGTTAAGCTATCACAGAAAGCGTCAACATATAGCCACTTGCGTTTGGAAAACTAAGGGAAATTATGCTGATAATGATTTTACTTATGAGTGAAAAAATCACACCAGTTTTTATATTAGCATGTCTAATAGCATTAAAATGGAATATATTAGGCTGCTTAAACTACCCATGCGGTTACATGAAATTAATCAAAACCCACGTGACGTTTCTGGAGCAATAAGAAAATAACGTTTACCAGAGCACTGAAATAGTCACTTTTTATTGTTGCATACTTAATTAATTAGTAATTTGTACAATGAACAGTATATTATGGTATAAAATAGGGATAAACCGTAGCTAGTTGTGTGTTCTCTGTTGTCCTTGTATTGGTCTGCAATGTCATGGTTTGTTACATTTTTTTGTGCTGGGCTGCCTTTTAAAATGTACGTAATGTATAATGCAGAACCTCCGTTGTCTCTCCAGTTTTCTGTATTTTTAGGGCTTATTTTTTTCCTGGAGCTGACTGCTGGGATCCTCGCATTCGTCTTTAAGGGTTGGATTAAGGAGCAGCTCAATTTTTTCATTAACAACAACGTCAAAGCGTATCGTGATGATATTGACCTCCAGAACCTCATAGACTTCGCCCAAGAATATGTGAGTTGACAATTTAGGTCTTGTAGCTGTGCTACAGTTGTCTGCATGGCTGGACACATTGAGTGGAACTTGAGTTTATCTTGAGCCTTTCTGGTAAGGTTTTCACCATGGGTTTTGACATTATTGTTCCACGTGGTCCACAGAGGTAGTCATTACTTTGGGTATGTATCAAGACGAAGCTAAACCCCTCTGCATCAAGTAAGCCTGTCATACAAACAACAATATAAAGGGATACTAAGATCTCCATTAATGCTTACCTTGACTGGGGAGCAAGTCAGTTAATTTCTTAAATATGCGAATGAAAAGTACTGTCAAATGAACTGTGTGGATTGTAAGTTCCAGAATTGAACCATTTTGAAAAAATCTTCATAGACGCTTGTAAACTTTCCTGCAAGCTTGTTCCTGCAGCTTCTTCACACACAATAAGCTTTATCTTTATAGCGCATTTCTCACATTCAAGGGATTATCTACACCTTAACTTGGCCAATGTGAAGGAAAACTTGGGCTGTACTTGTAATGTTTTTCCAGAAATGTTTTTCTAATGATTGTCACATTGCAGACCCTGATTTCTCCATCTCTTATGTGCTTTTTTTTTGCTCTTGGGATACATTTTCGCTATGTTGAAGAGACTTATTTTCTAATCTGATGACATACACTCGTGGTTAACAAGACTTTCACATGTAGAGCAGTGATTTGAATCACAGGATTAATGCATAATTTGCAAAGATCCACACGTCGCGTGTTCCGTTTGGAGAGCCAACCTTTGTTTTGTGTCAAAACAGACAATGATTGTTCCATTAAAAACAGGAAGACAAAAGCTGTTACTCCCTGAGGAAATGTCGGTTTTGCTTTTGTGATTTAAAATTTCCTATTCATCTTTGTAGGTGACCTAATTTTACAGCGTTTATAGGGAATTTTCCTTTTTGTTCAATCCTGTGTCTGTACAGTGTTCCTTACTTTCTAGCTAGCAGACGTCTGAGATCAGTGTCACATTTTAGGCCCCTACAATCAGCCTAGAAAACATTTGGTATATCATATATTTTCAAAAGTTTAGCGGTAATAGCTTTGGTTTTGCTATACTTGCACTTCACTGCCAAGGTAATGCTAATCCGTTTGTTTAATGTTAACTCTGTCCTTTCTTAATGAATACCCACAATGCTTAGTGGTCGTGTTGCGGGGCGCATGGTCCCAACGACTGGAATCTCAACATCTACTTCAACTGCACAGAGCAGAACCCTAGCAGGGAGCGATGCGGCGTTCCCTTCTCCTGCTGCGTCAAGGACCCGGCGGTGAGGAGGGGGGCGCGCCTGTCTTCATCTGCACATGTCGCCGTCACCCTCATTATGATTTTGCTTTTCCTAAGTGTGATTTTTCTTCCCAATTTTGTTTTAGGAGGACGTTCTTAACACGCAGTGTGGCTACGACGTCCGCCTCCAGGGGGTGAGTGCTGCCTTTTGTGACGAGTCACAGAATCGTCATTTATAAGTAAATAAAAGCCAGTTATAAATGCGGTGGTGTTTCATGTTCGATATTTAATTCAAAGATGCCTGTATGTTTATCGGCATGACGCAGATCCAGAAGAGTCTGATTTACCGCAACGGAGATTTCAGACCCCGGCTGTTTGTACTTTTTATGCCTTAAATCCTTTGATTGCATTTTAAAGAATATTTCTAGGGCAAAGGTTATGATGCTGCATACGTGCATGATGGGAAGCGTGAGGAACCTCACCTTGCTGGTTAAGGCTTCTCGCTGCTGGTGTAGCTGTTGTGTAGCTGCGTCTTATTGGACGTTCAGCACCGAGCGAATGCCTGACTTTCCCTTCCTTTTTGAGCCCAGCTCAGTTGCGCTGGGTTTATTTCCAGTGGTAGTAATTAGGTTGCTGTTTAAAGCCTGGGAGAGACGGTCTGTAATTGCCGTTTCAGCTGGTTTTAACCAGGGCTGTGCTTTTCTGTCTGGGTGCGGTGAGAGAGCCGGAGAGAGTGTAACACTGTGCAGCACGGAGTCCAGGAAGCAGGCAGCACTTCTCTCCCTGTGCGCAGTGTTACCCTGCGGACAAGCACAGGCTCGTTACCTTGGATCCGTATCTTATGGAAGAACCGCATGGGTTTTCTTAACATGACTCTGCATGCCTGTAGCATAATTAAGACTGTGGTTCTTTATATCATCAGACTGTAAATGTGAATTTTAACATTAAATGTCAATGATGGGCTTGTGTTTTGTGGGGGCTGGGAGTGTTTTCGCTGAGTAGGCAGGTCACAAGCGGTGGCCGACTCTGCTTATTAATCCATACATAGATCTGTTAGTTCAGTTTCAAGCAGGTGTTTTTTTTCCCTCCTTTTAATTAGAAGGATGCAGTTGTTTCCAGGGAAAAGATTGTTTGGGCGGTGTCTCCCGGCTTGAGGGTGGGGTTTAAAGTCTGCTCCCACGCCCTTCCGCTGAACCGGCTGCCACGAAACCGGGATTTCAATAGTAAAGGTCCTCTCTGTTCTTTCTTATCTGGGGGAGCCAAAAGATTTCCTTGGTGCGGTTCCATGCAAACAAAAGGGGTTTCCAGAGGGAGGGGTGTACGAGCAGGGCCAACCTCCCCCCTCCCCTTCACTCTAGCACTTCTGCTGGGGTCAACCTCCTTATTGAACCGGCACCTCCACGGCGTCAGCTGTGACCATAATAAAGCCAACCCCTGTGATGGCTGTTTCTCTACTGTGGCCTTTCTTCCTTCCGTGTACATAACAGCGGCTCCCAGGCTCCAGGAGGGAGGACATTTTGTTTTTAAAGAGATAGTCAACCAATTACAGGGGATGCTGATTCTCACTGTGATTTTTTTTATTTTAAGAGGGAGCCTATTGCTGCTTTCCCTGCAGATTGCATCCCTGAATCACCATTAATAAGCTGTGTGTGTATATTTGTCTCTTGCCTATTTATTTATTTTTTTTTTTTTCTTTCGCAGGATCTTGACCAGCAAAGATATATTTACACTAAGGGCTGTGTGAGCCAGTTTGAGAAGTGGCTACAGGACAATCTGATCATTGTGGCTGGGATTTTTGTCGGCATTGCACTATTACAGGTGAGGCTCTGTGTCCGGCAGCCACCCGAATTCACGCGCAGCCTCTCTTAAGTTGTTTATACCTTCTTCCGTCTTTTGACGTGGCTCATAATTGTTTTCCTTGGCAAAGGCTGCCATCTACTGGTTCGCGACTGTATTTTAATCTTGGATTATTTTTGGTCAGTGAATGTGATTTAAAGAGGAGAAATCATTCTTTTGGAAATGTATTCAGTTCATTAAAAAAAATGTGAGGGAAGGGCATCGTTTCTTCATGGAAGTACTGTTGGTGCAAACGCAAATGGATTTCGCAAATTGACTTGGAGTCTTATGTGTTTTTCTGTGTAGATATTCGGAATCTGCTTGGCTCAGAACCTGGTCAGTGACATCAGAGCAGTAAAAGCTAACTGGTGACATTGAGCTACCAAAGAGAGCTGACTGCACACCCAGGCCAGCCCCTGTCAGGTGACACAGACCTGGACCGAAGCATGGAATGGCACCAGAATGGGGATCTTGGACAATGGGAGCGTTTATTGACGGACCCCCCCCAGACTGATGTTAGCTGATTGTAGAGGTTGTTGACTTCTGCTTTGGTTTTCCTCCTCTGTTTTGGTGGTTCGTCAAATGATTTAGTCACGGCATCGCAGAGCCCTCACCCTAAGAGAAGCTCGTACGATTGTAATATGATGTTCTGCTGAGGTGGGGAGAGTGGGCTTTGTGGTTTTTTTGGTGTCTTGTGATAACCTTTAATATCTTATAAAGAGTGAAGCAACAGCACACAACAGCTCTAGAGGTGAAGCCACCGTCTTGCGTTCCGTGGACTTTTGCATCCGGCCACGGACTGGACCACCTACGCGATGTCGTCAGATCCAACTTTCTGTAGTCAACCCCCACCAATATCTGTTCAGGTTTTTTTTTTTTTTTAGTTTTTTTTATTATTTGGACCGAACCCCATATCTGTCAGCTCTCCTGAAGATTAAAAAGCTCAGGAACTCTGCATTTTTCCGAATGGACCTGAGGCTGAATAAGGATTTGAACCATGGATGAGTCAGCGAGTGAAGTGCTGCTCAGAATTTCAGGTGTCTCTCCTATAACCGTGAATAGCAGCGGTTCTTAGTGCTGCTGGGAAATAGTTTGAAACAAAATGAACCTTCCGTCGCAGAATGAAGGTGGACTTCAAGATAGATATAAATTTGTATTTTTATTCCTTTTTTTTTTGGTCGAAGACTAGAACTAGTAATTACCGTTTATCCCTTTTTAAGGAGTTGCAGCACTTTGCAAGGGGCTCACTCTCAGTGACACCCTTTGAATGGAAACTGCCGTGACAACCTGTAATTCCGGGCAGATTTGGTAAGAGCTCTGCCGTAATGGCTGCCTGAACGTGGCCTATTTTCTTCAAGCACAAGTGCCCTGTTCTGGTCCAGCTTCTGAGCCGACTGACAAGCCGGGCACCGTTCGACGTGCCATCGCTGCTTAGAAAGATTACATTCTGGCCGTCTTTTTTTCATTTTTAATGGAATCTTTGACCTCGTTTCCGGTTTCAGCGACCGAGAGTTAACCGAGCCACGGGCCCTTTTTAAAGAATGTAACAGGATGTCTATGCTTGTGCTTCCCGGTGAACGCCTTGGTCCTCCTACACTACGTGGAGGCCTGGGCTAATGAGGCCTCGTCCTCCTAACCTCCTAGAGTTTTATCCGATGGTTAATAATGTGAGGCATGCCATAGGACCAGTGACCATGGCAACATTTTGCCTGTCTCAGTCAGCAGTCTATGGTCAGTCCTCGTGTTAGTTCATATGCAGTATGCCAGCTGACTGGGACCCCGCAGTCTCTCTGAGTGGCCTCTCCATTTAAGAGGATAGCCCAGTACCCTTAGGACAATAATTCCTCCCCCTTTGGTAAAGTGGTTTATATTAAATTTGTAAATGAGAATCAGTGTGTGTGACTTGGGGGGGGGAGTAGGAAGGATCCTGATGATGACTTTCCAACTGTGGATGGAATTTGGTCTTAAACATTGTAGCATTAACACTTATGCAAAGACACTGACTGTCTGGAGCCCATTGCAGTTCCTTTCTGGATTTCATTTTTTATTTTTTTTATGAGAACACACCCCATGGCAGTAGATTGTGTATATAATTGTGACAGAGCTCCTATTAGACATGAGAGATAGTAATTTAAAATGCATATTATTCTGTAATTTTGTGTTTTGTTTACATGACTTGCAGAGGTGTCCTTGAATTAGCCCACGGATGGTTTCCTCTCTGAGAAGGGCCCGGTGACTCCGTCTGTCTTTCGTTTCCTCTGCAGGGAGGAAGCTCAAAGCAGGAGAACGGCTTGTCCGTTCTCGTCTGTTACGAATGTATAATTATGTACCATAACTACGCTTCCCTGTTTTCATACACATTCCACAAAATAAAAATTCCCTCTCAGCACAGTCCCCCTTGACCTAGGGAATAGAAATCTGGTTGTTTGCCTGCTTTCCGTAGGATTTGCTGGATTTTCCACCCCCCCCCCCAGTAGTCCCATGTGACCATGGATCTGGTATCGGCGCCGTTTTAACATAAGCAGCGCTATCACCCACTTCTTTGCTGATTGCCATCTACAAGGTAAATAAATAATTTTGAAACCTTCAAAAATGTTGGAATGTAGTTAAAAATGGTGATGGATACAGTCTCCCCCCCCCCCCCATTGGTGAATTATTTTGTCCTTGTTTTTTTTCCCTTCATTTTAATATCTTTAGCTGGGGGTACAATCACAGGATAATTTGGGAGGTATCCCCTGGTTTAATCATTACCCCCCACCCACCCCTTAGGATATTGATGACAATACAACTCTGTCCTCTTTAGTTATATATCAGTTCCTCTAATTTTCAGTAAATATACACCTTTAAATACCCACAGAAAGCTGAAAATGGAATTGGTCAAGCCCTCGTGCTTTTTTTTTTTTATTCCATATAGCAAAATATTAATAGAAACACAGATGGAAAAATGTATATCGCTGAAGACGCACTTTTTCTACCTCATTTTCAAAAATGTTGAGAGGCAGGTCTACATTGTTTCTGTTGCCTTTCATGCTTCATTGCTTGTTATTAATATTCTACAGTGGCGCCGATTTTTAGTGCCTGTGGTGGAATCCCTGTCCCCACATCGACCACGGTGCCTGTGTCCTGCCAGGGTCTTCATTTTGCTGTGCAATTAAGATGCTGCAAATTGGAAGTTTCAGACACATAAGAAAATGGGAATTAAATATTTATCTCACCAAACAACAAATAGTGGGGACATTTCTTTTTCTTATTTGTGGGTCTATTACTGCAGCAGAAAACCGATCCTTTGCCCACAGTTGAAGTTAAGGTCATTTCCCGGTAAGAACCGATTCATAAAGCACGTGCGACGCTCTCCCGGCGACTTGAGAATCGCATTGCAAATTCATAAGGCTTCACACAGATGTGGATCATGTATGAATATTTTATGTTACGGTTTTAAATTGTACTGTAGCTATGCTTAATATGAAACATTAACAGTGCACCTCATTGACATCATTATGGTTTAAAGTAACTATAACATCATTTTTGTTGTATTTATCTGAACTTCAGGCATATGGTGGAGGCCATGTGCTCTAGGCAGGCTGCTGTAGCCCTCTGACATTCCACTAATTCTGCGGAGCTCTTGGTATCTTACAAAACACTACAGATTGATTGTGTATTTCACCCTCATTTGTTTGTGTCAGCAAGGGAGGCACTTTTAGTGGTATTTGGGCATGGTGTGCTTCGTCTGCGCTGCTTCGTCTACGCTGCTTCGTCTGCGCTGCTTCGTCTGCGCTGACGTTCACATTTTCAAGTAATTTGTAAAGCAGTGTTTCTTTTACAGCTGAACTGGTCTCAGTTCAGCTTGCTGCTTTAGTGCCCTGTTCTTTTCTAACCCTCAGACACAGATAATGACATGTTAACACTGCGCATTTACTTCTGTGAGTTGTTATATAATTACACACATGTGCTTTAGTATGGGATAGTTATCACCAAAAATAGCAGCTCTTACACCTCTTGTACTTTCTTACTAATCCACATTATAATTCTTTGTGACTTGTATTTACAACTCAACCATAACAGTGTGGAGCCTCACTTAATTTTTGTTTTTTCTCCAAAAAACATTTCTCCCCCATTCATGATGGGTGGTACCCCAGCAGATTCTGTACATTTTTATCTTTTAGGTGATTTGTATATATATATTTTTTAATCGGGACAACAGAATACACAGAAATATTAGTTTTAGAGATGAAATACCATTCTATTAGTCTGCATTGTTTCCTTTATTTTAAACGGCTTCTTTGAAAAGTTAGAATTGTGTAGAAACAATGAAATTGGTTTGATTGTTGCATATGGTCTGTTACACTGTATATTGTCTTACAAATATGCTTTTTCATAAATAAAATGATTTATGACTAGAATGTGGCTTCAGCTTTTCCCATTGGTCATCATAAGTTTTAAGATGGGAGGGTGGTTTAGGTCTGTTAAATGGGCTGTTTTTTCCTCTGTTATTCATTTTGGCCGCCAGGGGGCACCATTTACAATCGCGTGGCTTTTATTGATGCTGCCGCTTGACCTGAGAACTGACTGGTGGGTGCTGTTTAATAGACCAAAGGAGATCTTTTCTCCTGTTTCTCAGGGTTGATCGGGCATATCCATTACTATTTATAGTCACATGCTTGATTGACAGCTGACATTCTTCTTTAGCATGTATGCCAGACTATGGCAAGGCAGCCTAGTTAGAGACAAGGGGGTTGGAGTGGACAAGACATTTTTCTTATTAATATTGTGTTTTTTTTTTTTTTTTTTTTTTTTAGTAAATTCAGTGTATACTGCTAAGGGTGTACAGCCTCATGCCATTTGCCGCTTGAAATATAGGCCGCCGTTCTTCCCTCCGACCCTGAACACGTGCTTATAAGATGGATGAATTAATGGTGACTAAACCCAAGAGTTGTTTCCCAAAAAATGATGAAAATGTAAAGATGTTTCCAGGTCTTCGCAGATTTTTGCACATTTTGGAAGAAATGCTTTCACTAAATGTTAAGATGAGAGCTGCTGCTGTCCGAGCTGTTTCTATGAGATATTTGTAAAAGACCCTACATCCAGTTTTATTAAGATTTTGAAAAATAAAACCAGCCACCCAGAAGGTGGTGAACTGCCAAAATAATGTATGGCAGCGAGTATGAGTGGCAGGTACATCATTTAGTCGGTGTTAAATGAGCTAATTTCCTCATTAGCATTCTCCCTGCACAGTAGGCCTAATTCAGATTCTGCTTACGTTTGTGATGTCAGATATTTTTTTTGCTTGTTTTTGATAGTACTTTTCTGATATTATAACATCAACTAGTAACTGAGGTTTTGAATAATTTTATAATGCTATGCTTTACGATTCTTAGGTGGGGATATATAAGGTTTTCAGCATCTGATATTTGTGCAAATGTACAAAAATAGTGCTAGCAAAAACATTTAATTTAAAATTAAAGCTGTATGTAAGGAATGTGGAAAGTCCTTTTTAAGTACAAGATTCTGAGGGCTGTTGCCCATTGGGATCAAGGACCATGTTGCTTAGAAATCTGTACTGCAGTTTGAGAGATTTTGACCTTGCAGAATGGATGTGAACGCTAGCCTGGTTATGCTGCACAAATAACATATTTCAGTTAGTACATTCATAGGATATGCAACTGCACCAGATAGTCATGGCTTTTCACTAACGGATCTATAAACTTACTCGCTCGGTGAACTCGGTGACACGTCACTGTGCACTGAACAAATGAAACAAATGAGAAATGAACAAAATAAACATAGACGGAATATATTATGGAGTGGAAGCAATGCAGTGGAAGAGAATTAAGCAACATCTGAGAACCAGTTAAGGAACTGAGCAGAAGAAAAGCAGGAGGCTAAGACACATTAGCTGATAATCAAGGGCTGTTTGCGTTAATAAGGCTGCATCAGCAAGACACGGACGAGGCGTTTTGTGTAGAAAGGACACATACAAATGTGCGAATGTTGGGAGGAGGAGGAGGAAAAGTCTTGATTGACCCTTTTGATCTTTGGTGGAAGGCGGGAGAGAGGAGGGTGGCTGGGCTCAGATATTGAGGTCAAAAGAGGGTGACGAAGGAGCAGAAACCAATATCTGAGAATCACGATGTGGAAAGCGGAGAAATAACTGTGAAAGGTCAGTATTAGCATTAGAAGATAAGTAACATGAGAGTAAGCCAGAGACAACGACCTAAAAGTGGAACTTCTGAGGAGGTCCAGTCGGGAGAGAGTCAGGAAGAGCTGCATTTCTCGGGAGACCTGACGTGTGTCAGGGACACAAAGCCTGAGAAGCACCAGAGACTCTGCTCAAAAGTTGAGTGACCTTCTATATCAAACTCAGCAGATCAATAAGAATCATGACAGGGGATGTGGCTGAGTGCAGCTCAGCCTTCTGAGTTGCTTCTCCGTCTGCGTGACTGGAGACTTGAGTGAAAAGTGCAGGAGAGCTGGATGAACGATGGCGCTGAACTGGGTAGGGCAAGCAAGAAAAGCTATACATTTTTTTTTTTTCGTCTGAATATCATGGTAGTATTTCTGACGCAAAGAAGCTGCAGTTAAGGAAATGGACAGAAGCAGTTACTATGAGAGATGAGATGCTCAGAATTCTGTGAAGTTGCTCTCTAGCTGTTAAGGTGGCTGACGAATGCCCCATTTCACTATTTTCTGTGTGAATGACTTCACTAGACCTGTAGACGTGCTTCACTAATTCTAGCTATTATTTGTTAAAATTTAGGAGGCCTAAATCCGAGTTATCAGCCACTGTCAATGAGGTAGGTAGCATTGAGATTGACTCGTCCCCCGAAGGGACACTGCAGTAAGCGGCGAGGAACGTGGCTCTGCTGCTTCACTATAATAAAATGGGGGGTGGGTGGGACCTGGTAAGCGTTTTTCCGCTTAGCACATATACATATTCAGCATGTATTGCTGTACATTAACCTGACTTGAAACCTAGCAACCAGCCAACAGCAATTGCTAAGGGTTTGAGTGATACAAATGAGAGTCTGCCTGCTACCGCATTTAGAATTGCAATGTGTGTCGCGATAAATATTTTAAGAGCATGCCGTCAACCATCTGCTAAACCTGCAACTTAACAATGGGTGATTATCCAGTTAATATAATGTTATGAGAGCAAGTGGATTTGGATGTCTGCAGAAGTTTCATATGATTAATTTTAACGTTATTAACAGCTATCGATGCATTATGATTGTAGATGGTGTCTAGATAGCTGCATTTGTTATACTTTAGATCAAGTCACAGCACTTTGGGGCTTATGGCCAGAAGAGTAAGCAGGTGGTGAAAAAGAAAAAGGTTGGAAGAATGAAAATGCTGTTTATGTGCATGGAAATTTCTGAGCTGCCACACTATGGTATATCGGCATTTATGAATAATGCAGTGAACAAGATTAGTGTGTTCTGTTTCAGGTTTATGCACCAAGGAAGTTTATGGGCACAAAAATGAGTACAGTCCTCCTTTGCCAGTCGACCAGTAATAAATACTGAGAAGTACTATCTAAATATTGTAGTAAATACTGAAGCAGAAAAGTGTTTTGCATCAGATTGTTTCATATGCTACCTGTCCTTCAAGAATAATCTTCTGCAGCATTATTTGTCTCAAAGACTCAGACATTTCCTTGTACTTCAGTTAGAGTTTATATTGCCATCACAAGCAATCTGGCAACAAAGTAAAATTAAATGCATGTTTGCATATGAATGCCAAAACGGACATATCTGATCCTCTACTGCTGAAATGTAAATGACGATACTAGGTGCCCCTTCTGATTGCCGCTGCGTTTTAGCTTTGTGCTGCAATGTTGGAATATAAATTACTTAGGTCAATAATAGCTGAACCAAAGGACAGCTTTTGATCGGTATGCTAGATGTGTCCCTTATCTTTTGTGTATTTACATCATTGCTATATTCTCATAACTCGCTTTGACGTTTTGGTTCATGTGAGCCTTAAACAATGTGACACTTGTGTGCCTTACTTTGAAGATTAAAAGAAGCAGCCTGTATGGCTGTAATTGACAGTAACATGTTTTTTAAAGGCCGTGTCTTAATACATTAAATAGAAATGTGTCACTTTTTAATTTATTTACCATTCATCCATCTTCCATAACCACGTATCGAGCAGAGTAACAGTTGGTTGGACCTTATTCCTGGAACAAGGTCATCTATCTGTCTACATTACTCACAGAAAGTCTTGGGATGCTTGCTTAATTCTGTAAACATGTTGCAAATTTATTCGTTTCACGACACAAGTCCATTGACAAGCAGTGTTTAACATATCTGCAAACATCATCCACACAGACATTTTCTTTTTAAGTGTTAAATTTTTTTTGACTCATTTGGTTCTGTTCTTGCCATTTTGCTGTCAATTGCAATTGGCTGCCAAAGGGACACTAAGCAGACATTTGGCGTTTTATGTCATTGCAAAGGTTTTTTTTGTAAACAAATGAATAAAGTAATCATTTTTTGCTATAAAACCATTAAATGTGCAATATTTTTACTCAAGCAAGGGTACCAAAGCTTCCTGTGAACATTCTGGCTGTCTGGCAGTCATGATTTTACCCTGCCGTCCAAAAACAGCACTGAAATATTAGCACTTACTGGTTATCTGTCTGTCTGTCTGTCTGTCCGTCTGTTCCTTTATTTGTTTGTTTTTTGCCAGTTGGGTAATGGTGTTCTCTGCAACTAGTAAAGACTCTGCGACTAGTATAGACTATGGGGGCAGCGTGTGGCTCAGTGGGCTAAGCCTGTGTGCCTGTAATCGCAGGTTCAAACCCAACCCATCCTTGAGCAAGACCCTTAACCCCCAGCTCCAACAGGCGCCCCAACAGGTGGCTCTATAACGAACAAGTTGAGGGAGGCATAAAAAAGAATTACAATAAAGTAATAAATAAATATAATTAAGGAATCCTGGGACAGAAAAAGTCCTGTACTAATAGGTGTGGGTGGATTGTGTGAATGATGCAGGCATTCATATGTTATAGTTCCGTTTCTCAGCTCTGGATGGAGTACAAGATGCCATGAAGAAATATTTCACATTTTTGTTATGCAGATTTCCAGATTACAGACTAGCTACTCAGAGCACATGCAGCATATGTGGATTTCTCAGTATTTCCTCAGCCAAATGTTTGTTTTGTGTACATTCTCAGTAGAGCGAGAGAGGGCTTGTTTTCAAAGGTGTCCGTTGAGCTTAGTATGATGTCACACATTTGCGTCACCTGACTGGAGGGGGGAGCCATTCATGTGACAGAGTTCAGTCATTTTCATTTTCACGTGGCTGGAAAAAAAGAATCAAATAGCACAAAAATACTCAGTCAGGAAGTGGTGGTGGAGTGAGAGTGGATGTTTGTGTTTGTGGCTGGCTGTCTGTCTGTCTGGGGGAGTTACATTTTAGACCACACCCAATGAATTTTCATTTTTTTTTCTGCTATAGAGCAGAATAATGTGTAAATTGCATCCTTACCTTATCTCATATTGATAATTTTCTCTTTCATATAACAGCAACAAATTATTATTATTAAGTATAGTTATGGTTGTTTCTCTTGTTATATTATTACTCCTAATGATGCACACATCTGCTATTTCTCCAGTATGAGGTCATGCGGGATCCTGCTCCGGGCAGCAGTGAGCTTCAGAACTCCCTGGAAAGGATGCCAGTCTATCGCAGCGCACACGCACACGCACTCGCACACTCACACTGTGAGAGTTTACAGACACCTATCCATGTGTCTCTGGCGTGCAGGAGCCGGCAGGGAGAGCAGGTCCTATCCTGGCTACCGTGCTCCTATCCTCTAGTGCTTGTTTATTGCAATTGAAAAATATACCTTATATCTTATGAAAGCAAACAAGAAAAATATGTTGCAATGGTTTTGGTCTTTTTTTTTTTTTTTTTACAAAGCTCAATATTATAAAAAATACTCCAGCTGGTAATTTGAATATATAAATTTGTCTCTCTTGGGCAATTTTAAGCAATTTTAAGTTTGATTGATAAGCTCTGAACTGCATTTACATATATATTAGCCCTACAAGCTATAGAACTTCAGCCGCAACGTGAGCAGATGTAGATGAATCAATCTCTGTGAAATAGAGATTTCCTCACCTAAAGAGGATTACTTAAGCCTAACCCACTGAGAGTAGGATAAGTGAGTGGGAGATTTCCTATTTTATGACCTCTGAAGTGGGATCACAGTTTAGGTTGCACAAAAGACAAACTTAACTGCCCATAGCCATCATCGTGTGTCCACTTCTCACACTTTTCAAAGCGATTGTGATTGGAATTTTTTCACATTATGGGTGCAATCCATGAGGCAGCACTGCTGAAGGACATCGCACGTACAATCTGTGTAAAACGTTTCAGTTCTGCCCTAAATTCTAAATTCAGTTAACGCATCGTTTTTATGACTCTCTTCCACGCTACACTCACACCATCATGGGACAGCAGTGCATGGAGGTTTAGTTTTCCTGCAAAAAAGTCAACGGCGAAGAACAGCACTGGATTTGTGGAGTCCAGATAAGCAACTTAGAGTGATGCCATTTGGAAAACAGTAAAAACATAAACATGGGACTGAATGACCAACAGGCCACCTATCCAAGATGGTGCCGGGACAAAATCGAATGGAAGGATTGACATGTAATTCCAGAATATCCTGTACTTGAGGAGGTAAGTAAGAAGAGCTATATTTCTAACAAAAAAATTGTCAATACAAGAATGTTTAGGATGTTAAATGTTCAATATTTAAGCCCATTGTCATGCTACTCCTGACAGCTGGCAGAGTTAGCAATTATTCAGTAAATTAGTGTTTTGTTTTAAATTGGCAAAAACTTTGAGTCATATTAGTGAAATATTGACTGCAAAAAGCACACATTTTAATTTAATGAATTTCATTTAATTGTTGAAATTTTACTAAGTAGTGTCATCAAAAAGCATCATAAAAGTTGGAGCTGGACCTGGGCACCAGGTGGTTGTTCAGTAGTACAGGAACCTCAAAAGTGATCAGTTACATCCTGTTGCTTTTAGTTTTGATGATGATGAATGTTGGCCTGATGTTACTGGCTTGACTTGGCACTGTCTGTATTTCCCACTGCTGATTTTATAGCCCATCTCGCAAGTCTGTTTAGTTACATGGTCTAGGGTTAAATCAGCATGGAATAACCACATTCAGCAATTAACTGAGATGAATAACATTATTTATTTTATTAAGGAAATAAAAAACACCCTCACTGTTATGCACCTTTTACATTAAATTTTTACTTTAATATGCCAAACATTTCAGGAAAACTGTAAAATGAAGACATAAAAAGCACCTGACCTTTTTATTATACATTGTTTTTTCAGCTCAGAGGCAAAACCTTTGCTGTAAATGATACTTTGGCAACAATTGGGCTCACAGTGTATCCATGACGACTATATTCTAAGCTTTTCATCATTATTGTTGTATCCAGTGGTTTTATTATTTCACCTCCCCAAAGAGGCATCAATCACGTTCCGCTGCCTTTCACAGTCAGGAAGTGATATTTTTACAGAATCCAAAACATCACGTTTTTTCAGAATTTCAACGCTAGTTCAAGAACACGAACGATTTTTGTATACTTAGAAATATTCCGTTTACATTAAATTTGCAATTAAATTAAATTTTACGTTACAAAACTCTTGTAAGGGTTTGGTATTAAAATAGTTTGACGTATAATTCCAAATGTTTCTTCATATTTGGCAGACCTAAATATTTCTACCTGCCGGATTTAATGCAGGCAATATCGATTTTACTTTCCAAAAATAACAGAATTTTTTCTCACCACTAGAGGGTGCCGGGGTGCCCTAACCCTAACTCTACCCGTCGTTGACATCTGCTGTTTGTGCCGCAGTAGCTGTTCGGCTGCTTCATAGCCATCATCCACATCCCACATTGACCAGTTCTGACCGCCCAACGCCCTGTTGGCGGTTCGTGGATTTTCCCTCCCCTGCCCGCTCTCGGCAGGCCCCCACCGCGGCTGGCCGTCGGCGCCACACGA
>JAODKF010000002.1:7356528-7376597 GCA_026779585.1 Mormyrus proboscirostris
CATCTAGTGGGGTGAAAAAATACAGCAAATGGATCATGAAGCTTCATTATGGCCATTACTGGAAGGATGGATGGATGATTGGATGGATGGATGCATCGGTCCACCTAAGGCACCCCCTGCTTTATGCCCTCTACAGGCCCCAGGCTAACTGCCGCCCAATCCAGGATATGTAACAGCGGAAGACGGGGGAGTGGATATTATTTCTGCAGTGTTGTGGTGCTGATATAGAACTAACATCTTTAATAGGATGAAAACTCCTTACCAGTAGTGTCTAATAACGATATTGATACTGCTGGTCGATATCCCACTGCGGGCTCTATATGGCATGCTCTGTTTTGCTGGTATTGATGTAATGTAGTAGATGTCCACTTTAAATCCTAGAAAGTCTGGGCCACTGCAATAAAATGGAGCAAATAGTAGTTTGACATGAAGACCTTATTGCGACAATTCCATCATGTTCTAATATGATTTAAGGGAGTTTTATTGTGTTTGTGTTTATGTTTAGTTATTTGTTTCCTACAAATTCCTTTATGAGTTTTCAATATTTTGCTTATGTATTCATACAAATATTTAAATGTATATATTTATGTTTTGCAGCAGGAGACGAGGGATTAAAGTAGTTTAATAGCTTTCGATATACATATATTGATAATTATGGTTATCTGCAGTATATGACAGTGGATGTTTTCTTGAATACACTTTCTAACCTAAAGTCTGTTAAACAGTACAGGTTTTTTATTATGTTGATCTTAAGATATGGACATGATTTGTGTCATGGGGTTAGTTTTGTAAAGGGACAATTCAAGTATGTAACAAAAGAATATTTATAGCTAGTTTGTGGTTCAGTTGTGTTATGCAGATTTAGTTAATGCAGAAACAAATTTATTACATGCAAAAAATTTAATGAAGGTAATATTTTGCTGCAACACAATGGAAAATTGCAAAATAACAGAATATACAGAATGATAAAGCACATAACAGAAAATGCCATATTCTAAAGATATCAATTCTGCTAAAATGCCATATTATTCATTATACATCAATACACTGTATATTCAGTTTTATACTGACAACATAACATACATTACAACATAGAGGTGCATTTTTCCTTTTTCTTTTCAGTCTTTTTGGCAGAAATGCAATATATTTCTCTTAAATTCAAGATAACATTATAAATGATTTAAAACAAGTAAATTCTACTTGACGTCTGCCATTGTGTTACTGTCTCAACAAATTATTAATGAAAGCTCAGTTAACAATGATAGACATTTTACAAACCAACATACATAAACAATGCATCTGTTCAGAATTTTTTTCCGAATGTTACATAAAATATCAAGACATAATCCTCTTGTATCTTTGGTCAAAATGCAATCAGTAAAATATTCAGTACCTTGTTTTGCCTTACGCAAGAAACTAGCATGTTCAAATCAAGTCAGAACAGAAGGAACCCTGTTATTCATTTCACGGTGGAGGTACTTCAAGGGCCTAAATGACTGTGCTGGGGTTGCCTGCATCTGTAGCAGCAGTGTTGCCTCCGTCAGTCTTGACGATGGTTGTCTTGGGCGAGCCGTGATGGACGCCGCCTGCTTCCTTCCTTCGGCAGAGACGCTCCCGGTAGTTCTGCGCGAAGATGAGCAGCGTCAGCGGGTTGATGCAGCTGTGCATGTAGCTGAGGCAGATGGTGACGTTGTAGGCGTAGATGAACAGGGCGGTGGGCTGGACGATGCTCAGGTTCACCATCTGGATGATGTGGAAGGGCGACCAGCACAGAAGGAAGATGCCGATGACCATCAGCACCGTCTTGGTGGCCCTCTTGGCCGAGACGGACTGCTTGCGCTTCACGCGGCGCAGAGAGCGGAAGACATGGTAGAGAGTGAGTGAGTAAAAGGTGCTGATGATGATGAGGGGGATGATGAAACCAATGGCCGACTGGTAGAGGGTGTACCAGTACAGGTCCTGGGGACCCTTGGGAAAGTCTATAATGCACACCACTATGTGCGTCCGACGGGCCGTCCTGGTGTACATCATGACTGGGATGGTGCAGAGAAGGCTGCCCACCCACACCAAGGCGTTAATGACGATCGTCCACCGGATGGTTCTCCTTTCAGATGTAGGGTGGACAATCGCAACATACCTGCAAACGCCCAAGAGACAAAAAAAAAAAGGACAAAAATCGCATATTTGTGTTGTGTGAAGAAGCAGGAGTATTCATTTTTTCTATTATAAATGACCTCAGTCCCTGGGACTGAATAGATCCTTTTAAGCACCCCCCTTCCTGGTTTAGCTTCTACAAAGAGGGGCATCTGAAAGTCAACTGATAAACAGAGCGGCTACATAATTTACCCTTGATCTAAAAATGATTTTTTTTTTTTTTTGCTCTCTGAAGCCCATTGCTCTTCACTTCTCTGTTTCAACATGCTTATAAATATTCAGCATAAAATGTAACAGAATTAAAATGCATCATATGGGAAAATTAAGCATTCAAAACGGACAAAACGATGAATAAAACCACCATTTTAAAGGCATTACTCTTAGTCCTACATACAAAACAAATATTAAATCCTACTGGAAATATGAGCTTAATTACTAAAGAAAAGCGCAAAAATATTGAAGGAAAAAAACTGGATGCAATAAGTTCACATTTCGTATTTAACGTGTAATCACAAATATTCTGCTTCTAGACTTGCTATATAACTGATGGGCAGTTGGCCAGGATGAAAACAAACGTTAAATGGAAACGACAGAAGGCTGAACAAAACTTTATTGATGAGCATTACTAAGATTTTAGTTGGAAAATTTGAGCAATATTGGTACTTTAAACTATCAGAATTGTCTCAATGATGAAAAACACTTAGTTTAACAATTAGGTGTCCATTTCAAAGCAGGGAGGGTCTCAGAACGGCAACAGGAAAAACGAAGTGAGCTGCACAAGCTGAATTTTTAAGAGGTATCCAATATCCCATGTGTGCGCACTGAAGCGGAAACACAGCGAACTTGTCAGGTCATTTAGATATTCTTCTACGTTCTAAGAATTAAATTTCAATTTTAATGAAAAGGTAGCACTTACCTAAAGATAAATGATAAATTACACTTTTATATTAGTCATAATTAATCATTTTTTATGCCTCGTGGCTGTTTTCCTCATGATACTCACTTCATTATGACGTATTTCTGGAACGATGCTTATTAACAGATAGAGAATTTCCCCACAGAGATTAATAAAGTACCACTATTATACTCTCTCTCTATATATATATATATATAAATTAATTAATTTCCATATAAATGACCATCACAATAGCTGACTGTTAAAACTGGAATTTCCAGACATTATTAGTCTTTAATTATATCAGGAGGTATGAGGCACCTGCCAGCTGGCATTCTGGGTCTACGCCTGAGGATTCCTTAGCTTTTCCCATATCATCTCATTGCTATGCATGTGAAACAGGCCTTATTAATCACACCTTCCTAAACCACTATACTGTAAGTATGCATTGTGATAGGGATTAAAGGGCACTGCTACGATCCCCAGCTGCTATTGTGATCTATTGTGCTTTTCCGGTGTTTCCCTTTTCTTTAGTGTGTTATATAGCTTAACGGGCATGTAGACGGTCTGCGAAGTCTTAAGGCCCAAAGTCCACGCCAAAGGGAGTAACTCTCACCACAGAAACTACTCTTCTCTAATCTGCCCGAAATGCCTCGTTGGCATTCCGGCCCTTACTTCCGTGACATGGTGAGGTCACCTCGTAACACAGTCCTTATTGGCCGCCTACCTGTAAGGACCTGTCGGCTGACTGCGCAATAGAGGAGGAATGTGTAGGGCAAGCTGACCACCTGGGTAAGCTGTCCAATCAGAGCACAGTGAGCTCAGGGAGGTGGGGCTTAATGCTTTAACAGAGCATTTCAGACAGAGATTAAACAGAGATGTGCAGTATGAGAAAAATAATGTGTTCTTTGGAACACTGAAGTATGTAAATCTATTACAGTAGACCCCAAAAATTCAGTTATGAACAGTAGAAATGAGCATGATAGGTCCCTTTTAAAAATATTCCTTCCTCCATGTGTAGGTATGTGCTTTCAAAGCAGCTTCTTGAGACCCTTGTGCATTTAATAAAAGGATTCTGGGCTCTCTTCAAACCATCCACTTTCAAATTTTATCTAATTCCTTGTTTGTTAAAGATTCACATTAAAATGATTGCTTAGACTGACCCTTTCTTATTTTAATTTGTATAGTATATCTGCACCAGGGCAATAAAACTATAAAACTTATTATGGCCCTTTGCGTATTGCGTGTAGTCCCAACACAATCGCTCCTGTGTGACAGAGGACAGCACTGCTGCCCCGCGCCCATGCGTGGAGTTTACAGAGCAGTGTGTGCCGCTGGCTTTCTCAGGCTAGTCCCGTTTCTCACATAGCCCACAGACACGCAGTGAGGGCTGCTGTTCCTAAATGGTGCGGAGTGAGTGGCTATTTGTGAAGCCTGACATCCGCCCAGGTGCCTGCCCCTGCCCTTTGCCTTGCGCTGCCTGAGCTGGGCTCCAGGCCTCCCGCAGAGCTCTCAGAGCACCACTCCACCACATATTTATAATTCGTTATTAAATCTCACAGAAAAAGATATAAAGTCATTCTGTGCTACTTTGGCTGCAAACCTCCCCCCGCCACTGGGCAAGTGGCTTAGAGGTTAGCCAGCGATATTAGACAGAAATATATTGGTATCGGTCAAAGATTTCCGCATCAGCGTGCCACTAGCTGTCCTAGGTGAAAGTGGCCAATCAGGTAGCGCTTCCTTTATGTGGGAGGGCTGTTTTTTTGTACAGTTCAGTCTTGGGTCTTGTTGACGGTTTACACTGACTTGTTCTCCTTGCTTAATAATAACAATTCAAAAAATAAAATTAAAAATAAAAATTAACCTTCCGAGGTTCTACTCTTCGTATTCCATTAACAGTGTGTTATTAGATTCCCATTGTCATATTTGAGATTTTTTTTCAGTGAGGTTAAAAAGGGGTTTAATTTAGGTTATCAAAAGAATCAGACAATCAACTAATCAAAATGAATTCTGGTAGAAATGAAAGATTTCTGGGGCAGCAAATCATTCCCAAAATAATCATATTTATTCATCCCCGTCACCCATTGAAATAACTGGAGAAATCTGTAGAGTTCCATCAAAACACGAGGGCAGAAAAAAAAAACTGTTCCTCATGTAAAATGAGTCTTTCTGCGAATTTGGTGCTACAATATCCTCAAGCCAATTAGGGGGTGTGTTTACTGCAGCTGTCCATTTCTGTTTTATTCAAATATGAATAACTATTGACTCTAGCAGGACCATATAAAGGGATTCTTCCTTTCTGCTCTCCTCCGGCGGTAGAGTGACACAAAGCAGTGTTTCAGTAATGGGAAACTCGGGGCTCTGCCTAATGGTCCTAAGGAATCCCTTACTGGAATCCCTTCATTTTATAATCACTATTTTTCTTCTGTTAGCTATTTCACCCTTTGACATGTGGCTAAAAAAATTGGACAAAACATTTCTTTGGTTTCATGCAATTGCAAGTCAATAAACATATAAATATGCAACCGGGGTGCAGCCAGACATTCTGGGGCCCCTGTCAAATAGTCACCCTGGGGCCCCCTGCTCCCATTACATTATATAATTTTGTAATTTTGCGTATTCAAGGGCCCCTGTGATGTGCTGGGTCCCCTGAATCTGTCAGGGTTTCCCTGCCCCTCCGACGCCCCAGTATGCAACACAGCATATTATGCCATATTATTCCATATCCGTTATATATTATCTGTAAGATGGAATTTATCTCAGGCAGCATAGGGCACAATGGAGGCCTATTCCCTGAACGGGGTACCAGCCCACTGGCGGACACGTGTACTATGTGCAATTGCGTGTCTCTGAACTGAAAACAGGCAAACTCTACAAACACAGGGACAATAAATCGATACTATCCACTGAGCAACAATGTCATCCTCAATTAGTTTATAATTTAGCCATATAACTGATTACTTCCTTCATGTTTCCCAGTTCCTATAGTAACCCCTCTCACGGCTAGAAGCAGGTTTTGTTTTCCTGTGTGTTTGCTTTATTCTGAAGCTGAAACGGTTGTCTTTTGTCTGCAGTTTCCCCTACAGTTTTATAATTCTGTCTCCATTCCTTCATCCTAACAGCATGTCAAATGGCTCTTGTCACCATTCTGCCCGCAGCCAGTCTCACAACACATTTTCGATAAACAAGTACTTCTGGTGTACCCAGGCTTCCTCCTTGATCTTTTGATGTATTGGAACAGCATAGTGTGAAGGTGTTGACCATGCTCTACAGGTTTTAGCCGCAGGGCACCTTCAACTAGACCACTTTAACTCCGTATTAGTTACAACAAATGCTCTGTCACCCTAGAGTCTGTGATCCTTACACACAGGTGCACAATGCAATTCCCCTTTAGAACAGCAGCTTTTGGTAGATATTATAAAAGTATAATATCAGTGTGCAGATGCCATCATTCATCTGTTTAAACAAGGGTGCAGGTGCAAAAATGAAAAGCCAGTAGTCCTTTATATTCTACACCATCATGGCTGCTGTACTGCCCTACAAAGGCAAAACTGACCACGCATAAGTAGGTAAATGATAGTGAAGATACTTGCTGAGAGATAAAATAGAATCTAAGAGATGGGATTTTGGCCATGACTCAGTGTTCCGCTTCTGTGTGGCAGTAGGTTGTGATGTTGAACGGCCAGAACCAGAAACATACCGGCTGTTAAGTCCGTTACTCTCCGATGGCCATGGGCCACTTCTATTCTTACTTTTCTTTCTGGCTGAAACTGCTTTTTCTTTTTCATGTCCTCCCTCCATTAGTGTTGACCCCGTCGCTGTGTACCTCTGTAACCCAGATAACAGAGACCTGACACCCTGCTTCCACACCTCATTCTGTGCCTGATCCGTATGTCATTCTTATATTGTCTTATGACTTTTTTTATTCTTCATCTTATTGCAGGGCAGGTTCTGAGGAACAATAATATAAAGGCTGAATTTTACTCACTATTGCTACTTTGCCAGAAAACATTTTTTTTTTCATTTTTATGGTAACCAGTTAATTTAGGTAATCTGTGTAATCCATGTTCCACATCTGAAGATTTACACAGATATGGTTTACACCGCTGCCTCACACCTCTGAGACCAGGGTTCGAGTCTCCTCCGTGGCTCCATGCGTGTGAAGTTCTCCCTATGTTGTTTAGGGATTTCCTCCACAGTCAAAAAAGATGCTGAGGTTAATTGGAGTTAGCAAATTGCCCGTAGGTGTGTGTGCATGTGTGTGTGAATGGTGTGAGTATCCCTGTGATGGGTTGGTACCCCATCCTGGATTACCCCCTGCCTTGCACCCTTAGTCTCCTGGATAGTCTCTGGACTCCCTGTGACCCTGAATATGACAAACGGTTACAGAAGATAGATGGATGGATGGATGGATGGAGTTACCCATTGCTCCTACATAATTGGTCACCCATGTGAAGAGTTACTCCTACATAAGTGACCTGTTGTACCCATGGTTTTAGCATTAGCTGAAATTGGAGTCAGATGTGCTTGGGAAAGGACAAGTTACAAACAAGGTTTAAATGGGAAAATAATCTTTGCATATGCTACATCTACCAATGAAATAATCATTTTACTGTACTGATTTAAATTATTTGCTTGACAAAGTGAGAAGTTATTGTAGTTCTGTTCTGAAATGCATTGTAACATTGGAAAAATAAATAGCATTTTTCCCACAAGCGAAAGTCTAGAATTCGGTTACACTGCTGCCCTATTCTGTTATAAAAGTAGTACTTTACAATATTAGAAACCAATTTCATTCCTAACCATTGATCAAATTACATTTGATTTAGGAATCTTGTGTCCAATACATGTGCAGGATATTAAACAAAATCATTTATCGAATAAAAATGACCAGACCAAAAGATTTTTGAGCCTGAATGTGTAAAGGATGTCAGAGTGTTTTCAATACTGCGGGAGGCTAATATATTTAAAAAGCCTATTCTATAAGAGCTGCAGTATGACTATATGGCCACAGTTAAAGAAGGCTTCTGCCGATTGCATTAGGTTGCTCATATTTTCTCCAAGACATGGATTAAGGGAAGTTTGGTGAAAGAGCTAAACCTAGAACGTCAATTAAATCCATCCATCTCGAAACTGCTTATTCTAAGACAGGGTTCCCCAATTCCAGCTATGGAGGAACAGAATCTGACAGTCTGCAGATTGTCCTGCATGGACTTTCCAATATGTAAGCTTTTTTGATCCATATAAGTGTTTCATCACTATAACCGTGATCAAGCGGTTTCCACTGAATGAATTTATTTATCTTACCTGAGTTTTCAAGTCAGTCATTTGTATCAAGATTCTAAATTGGAAAGGTCTTTACGGAGGAAGAGAACCTTAACTGTATACGCTAATCTATATTTCAAAGTACGTAAGTACGATGTAGCCGTGGACCCTACGCCGTAGCCTGACGTGCACCTCCCCAGAAATTTGACTATACTTTGTGGCGATGCAGACCAAGAGAGGACTGGTCCACTTGGTAGTGTTGATATTTTTTATAGGAGCGAAGAAAGTGTACACCAAGGTGTACTTGTATCGGTGATTAAACTTGAAGCGTTAGTTATATCTAACATTAAATAACTAAACGTATTTAATGTTAGATATACAAATAACACTTCCGCTTAATTTTCTCTCGCTTCTCCATAATTTGCGCCAAAGTTTGTTATTGCGGTCTTTCTCTGCTAGCATTATGAAACTCTGTGTACTCTGAACTGCGTTGTTTTATTCTAATTACTTGTGTTAAATGGCGTGCGGTCGCTTTTTCCTCAACACTTTAGCAGAACAGACCTTACAGTCTGACAAAATGCCGTGACTTTGAGATTTAACGTAATGTTGCAAATAAGTGGTATCTGTCCTTGACAATTTTTGAGTACGAGTATAAGAGCCCAGTATCGACCCGATACCCGATGCCTGTATCAGTACCAGTGCATCCGTAATAGAGAGAGAGGGAAACAGGCTCCTCTTATTATGTCAGTAAGATGGGTTCATGTTTGGATGGGTTTTCTGAGAGGACAGAGCTCTGTGTGTATGTGCTATCTAATCTACCTCATTGTTATCTAATTGTTTACATCAAAAAAACCTGCTCCAAGCAGGTTTGAGCTTACAGATTGGTTGCTGTGACATCCAGGATCTAATCAAATTATCAACAATTAAATCTGGATAACTCGTTAATCCACATATGAAGAACACTCTGCTGGTAATTAGCTGCTTAAGATGTGATTAAGTACAGTAGGGGAATCTGTGATCTGTGTTGGATTATGTCCCTCGAGACCCGCACCTGGGGAACCCAGTTCTAATGAGAGGGCCTGGAACCTCTCATGCTGCAGAGGGCAAAAGGCTGGGGTGCAACCTGAACGGAACGCCAGCCCACTGCAGGCGAGATAAAAACCATGGGCTCTTCAGTGACACTAAATAGACTAAAGCAGAATGCCCAGAGGAATTCCACATGACAAGGAGAATGCAATCCCTACAAACAGAGAACAGATGAGGATTTCAAAATCCCACCCTGGAGGAATAAGGCAACAGTCCTATCTATAGATCCACATGTTGGCTGTTAAAACTGAGGAAATTATTCATTAAACATGAAAATTGTGAACAATATTTTATCTTTGACAGCTTCAATTTATAAGATGATCCATGTTGGGTGGACCTAATTGCTTCTCTAGTTAACTGCTGAATATAAACAATGCATTCTTTAATTACATGACATATCAATACTGTGTGTTCAGCATATATGTCAGTGTATGGCTTAGACCAGTCACTTCAGCAAGATGCCAGCCTCTAATGATCTGGCTGATTAATCAGCTCATAAGGCTTCATCCAAGGTGAAAATTCCTCCACTAGGAAGTTAAAAGCAGCCGGTAGCATCTGAACATGGTTATTTTTAATCTAGAGGTTCCGGAGCTTCTGCATTCACACCTCAAGTCATTCCATAAAGTTCTTATTTTTCAACGCCAGCACACCAGATCCAACTGGGAACTGTCGTGGAAGGTCTGGGAACCACCGTTCTACTCTAAATTCCCACACGTTGGTCTTTTTTAAGACAACTACCTAGGTACTATATTGTCCATTATGCAGCATAGATGATTTTTTCCTTTATGTCCAAAACAGGCTTTTCTCTTTTTTCCATGTTTTATTCACTTGACTGTTCCAAATAAATATATATCCATCATGCCTTTTCATGTTTTTTGTTTTTGCTTCAGGACAAACGTTAGAAGACTTGACCCAGTTTGAATGCACTGCAATTATATGTTTCTCCTGGCCTTTACTGATTTTAATTATTTGAGCCACAGTTTTCACAATTCTCTGTAATATCTCATCTAACACTAACTTCTCTTTCTTACAAACATAATCACCAGATCCCAGAATGCACTACACAGCTCTCTCCACGGACGTCAACAAACAGGAGCAGCACATCCATCACTGCAAACATGTTCCTTGAAGTTATTTAAATTATAAGAACTACATGATCCTACTAGCATTTGTATGCAAGCCAAGGCTTGGGTGAAAAAATGCTGAGCACTAACACAAAATCCTCCACAAAATCAATCTTGTTTGCTCTTCTGACCCGTTGCCAGAAAGAAATATTGTTCCTCTCATGTATAGTGATTTTATTTGTCATACACCTTATATCAATTCTGGAGAAAAAGAAAACCTTTTCATGTAAATATTCTTAAATTCCCCATCAGTTGCAATGGCACATAGGTCAAAGTTTAACAGACCCCCACTTGATATCCTCTGTCACTGAAAACCTTTTTCATGAGTTGCATCATTAAGTTGTCCTACTCTGTGATGCATATTCAGGCTGTCACTCCATGCTGGATGTAATAGGGCACAAGCCACAATAAAGACCTAATCTAGACAGAATGACTGTGCAATGATGAAGTGCAAGTTACACAATACTGATGTAAGAAAATATACAGTCCTGAATGATAATTTGGAGGCAAGCAGGAGCAAAGTTACATACGCTTATACATCCCACAGCTCCATAAATTATTCCACAAATCAGACTTTATGTGTAAGCAAACATAAAACGGGTGGATCTCAAAATGTTTTTAATGAAAATAACTTCATATTCCTTCAATTATTGTAGCAGTTCTACAATTTTCTGACGTACACTTACGTTCATTATTCCTAATTTGTTTTTATCCAAAAGCAATCATGGCTTTAAATTCAAAAAGGAACTGTTAATTTCTATGTTTCATCAGTGCAATTTGTATATTCAGTACAAGTTGCATAGTCGGTGCAATTTGTATATTTTTAATATATTCCTTTATTACTCTTATGCCTCACATTGAGTCGATTGCATTATCAGTTTCGCTGTTCAAGTGACAATGGCAATAAAGATTTATCGTATCTTATCTTAGTACCTTAACGTTTTGAATTAAAATACCTTTCCTTGACAGCAGAATTGTTGTAATGCTATTTCTCCTAAAATTTAATTCAATTTTCACTCATATTATTTGAAAATTCTAATTAAATATAGTCCTTAAAACATACTCATATGAATTGTGAACGCTCACGTTATATAATGCTCTATGTACAGTGCTCACAGAAAGTCTTTGGGTGCTTGCTTAATTCTGTAAAAATGTTGCAAATGTATTGATTTCATAATAATAGTCAGTTGACAAATAATGTTTAACATACCTCCATATATCTTCCATAAGGACATTTTGTTAAGCGTCATCATTTCTTAGCTGACTCCTTCAGTTCTGTTCTTGCCATTTCGCTATTAATTGCAATTGTAGCCATTGGCTCCCAAAGCGACACTAAACACAAATGTTATTGCAAACATGTTACTAATGAAAACGCGGACAGAGAGACTGCCTTTAAATTAACGTCTTAACTCAGAACAGCTCTTTTAGAACTATAATTTGGTTTTCAATTTATTGCTACTTGAAATGAATATTTACTTAAAACTACTGGTTGTTTATAAATATGATATATATTTTTCTAAACAAATGAATAAAATAATTTTTATTAGAAAACTAATACATTTGCAGTATTTTACTGAATTAAGCAAGCGTCCCAATACTGTCTGCGAGCGCTGTGTAATGTTCTTTTTCAGTCACGTCGTTTTCAGTGACATTACCAGCACTATAAATGCACCAGTTACTGGTTCAGCCTTATTAATTTTCATTTGATGACTATAAATTACTTACAAGAAATCTTTATTGAAAGTAATTTAAAGTGCATCAAACATATTTAAGATGTATTATTTAAGAAATGCCTTTGGTTGTGAAGTGACTATTTTCTTTAAACAAAACTCTACAGTATCCGCTTACAGCGACTTGCTATAACATCTCTATCAGTCTCTAAATCTAACGAGTTTTCACGCTGCATATAGTTTTTAATGCAAGTCTCCCTCCTTAAGGATTCTCATAGAACAGTAATGATACGTTTTACTTACTAAATGTACGCACAAAATATGCTTAATATTATATATTAATATTGTAGCCCACTTACCTGTCAATACAAAGGACAGTCACAATTCCGACTGTAGTGAACTGATTACTGACATCCAGCACCATGACTGCGCTGCACATGAAAGTCCCGAAGGCCCACTGTCTCTCTCTGACCAGCTGGTGGATGGTAAACGGCATCACTACCAAGTAAAGCATGTCGGCTATGGCCAAGTTCAGGACGTATATGTCGGAGACCATTTTTTTCTTACAGCTAGTCACCGCATAGATGACCAGAGTATTGGCGATAACCCCGATAGTACAAATGATCCCATATATAGTTGGGAAAACGTGCATGAAGGATGCGACTTCGATGGCGTTGTAGGACCAAGAGCTTCCATTCGTGCATGCTGTCGAGTTGGCGAGTTCGCCGTCCTTGCAGTGCGGCTCCGTGCTGTTCATTTTCCGCTCGATGCACGCAAGTTCAAAAAGTTGTGCGGAGTGTGAGTTATATGAGGAACCGTCTGAGTAGCAGCGCCCTATTGCAAACGAAGGGCGCTTCCATTCTGTACGGAGAACATGCTGAGAAACCAACAGCCTGATAATGGTGCGAACTTTAGAAACCCTCGAAGGTGGCTGCTGGGAAAAGTTTCATCTGCCCTCCAATTTATGAAGGACACCAGCAGAAACACGCCAAGCCTCAGACTGAATGGATACATATGTATATATACATATCGAGTCTCCTCCCTGCAGATCCAGATGTTTCATCTGGCAGTTAGAAAAAATGGTATTGAAGTATCGGACTAACGATATGTAAATCTAAACGATCTATGGCCATACCTTTTGCAAAATCTCCACTATATAATACAAATTCCTAAGAACAGTATGATGAGCGCAAATTATTAATAAGTTTAAGGACCTGAGGAATGCATATTAATATACTACGCGACAGTCGCGCATACATAGATTACATTACATCACATTAGATCAGCTTTATTTTCACTGTGCTGAGTAAGGGTGAAGAGCCAATGTAATGCATTATATATTAAGTTCATTAACTGTAAATTAAGGTGTATACGTGATTAAGATCACATTCTGGAACATTTTACCCAGTGTGTATATAATAAATACATGCCCTCAAATCAAAAGAAAACATTGTTTTATTATTATTATTATTATTATTATTATTTGTTTGCTTTATTTTGAAGTCATTTACTTGAGATATGGGAATATGTATTTTATAGCCAAATATATAGTGAATGCAAATATATTTACAATAAGCCATAAATCCATTTGAGACACAGAAGAATCCCAAATTGTGAGCTGTCCCACATCCTTTCTTTGGAAGTTTAAGGACGGGCGTCACTGATTTGCGGAAAGGGACGTGACTCCGCTGTCTTCCGTGCAGATTAGTTGACAAGATTAACAAAATGCTCCATCACAGGACTTGAGAAATAGAATCAGTTAAATAATGAAAGTTCCACTGGCTGACCAAGTGAATGAGATAAAAACACACCTCAATACAAATTTCGCTCTTTAATGCTTTTGTAATCTATAATTTTTTTGGGAAAAAAAAACATTTATTTTATCTTTACTTATAAACTCATCTCATTTTAGTGTAACAACTTCTGCATTCCAAAGTGGTTTATTAGAAATGCTTTTATTTTTGTCAATTTTTAAGTCAATGTCAAAGTTCTTTATGTCTCCCATGCAGTGGTAATTATACAACATATACACTAAAATGCTTGTTTGGCAGATTCACCAACTGACCTGTATAAATGAGGAATGTATTATATTATGCTAAATACATTATATCTAAATGTATACAGAATATAATAAAGTAATACATAACATAAAAACACCAAAATATGCATTTTTTTGAAACTGCATATCCTGGTCAGGATCATAGGGGGATCCAGAACACATCCCAGAGGCTACAGGCACAGGGCAGGGAACCCAGGATGGGGCACCAAGCCATGGCAGGCCACAAGCTTCAGCATATATGTGGACCGTGGAGCGAAATCCCATGATGACACGGGGAGAACAAGCAAACACCACACACACGGAACCCTGGAAGAACGGTACAGAAGTGCCTGAGCGTGCAAGAACGTGAAAAGGGGGTGGGAGAAGCTCAAAAAAATCAGTGTAAATATGAAATATAGTTTAGGAAGCATAATATTTAAAAAAAATTCTAGTCGTGATTTTGCTGTCATTTGTCATTTGTGATCATTGCATCCTGGTGTCATTATTCCTGTCAAAGACAGACCCTCCTCTACTTACGAACGAGATACAATCCAAATGGCCGTTTGTAACTTTGTTATTCAACATCACTCTAAGGGTGTACGCAAGTACAAAGAACTAGGATCCTGGGAGTACGCACATTTTGCACTTATAGTCCTCTTCATTCGTATGTCTGAAAGTTCATAAGTTGAAAGTTCGTATAAGTAGGGGAGCATCTGTAAATTTGTAGATATGGTGCCTGTGTGGTATCTTACCGATGAATGTCATGGACGACTTAAATATTAGCTGACCTCAAACTTTGTATTTCTTATATAGCTGTTATACGTTGAATATTTGCATCAGTTATACACAAAATCATCTTTCGTACGTTTATGCATGGTCCTTAAATACTTTATAAGTTGATCTACGTACAATAGTGATCTCCTATTTATTAAGGAGGATGTAGCAGTATTGGAGATATATACTTTATGAAATTTTAAGGCAGAAAGTCGGGAACATCACAGTGAGTTGGCTCCACATCTACCAGAATCTCTCTGAACAAAGATGAAAGGATTCCATCTGTGGGCTCTACCTCAATAAAGAGTACAGTGTAGGGATAGCGAGTCTTACAAAATGTAATAATACTGAAGGCTCTGACATTCACATGGCTTACAGGAAGACCTTTATGTCATAGCAGAAGCGCTCGTAATTGATAGAAGACATTGAGGCACTCTGTTGTCCTTCATACGTATCTGCCAGTTGTGCGGAGTCCCTGAAATGCATCTTTAAGTTTCCATCTGTAGAAATGGGCTGTTTATAATTTTATTCATTAAGAAGCCAGAATGAGGTGAACAAGGCTGAGTCTAACGTAAAAAAAAGTAGAGTTGAATTTAATTAAACTGAATTGAATTTAATTAGAAAAGTTTTCTAGGGTAACGGGTAGTAGAGTAGTTAAGGACACGCTGTTGCTTCCCTTATATAATATTGTTGTGCAAGGTTTATAACTTCCTAACAACAAATAAAAATCACTGTAATAAACAATATAGAAGATATAGTATATTGGGTAATGCTTTACATGAACTGTACCTTCATAATGTATTCATTATGCATTCATAGAACATTCATAAGCAGAGCATAAGTATACCTTACCACCTTAATATACCTTAACAGCTTTAATATACATTTATAACAAACATTATACAATGATACGTTTATGTTTGTAATTATCATATAATGTTTATTAAAGCTGTTGAAATATGTTAGGATGTTATGGTATACTTCCATGCTGCTTATGTATGTTCTATGAACTCATTATGAAGGTGCACTGAATGTTTTATGGATGCATTATATAGACATTATGAAGGTGCAGTTCATGTAAAGCATTACCATATATCGTATAGAAAAGTATGTTCTAATGCAACACTATATATTATATACAATTGTATAATAGGAGACAACATAGTATAGAGAACTCACCACCCTTAATACATGGTAGGGCAGCAGTTTGCCATATAACCTTATAAAAAACTCACTTTATTCATCACTTTGGACCACAGTAAGAAATGCATTCATTTTTATATCTAGCATTAATTTTTCATTTTTATATCTAATCATTAACCAAATAAAATGAGAATAAAGGATCTTGTTAATATAATTTAAGACAGTATTATCGTCAGTAACAGAGAGCCAGGCTGTATTTGCTCACTGGGTGGTGCGTGCTGGAACAAGAAGAATCGCTTAGAAGTAAAGATCATCTTTTGGGGTGAAATCAACCGACACAGCTGCACAAAAAAAAATTAATTCATTTCACTATGTACCGTATCACTGTATATCGTTAAAATGACAATAAAAACCACTTCACTTAACTTGACACTACCTGTTGGTGATGCATTAGGAGTCCATACGGTTCCCTAACTACCTGTTGGTGATGCATTAGGAGTCCATACGGTTCCCTAACTACCTGTTGGTGATGCGCTAGGAGTCCATACGGTTCCCTAACTACCTGTTGGTGATGCATTAGGAGTCCATACGGTTCCCTAAGTATCTGTTGGTGATGCACTAGGAGTCCATACGGTTCCCTAACTACCTGTTGGTGATGCATTAGGAGTTTATACGGTTCCCTAACTACCTGTTGTTGATGCACTAGGAGAATACATAGTTGTTCAAGGCCTAATTTTAAAAATCAACTTTTACAACATACTAGAAAATAGCATACAATTCCTTTTATTATAAAATTCTTTTAAAATTGAATTTTACTCCTGTTGAAGAATGAACTCAAAACTTCCACTTTTCTTTATATACAACTTACCCACCCAGTATATTTTTTCTATGAATATGCATTACAATGGGCAAAAACACATGCGTTTAATTACACAGATACAATCTGGTAGCTCAGTGCTCTTTGAAGCTCTAAACATGAGAATTTCACTCACTTTATTCTGTGCACATTGATGTAACAATAAGTCTGAATCACTTAGGTACATGCTAATCTTTGACTGCATAATGGTTTGTTTGTAGATGAACCCATTATATAACCCATTATATAAAAGATTTATATCTGAATGTTATGAATTCTGTTAGAATTTATTATTTTTCAAAATGACTGAAGATAACCACAGCAGTGTCATCTTATAAAGGACTTGGTACACAGTAATTTCCTGGAGTATCTGAATTGTGCAGGATGAGAAATTTACCTTTCAGAATTTTGACTTACAATCTGTGTTGTACAATAAAATGAACATATGATGTTTTTTTATAGTATCACACCTAAATGTTCACGTCATAATAACAACAAACTTATAGTTACACGCTTAAGCTTTTACTTGCTCTATTTTCAGTATTTATTGTAAAAGCTAAGTAATAGAGTTTTAAATACACAAATGTATTTAAATTAAAATATACCAAATGTCTCCAGAAAAGCTTGTTTTAGTCAGTCCAAAGGGATGGAAGCTTGTAGCTGATATTACAGACCTCTGCCTCTAGCTGTCTTGTATAATTAGTAAAAATTCTTTGTGGTTGTGATCATTTTTTTTGTTACTGATTTTGTTTAGATTATTTATGTTAAAAGATACTTATTGTATGGGGCATCATGGTGGTGCAGTGGTTAGCACTGTTGCCTCACACCTCTGGGGCCCGGGTTTGAGTCTCCTCCTGGGTTACGTGTGTGTGGAGTTTGCATGTTCTCTTGCATGTTCTACCTCCGGGTACTTCGGTTTTCCCCCCTCAGTCCAAAGACATGCTGAGGCTAATTGGAGTTGATAAATTGCCCATAGGAGTGCATGTGTGTGTGATGGTGTGGGCTGGCCCCCTGTCCAGGGTTGTTCCCTGCCTCATGCCCATTGCTTCCAGGATAGGCTCCAGACCCCCCGTGACCCATTAGGATTAAGTGGGTTGGAAAATGGATGGATGCTTATTGTACTTTATGTTTTATATGACATATTAGTTGTATGCATTATCTCACTCCTTCTGTTGATAATATCATCTATACCACTGCTATTCACTCCTGTGGATAATCCTGCTTGTCATAGCGTTATAGCTACGAAAACTAACTGTGATGAAACTGTTAAAGTAGCAACTACAGTCACCCTCACTGACACAGCAGCTACCATGTTTTGAGCAATATTCCCACATCAAACCCCCAGCACCATGAGGGATTTTGTGTTAATTCTTTCAATGACTATTAAGTCACATACCTATATGTTGTTGATCAGCATAACAGTTTCTGAGTTTTATAGCACAAGCTTATGAGCTCCAGGATGTCCAGCGTTAGCCCCAGTCCTACAGCACAACAAAGCTAAAATTGTCCACATCTGGTTTGCGGCTAACCTAAGCCTGATGCTGGCCATCGCTGCCTTCTGATATGCAGAGAGGGAGAAACCCTCTGCTGGCCATGTTTGGTGTAGCCAACTTCATTGATGCATTTACAGTCGCATGTATTTAACAGATGTTTGTTAAACGAAGCAACATACAAATGAAGCAAATAGCAGATTACAAACATACGTGCTGTTGAGGAGTCAGCTACGCATAAGTCTAGCTAGGCCGAGCTTCCAATAAGTGCCCAGTTACAAGTGTAGTATAAGTATTACAAAAAAATGTTCTAATAAACTAAAATAGGTAAAGACTTCTGCTTAGAAAGATTAAAGATGTTAAAGATGGTGGCGTAATGGTATAAATAACTATTTCCTAGGAGTCAGCTTTGATTATTGGTTTTCTTAGTCATTTAATGGCTAAGGACGCATGCGGCCATTTCACATGTGCATGCTCTTTGTCCTCATGACATTGCTATATTCCAAGATTATTATGCCAACATACCGAATGATTAATTATTTCATTAACACAAACATGCGTACAAATTTATTTCATGACGTCCGCAATCACCATATGTGTGCATCATTGAGTCCTTAATGGTGGTGGATGAGAATAGGTGTCCTCCTAGGCTCAGTCTTTGGGCCCCTTCACTTCTCTCTCTATCAAATCGTCCAGTTGTACGACTCTACCGCCACTATGCTGATGATATATACGGTAGCTGTACCTGGTCTTCCTTCCCTCCACCTGCCTTGCTGACATCTCAGCTTGGATGATGGATTATTACCTCCAGTTGAGTCTCTCTGAGATTGAGCTCCTTGTCTTCCCTGACAACCCTAACCATCCACCATGACATCACTATATAGCTGTATAAGATCATCAATACTGGCCCCATCAACACCTGCCAGGAAGCTAGAGTAATAATAGATGATTAGCTATCCTTTGCTGATCACACAGCAGTTATCTCCTGGCCATGTAGGTTCACCCTGTATAACATTAGGAAGATTAGCCCTTTGTCACAAGGCCAATTCATACTTGACTTTTCTGTGTGTGCTGTCATTCGTGTACAGGGGGACATGACGTCAATTTCATCATCAGGGGTTGGATTCGTACAGCGGTAGACGGCTAGAGTCAGTGCACGTGTAGCCCAGATTTTTTTGCGCGGCGGTTTTTGTGCGTATTCATAGCGACTCGACTGTGCATGCGCAACATAATCGACTATATATTTCCAGCAGGTGTCAGTGCCAACTTTCATGGATCAGCGGTCAATGATGAAACGGAGGCAGAATAGGTGTCGTTATTGTAGTAGTTATGGTAGGCGGTATGAGGAGGGTCCGATGTACATGCATATCTAATGTTTCATGCTGTACAGACATTATGTCAAGGTTTGAGTGTCCGCCAAGGCTCCATGTGTGTGGAGTTCGCCTGACTTGGCAATAAAATTCCCAGATAATTTTGTTGTAAAGATTTCCTTTTTTTTTTTTCTTTTTAACTGCCCACCACCACCCCCCCCTCTTCGGAGGACAACTTTATTTTACATTAAATTCAAGTGTACA
>JAODKF010000002.1:7376697-7393287 GCA_026779585.1 Mormyrus proboscirostris
GGTGCACCTCCCCACTGCCCCTCAAGGCCCTAGTGTCGTGTGAAATGTGGTGTCAGGCCCAGGGGAGCAATAAGGGCACCGGGGCCAGATCCCCGACTGGCCCCGATTAGTCCCCATCCCCGACCCCGCAAGCTGGTAGGGGCGGCCAACCGGGGAGCTCAGGGGCGCCACAGGCAGCCCAGCAGCAGGGAACCCCCTCTAGTCGCAGACCGGGAGTGTCCCGCCCCACCACGCCCGATGGGACCCCAGCCGGCAGCCAAGGACGGGACCACCCCCGGCCCCCCGGCAAATGGGGGGCCGGTCCGGCCAGGAGGGGTGCCCCCCGCCCACCCCATTGTAAAGATTTCCAAGTACCACAGCACATCATATTACCATAAAACATTCACATCTGCAGCCAATTGTAGTATGAACACAAGCTGTGATGCTCATGTCCATTGGTTGCCAGGGTTGGGGCCTGTCACCCTCTGTCCTATTTTCTGGCTATCCTGTTTCCTCCTCTGTCAGGTAGCCCTTAGTCCTCAGTATGTGTGCTGCTGTGTGGCTTAACTGGATAAGTGGCTTCTCACTATTCCCCCCTCCCCCTCTGGTGGTTGTGAGGCCAAGGTCGGCCAGATACCAGCCTCACCTGTTGGTTATTTATTATTGTTTTATCCTTAGTCTGATATTGCTTATCCCTGTTTATTATTTGTCTTGTTTATGGTTCTCTGCCCCTGCCTTGGTTATGTTCTGTTTTACTTGTTTCTTGATTTTCTCCTAGTGTAGTATTTCCCCGTGTTTCTTTAGTTTCAGGTCTTTTAAGTTCCTTAGTTCTGCGTTCAGTTACAATAGTTACTTCACCTGTGTCTTATTGCTCTGTGCCCTCATTCATTAGTTGTTTTTGATGATTCGCACCTGCCTTTCGTTAGTCCTTGTTATCAGTGTAGTTAAGTGCCTGTCTTTGCTCATTTCCCTAGTTGGTCATTGTTTGATGTTGCTCTGTGTGTTAAAGTTATGGTGTGTCGCTACATTTTCCTAGTTCTGCTCCCTGTTGCTCTTTTTCCCCTAATTGTTACTTTTTGATATTTTTTTGTAGTTAGTTTCCCCAATTTGCTTTTGACCCTGCATGGTCCTTTTATTTTGTGGTTTGCCCCTTGGTGTTCTGTTTTGTTTAATAAACCCTTGCTGTTTCGGAGCCATAAGCGGATCATCTCCTTTTTCTCTGCCTGTGCCATGCTGTGCCGTAACAGTCAGCAGCCTGAAGGTGCATGCAGAAGAGTATGAAAGCATGAGTTGGCCTTTGGAATCAGCAGCTCATGTCTTGCATCACCCTGTGACCTTCCCGTCAAAGACACCGGAGGTGGTTAGGTCAGGTCCAGAAAGTACAAATCCAGACCAAGGTCTTATTTCAACCAACCAGTTGAGTACTCTGTGTCTGTGACTCTTTAAATTGAAACAGAACTAGGTCAGGATTTGTGCTTTCCACCTTTGTAAAACACCAAGCTTAGTCTCCAGCCCTACACCTCTTCCTGCTCTGTCGGTCTCTGCTGACTAGGTGAGGAATGTTCTGGGGAAACTGCACAGGCAGGGGTGCGAGGCTATGAATTAGTCCAGACTACCTTAAATCTGACAACATATCCGGTTGAGTAAGAAAGTTCTAGCCAGGTTCATTGTTAGCCATTGTTTGTGAGACCAGTTGATGACACATTATGCAGTATTTTGCGCAAACATCATACTAGCACCAATAAGCCACAAATAAGCAGCAAGTGCTAATAAACAGTATATTAACTACAGCTTTCTCCTCTGTTGATAAAGGGCATGGCCATCTTGAAATCTCAGGTTGAGACGGCAGAGGTTTCTCTGACTTTCCAAGTCAGAATTCCGACTTCAGGGGGGTGTTCCAGGTGAAATTTCCGAATGAGAGGACTTCTGAGTTGAAATGGAATATAGCATTAATTGATGGCAGTTTGTGAAGTTCTACAACTGTGTGTTGGAGATGGTGGTGAGCAACACTGGGGCACCACAGGGAACCGTCCTGTCTCCCGTCCTGTTTACCCTCTGCATGTCGGACTTCCAGTACAGCACCGGCTCTTGCCGTCTACAGAAGTTCACTGATGGCTCCTCCATTGAAGGATACATCAGCAACGGTGATGTCCTGTGTTCTCTGACTCTAGTAGGAGATTTGGTTGTATGATGCAACAACCTGCAGCTCAACACCAGCAAGACAAAGGGGCTGGTGGCATGTAGTGTAACAGGAAACTCCTAAGACCAGTGACCATCCAGGGGAAAGAAGTGGAGGTGGTGCAGGGCAGGTGGGGGGTCCACCTGAACTGCAGACTGGACTTGGCAGACAACACAGCAGCGCTATACAAGAATGACCAGAGAAGAAACTTCCTGAGGAGGCTCAGGTCTTTTAACCTGTGTGGCAAAGCTGCTGTGTATGTTATCAGTCTTTGGTGTAGCAAAATGCCTGAAGAAACTCATTAGGACGGCTCCATCACTGGACTGACTCTGGACTCACTGGAGGCAGTAGCAAAGAAGAGAAGAGCACTGCACCACCTGCTGACGTAGCACTGCACCTGCTGACGTAGCAGAGACGTAGCACTGCACCACCTGCTGACGTAGTACTGACGTAGCACTGCACCACCTGCTGACGTAGCACTGACGTAGCACTGCACCACCTGTTGACGTAGCACTCCCCATCCACAGCCATAAAACATCAGCCAACATCCTAAGTTGGCAATGGAAAAAGTCTGATGCAGTCTGTTTTTTTAAATGCACAATTTAATTGCCTTTCATTATTTTATTATTCAATCCTAACATTTCTTTCATTAATACTGTTTTTTCCCAGGAATCTATTTGTGTAAGTTTTAATATGTTTTCTCAATGTGTACTTTGTTAGCACGCAATTTGCATGTTTTCATTATATACTATCTGTGCACCTTGTCTGTTTTGCATAACATTTATGTTCATCTGTGCACTATGTTGTTGCTGTATGCACAAGAATTTCCCTCTGGGATCAATAACGTTAATCTGATCTGACCTGATTTATTCTAATCTAATCTATGTTCTTTTCATCTCTCAACTAGACTATTGCAACTCTTTACTCAGAAGGCCACCAGCTTGTGCTTATAAAACACTGCAAATGATTCGAAATGCGGCAGCATGTTGAGTATTCCATCATTCAGATGCTTTAACTGTACACCCCTGCCTGTCTGTCTTCATTGGCTCCTAATAGGTCCCGCATCAAGTCCTTCCAGAGCCATTAATGGAACAGCATCCATCTCCATTACCGTGCTGATCAAGATCCACATCCCATCTTGCCCTCTTCAGTCAGCTATCTAATTCCTCCACCACGTACTGTATTCTTGTGTATGGTCCAGGAGCATCTCTACTAGCCCAACTCTATGGTCGTCTGTGTACTCCAAAATTCTAGACAGGAGCTAGATTCCAAAATCCTTTCTTGTCTGTTTGCTGATTGGATGAAAAATGTAACCGCCCAATGTACATGACAAGTAGCCTCCTGTAAAAAGCAACTTAAGATCTAGCTATCTCACAAAACAGGCATATATTGCTTTCATGAATATAAGACTTAATAACATAAATAAAGAAATTCTGAACAGAAAAGACCAGCTAAAGAGAAAGTGTTAGAATAAAGAGAGTTGCTGCCTAAAATAACATCCCCTTTTCACCAGTTATCACAGGGCTGTTTTATTCTTTTTTTTAAATTATTTTTACAGTATATTGATATATAAGCTGTTAAAACCAGTGCTGTCAAATTCAAGCTGTTATTTGGTTGATTTCATTTTAAAAGCCAACAGATGGTCCAGAAGATGAAAAATATCATTTCCAGTTTTTTTTTTTATTTAAAGGCTAATACCTTAAAATGAAGATCTCTGCCGTTTTAAAGTGACAAAGGAGGCACTTTCAACCACTTGTGTAAAAGGGGCAGGTGTTCAGGCATCTGTCCCACAAATGACATCACATTTCATTGGTTAATAGTGCACAGCTTACCGATTCACCGCAAAAAAAGTAACACTAACATTAATAGCTGAGCCCCCGTCCTGATGATTTTATTTGCATTGGATGCTTAAATGAAAAACCTCTCACATTGCAGAGTGGTTCGAAAAATGCATGCTCAGTTTGAAGAGTAGGAGACTCAAATTCCATTCCATATGCACTCTTTGCTGATGTGACCGGAATATAAGCAGCAAAGGGTTCAAATATCACAAGCTGACATGATAGTATGAGCATTAATTTACTTTACCTATTTACAAGCATTAAATTGTCCTGAGCTCTGTTTTTTTTTTGTCTTGGCAACCCTACAGACGACACAATTTAAAAGTACAATAAGTCCAATTTTATGTGGATATAGTCAATTAAAATAAAAATTGCTAATAGACATGCTGCACATTGGCCTATACTTATCGCAAAGGCTGCAGCTCCAAATGGATGATGACATCATAACAGGGGAGGGGCTCCATCGCATGGCTGTAGGGGTGGAGCCTAATTCATCACAAGTACTCCAATGATTGATAACTGAGCTGTGACATTCCTACCTGTAGGGTTCAGGACTTTATTGTTTTAGTGCAGGGGTGGCCAATCTTATCCGCAAAGGGCCGAGGTGTATGTGGGTTTTCGCTGCGACTCCCTAATTAGTTTACTAATTTGAGAACTGATTGACTGAAGAGTCCTCACACCTGGGTTTGAACAGCTGACCTACAGGTTATCCCAAAAACCTGCCTACACACCGGCCCTTTGTGGATAAGATTGCCCACCCTTGTTTTAGTGTGACAAATAAGGAACAAGCTGTTTGAACTGAGATAGAATTAATAGGATACTGCAATAGAATGATACTTTTAATTGCGGGAGAATTAAAAGTTGGTGTCTTTTCTTAATTGAGAGAATTAGGATTCCTAGTCTACCAGTGTAGTATTTGTGAACAGAGCTAAGGGTGATGAATGGTGTCTTGTTCACCTGGGCTGGTACCCTTTCTTTAGATAAATATTGTGCTGAATTCTCCTGCAAAGAAGCCTTCTAAAGACTGATTTTTACTTCTATGTTGAGCGCATACCATGACCTACACCAGGTAGCCTATGCCGTGGCAAGCATTTATAATTCTCTGCTGGTGTGTCTGTGTTGCTCAGCAATTACACTGGCAAAACGCAGAGTGATACATTGTTTTGGATGTTGCATTTATTGTCTTCCGACCTGCAATATATTCAGTTGTTGAATCACGCGATTGAAGCAGAAAAAAACATTTAACGAGGTATCCATTTATCAAGTCTTGCATATATTTGTGTTGCTCCAAACTTCCCATAGACAAATTTGGGAAAATATCGAGCCTCTACAAACTTGCTTTTTATGTATCTTCTAAAGTTAATGTCGATATTACTTTTTGCTTTTTTAGTTTTGTGAAGTATGAATAAACTTATTGGAGGTAAGTGAATCTGGCGCTGTCATTATGAGTGCTTTGTAGACCTGTTACTATGATGCTCAGGGTGGGTCTTTTGATGCTAGATAGGAACAATGCTTCAATTTCAATCAGCAATATAAGTACACTCGGGATGTACGCTTTCTTCGCTCCCATAAAAAAATGATTGCTATCAAGCGAACCAATAACAGTTCTTGTGGTCTGCATTGCCATGATGTGTAGTTACATTTCTGGGTAGGTGCACATTAGGCTACAGTGTAGGGTGTAATAGAAGCCGTACTTACGGCGTCGATTCGACGGTGAAGTATAAATCAAGGATAGCCTTCCTCACAAAAAAGGACTTGAAAAGAAGTACGGTAAATGAAATTGCAACTACAACAACTGCATGCTATAAGCCTACTGATTAATCATCAGAAATAGGTCATTTTCCAAATAGGAAACCTTGGTTTTGGTTTATTTTAGAAGAATATATCAGCGCATATTTCCCTCACTTGAATGGTCTTCTAACCTCTGTCATACGTTTAAATTTTGCGGGTAACAAGGAACTCTGAAACCATGGCTGAGCAGGCTGAGAAGATCAATCAGGCTGCTGAAAATGGGCAACGGGCGACCAGGGAAGAAGGGACACAGCAAACACAAACATCAGCCTAATGCGGGATACCCTAATGCACATATTTAAACAAGAGGTTTAGATTAAGGAAGTGCTATGAGGATATCCAGACAAAATGTAGCATTCAAAACTCAGAGGATGGGTGACAGGCTTAGCCAGACTTTACAAAGGTTTGGGGAAAGTTACAACGCATGTAGCCAAGAAGCAGATATGACGGATGGTCAGTCAGTGTTTCCAAACAGATGCCGGAGCGTGGAGAAAATTTTGAAATTGAGAGATCGAGAAAGGAAATTACAGCTGAAAAGGTAAAGGTCAGAGAACTGGCTGAGGAATTAATGAAAGAGAAGAGTGAAAAAGACAGATTGCAAATAAAAAATGAAAAGCTGTAAAACTAATTTCACTGCAGCAGCAACTAAAGGACTCTGACGAAACAGCTTCTCCAGCAACAACCTCTCCAACAACAATGAACAAAGGAGACAAGACTGAATCACTTTACTCCTTCAAGCATTTAAAGCAGATTGATTGGCAACAATGTCACCATCTACTGACATTGCCATATGATGACAATGACAGAGCTTCAGACTCCAACGCGTCAGACAACAGCAGACAGGTGAGAAAAGCCGCCTCATCAAAGGTGAGATGTACACCTGTGATTGTCAAGCACAAACAGACTGAAGTGGAAGTAGTAAGTGAGGAGGACTAGGAGGAGACTGTGGAGAGATGGTAAGGTAAAAACATACCTTCCATGTAGGGCGTACCCACCAGCCATGCAAATTGACAAATGGTTGAAAAAATTGCCTGACACATCCAATCACCTATGCAGCGCTTACTGAATTCTTGAACGCTGTTTAGGATCTACAATATTCATCCACTGGATGGTGCTGTGATTTTAAATGTGAATTTGAGGGACACAGATCAAAATAATCTCACTGACAGTCTCTGCTGAGACAATACGGGGCGTTCACCATGAAAGGTCAAAGCAGGATGGGATGCTGCGCAGGAATTTCCATATGGCTTAGCACTTGCAGAGGTAAACTGGGCTAAAATTACCCTTTGCAAGTGGAAAGCACAGGATAGGAATGATTATATGAATATGAGGAATGATTCAGTCAGATTTGGCCGGAACCTTCTGAGTTGAATGATGTCAATGACATCTACATGGACATGGACTGCTTTTGTCAATGGACTTGAAGCTGAAGTGCCTAAAGCCCTTAAAATCCAATACGAAGACTGGGACTGTAATGGGACTGTATTTAATCAGATTGTTGAGTGGGCAGTGAGAATTGAGTACAATCAGGTCATACAACTCAAGGAAAAATTCCAGGGAATGAGCCAGAAATACACCCAATATGAATCATGCCTGGGACAGTGTTGGTTTTGACATAAGCCAGGACACTGGGCATATAAATGCAAGCAAAAGCTTGGAGATCACAGCAGAAGTGATGACGTCTTGGACAAAAGATTTCAATTGCTCATCACAGAGAGAAAACAAACATTCCCTAATGCTGTAGAGCCCCAGGGAAACTAGAGCATCTCTCCTGCTAAACGTGGTCCTTCAAAACCCCAATGAACTCTCTGTATATGCAAATATAAACAACGATAGAGCCAGTAGAGCTGAATTGACTTGACGGATTGATATCAAGAATGCTAACAAACTAACGATTCCTTTGAGCTGGGATTAAGTGAAAGCGATTGGAGTTGGAGATTGAAGAACTTTACAAGCTGAGTGGGACGGTCTGGTTCAGGTTATCTTAGTCTGATTTAGATGTTTAAGTGTAATGGAAAGCTAAATGGATGCATGTTAGCTGTTGTAAGTTAGCCAATTTGCTTCAAAAATAGGGAATGACTGGTAGACGTATTTATGAGTCCAGGAATGCTGAGTCCACTCCTAATAATCAACATGATCCTGAGGATAACATAATTCAACACTATGAAAAACAAATTAAAATACATATGACAGCCAGACATGCAAATGGGATTGGTGGACAACCAGACATGCAAATGGGATTGGTTGTCATGCTTGTCGAGTGATGACTCATCATGCAGTCCACCAATGATATCTGTTCCTAGTCTAATCGCAAGCTGCCAAACATGGGAGTGATTAACAATGATTTACTGATGACTGGCCTCAAGCATAACCAACAGACTAATTAAGATCATTCTCTTCCTGGTACAATATCCCTTGTGCATTAAACAAAATGGTACTATTTTTGTGTCAAATGTGAAAATAGTTGTATTCTTGTGTCAAATTGTGTCACAATTATGGAAAATAATGGTTTCCCCTGTGGTGGGTTATTCCCTACCTTGCGCTCCGTTGTTTCCAAGACCCTGGACCCCTGCCACCATGAATAGGACAGACGGGTATAAAAATTAGATGGATGGATGGATGGATGGATAGATAAATGGATGGATGGAATGGTTGTCCTAATGATAATTTCACTCACCCACAGATATAGTGGGTTTGACACAATGCCTAAAAAAAAACATTACTAGCTAATAAGACCACACTAGGTCTGCGAAAGATAAAAAAAGAATTAAAGGCTGTCAGAATAGTTGTTCTGTAGAACAACAACACTGGAGTATATGCTTTCTGCTCACTGGCATTGAATGCTTTCTTACTGTACATTGCTGACAGCCATGCGGATGTGTAGATTGTGGTCTTCGGTCTTTGAGGCATCTTCATAGCAGTCCATGAAGACCCAAACGTGAAACCTGATTCTTTATATTTAATTGGTTATATAATTTCTTAGGAGATATTAGTCTGTGTGTGGTTCTGTGGGGTAGAACAAAGATAGGTGCCTATAACTAGAAGGTCGCCATTTCAGATCCCAGGGTCGGCAGAGTGATGTCACCTTTGGGCCCTTGAGTGAGGCCCTTAACCTCAATTACTCCATGGACTGACTGACCCTGCAGTTGTGCATTGCTTTGGATAAAAGTGTCTCGTAATAAAATACAAATACTGGAAGACAATTTTTGAATGCATTTTTCTATCTTTATTTTGGATTATTTTTTTTTTTTATTTTGTTAAAATCTGTAAAAATGCCATCTTTTGTGCATCTTTTCTGTAAATCAATGTAAGTAGTTATGCATAACAGGACTGCATCAATGTATTTCTTATAGTCTATTAATTCTATAATACATATTTACCATGTTCCTTTAATTTAATTTTTGATCTTTTTACCCTGTAATTGTTAGGTTTTCTTTAAGTGTTTTTAATTTGTATTTCTTTTATGATGATAAAGGATCAAAGGGAGGAATTTTAGGATTCTGTTATATTACTTTGTAAGACAAGGGTAGCACCTTGTGTGACTTCTTTTATTCAAGCACACGATGGTAACATTAATTTGCAAACCAGCCAATCATCGCCTCTTACCATGTAAGTGTGACCAAATGACTAGGTGCCAGTATGTTTATGCTCTGGAAATAAACAAGCAGCAAACAAAGGACTGAGCAATCTGGGCTGTACACAGCAGCCTCTCCTGCACCACGGAACATCGTCTGCAAATAAAAATCTTCCTCCCAGAATCTCCTCTGGCTTCTTACTTCTATGGGTGAAGCAAGAGAATCTAAGATGCACTACAGGGAATATTTATATCACTGGAACTGGCTCCGGTGATCTTGCTTTCTGCGGCATCACATCACAGGACGTTGCGGCAGATGACTTTTCGCATGATGTCTGAAGACATTCTGGAATGCGTCTCCTACAGGCATCACATGGGCTTAGAGTACAGGACCTATCAGCCGAGACCTCAGAGGAAACTCCCTGTACCACTCAAAAAAAACCAACCATCCATCCAGGATGTAACAGATCTGCGTAGGAGAACCGGACTCAGGTCCAGGTGGTGAATTCAAATGCAAGTTTAGATCTCGGAGGCCATCATCACAGGATACTTTCGCATTCAGCGGTTACTGTTAAAAGACATTTCGTTAAATCTGCCTTTTATTGCCTTTTGGAAGTCATGTGATCCCCTCCAGCTGCCTATAATCCATGCCCAGCTCTGTTATTCTGCCGCATTTGTTATCTGGATTCCTAGCGACCCAAGAAAATGATCACAGCTGAGCCCTGGCATGACTTGGCATCATTAGTTAATAGTAATTAAGGCGCGGGTGGGGTGGAAGGCCAGTAATGAGTTCCGTATTTGGTGATGCAAGTCAAACGGGTCTTTTTTGGCACATTTTTTTTTCAGTTATGAAGGTGTTTAACTACAGGGACTCATGGCCAAATACTGTTTTATTGTTTTTAAAGACAAATGGGTCTGTTTGGATACACAGAAAAGTTGTTTAATGACTTTTTAGACTTTTCACGAGGCGAGTGGCGTGTATTTATCTGTTTGCAGAAGCACAGAGGACCCCTGTGCTTGCAGTGCCTACAGCAACTAGCTGGTGAAATGGAGTCAATTAAGAAGACAGACAGTTTTGCTGCAGTGACATTCATAATGTGGTCCCATTGTGCAATGCATGTTCCTGTGTTGTGCCCTTGAAATCTGTTATCGAACAGTCCATTGAATCCCATTTGAGGTGTATTCATTTATCTCCATACTCCTTAAAGCCAGCACTTTGATTACCGCCCCTGGTAACAATAGCTCCTTTTAAACCATTCATGTCAGAATGAATGTGTCAGTTTAATTGTGTGGGTTTTTTTTTTTTAAGGTATCCATGTGAATCCATGTGCATATGCGTGTTTTCTGATTTAAGGAGCTGCGTGTGTCTAGGATGCAGTGGCACTGTTTTTTAACCATTTATTCACTCTCCGTTTGTCTATGGTACACACTTATGGGGGTAAGAGATGGTGTTTTCGGAATGAAGGTCAGGTCAGATGTCATATTGCATTTAAATACTGATTTTAAATGTCATTAAATGCTGATTTAAATGTCAGCACATTAGCATATAACTGGTGGTTTTTATTTGTCTGCCATTTCATTCTAAGAGGCGTACCCCAGGTGTACTAGACCTGAATAATTCCACACTCTTATTTGTTTTGCATAAAAATCAACCTGCTTGATAATACTGCGATAATGCAAATTAACCTTTTTTCACCTCAATCTAATTCAGATAAGCGCACACTGTAGTGGACAGTGATAAAACGGTAAAAGGATAATGTTACAGTTTTACACTTATGTGCTTTCCTGCCCGCCTGTGTCACCGTGATGCTCTTTATCCTCAGTGACTCTGCGTGTGGACATTCCTGGTGGTTATGCTTCACCGATTGATTGTAATCTGCTGGAGCGGCCCGTGCGGCTTGTAGCCTCCAGGTGAAGTTATGCAGGCAGTAAAAGCGCGATGACCCATCTGGTGTGATCAGCTGGCTGGCAATTTCACAGGCCACTTAGTTTACAATGACGAAGACGGGGAGACTCCTCACCTGTTTTTGTTGTCTAGAACGTAACTGACAAGTAATATGTTACTATCCCCACCTAGTGGATAAAATGTATAAAAATTAGATATAAAGGGAGATAATGTATTACGCATTGGAGCAGGAAGAATTGCCAGAGTATAAATATTAACAAATAAATTTGTGCTGGAGATTATTTAGTCATTTCACAATTTCTGTTTTGGAATGTGTTAACCTTCATCGTGTGCAACCCTCAAAAGACATTGCTGGCAGGATTTTTAATTTATGCAGAACTAGGCTCTTTGTCCACAAGCCAGTTTTAGTCCTGCGCCCCAATGAGATTCTTCATTTTTAATTCCCATCCCAGCCGTTTGACTGCAGATGTAATCATATTCAAGTTCTCCTGTGAAACCCTGATGTCCTGAAGGTCCTAACCAGGTTTCAGGTTATCAGAAGTCTAGCTACTCTCAGAAGAAGCGATATCTGTCATACAACTTAGACTTTTACTAATTGTAGTTTTGATCAAAATGATTTCATTAAACCATTTTTCTGAAGCTGTGTAAGCCACACATTGCAATCCAGAATTCTTATAAGTTCCAAGAATCATGAATGAATGTCTTAGCTAAGTTGGGACAGGTGATGCAGATGAAAGTATTTTATAATTAGTGCTTTGCTAACTGTAGTCACAATCTCCAAGTTGAAAAGATGTGACAGTGAAATCAGGCAGAAAAGATGGGCACTCTGTATTTCAACATTTTTTTTTTAATTTTCTCCTGTGTGCTAAAATTAGCAATGATTAATTAAAAGAAGTATTATATAATTCAGTGTAATATTTATTAATAGCTCAGTCTTTTAAATTAGCTCAACCCAGTCTCCCTGAAATATTCATGTGATACATATACTGTATACATAATATGAATTATAAATGAATGCCAGTGTACAGTACACTGTATTTATGTTACTGTTCATATCCATTTATTTTTCTTAAATTACTGTGCAGCCATATCTCAAGCTACCAAAACGGTTTTCCGGATAATATTTGGTTTTGTGTGTAATATATGGACACAAACATAACAAATTAATATCATCCAATGAAAAACAAGAAAGTAAACAAACAAATAAATAAATTGACTTGACTTGCCTCATTTTTTAAGAATTACTATCACAAATAAATATGATTAAATTATTTATATATAGGTTTATAAAATATTATTAAATAATTTAAATATGGGTTTATAAAGGTCACTGCTGAGGGTTCATTTGATTCTAATCCATAAGCATCAGTTTATGCAATATTATTGCATAGGCTTCCATGTTTCATTAAGTCAACAAATTTCATATCCAAGTCATCCTGTAAAACTCTGATAACAGTAATTAAAATAAGAGGAGGTCATTCAATCCAACTCTCTCGATAAAATCTATCACTGAGTTGAGTTTGTCCCTCCATTATACACTCAAGAAACTGAACCACATCGCCACCATTCTATGTGAGTATGTATGTAGTTTTGTGTAGTTTTCTCTCTCTGTAGTTTTTCATCTACATCCTTGAATCAGTAGTAACATCAAAATAGCTGTCAGAGACCTTTTCTATTTCTTGTAGAGTTTAATATTGTTTTATATTTTTTTCTCGAAGACGTCTAAAACACATACCTCTAAGACAAGCTATTGCTGGCTCAAATGCAGTAGTTTACTTTCTAAAGTCTATTGACCTAAAATGTATACACAATATTACAAATCAAAAATGTTTTGAAACATCATTATATATCATATAAAAAATAGAGAAAAGGTTAATCATTAAGATTAAGTATTATATATTTAGTGCATTGTATAAAAATAGATTATTATAAACCACTAAATAAGTTCTTCTTGTAATCCACGTATAGAACCATACAATTTTGAAATCTCCGGGAAAGTGATTTGGCTCCTAAAAAAAAATAATAATAATAATAATAAAAAAATTGAACACTTGATTTGTAGAAATTTGCAGAAATTTTCCATTTAGAGTGAGCCAACGGTTACAAATGAATGCCTTTCACTGCACTTGTATTCCATAAATATCTTCCATCTGATCCAGAACACTGTAAAGTATGAAACACTATCTCCAAGTGGAATCAACAATAATATGATCTGACAGGAGACCCTAATGCGTTTTGTCAGCTAGCTTAAATTTTGTGGTTTGTCACTAATGCAGCGATTGCAGTGCAAGGCCGGCGGACGGGGATGAAGATCACGCTCTCCTTTGGCACTCATTCAATGTCAATCTAATCAGGCGCATGAACCTAACAAAGCCACCACGTATTGAAGCACGATGTCTGCTTTTTTTTTTTACAGGAAAGTTTCTCTTTCCTCCATCCCTCGCTCCTCCCCACATCTCTTCACACGTTGTTGTCATTATTGGCTCAGATACTGTGTTGGTTATACCTAATGGTAACCTTACACCATGCATTAGACGTCTGTGTCGCTTATCAGACTAGAGCTTTAAAAGATCATTATGAAATAAAGAGGCGATACAATCACCCCCTAAAAGGCAATCGACACTGCAAGCTTTAAAAGTGTTCTCCACCAATAATTTTTTTTGTTTGTTTTTTTGTTACGCAGATCCTTTGCGTAAAACTATTCAAGTACACAAGCAAAGAACAGATGCGCCTTACAGCCTGGTAACTGTAGTCACTGTCGACACAGATATTCGCTACAAAATTGCTCTTATTAGGAGACAGAATCTTTGTGCATGTTTGTCATTTTCCAACACCCAGCATAATTGCCAGATTGAATTGCTTCTCTGTGGGAGTCAGTGCATCACTGTAGAGAGCCACTGCGCTGAGAAAAGAGTAGAGAAAGAATGACTCTATGACATTGGCTTTCGAGTGTCAGCTGCCTGCCTCTGCTAGACGTGGACATTACACTGCCAGCCCAGGAAAACAAAACCGAGTTTAACTGAGGGATTCATATCCTGTGGAAAAGGGAGATTATCAGTCGTAGGATCCAAATTGCTGCACTACCACCAAAATAGACTCTCATTGCTTTTTTTTTGTAGACATCTCTGATCTTGACTCAAACATCTCGGAGCTGATTCAATTTACTGGATTAAGTCCCTCCACAGAGCCTCACTTTCTCCTCTCTAGCAATGAAATCCCCCCGTGTTTTGTGACAGAGAGATTACACTAAGGCAAAGCAAGCCACAAAATCCGGGGAGATATCTATCAAGTTATTTGGCCACTGAGGGTACCAATGAAATTTTACAAATGCAAAACAATGTAATCCGTCGAGATGGAATCAAAGCGTGCAGTTAGGGTGATATGTGCGCTTTTCTCATTGACTGAGATTAAAGCGGGTGGCGTTTGGTGTTGAGAAACGTGGATGAGTCTTTTCCTGGAAACGCTGAAAGTCATTCTGTGGGTCTTGCCTTCCTTCCAGCTGTCCCAGGAGGGAGCCCCAGGGCATGTCTGCACCTCATGAGGAGCAACTAGAGGTATGGTGTGCTGTGCAGAAGAGAACGGGGTGGGGGGGGGGGGGCAGCTCTCACTCCGCTGCAGATTAATAATCACTGAAAGGAGCAACACTGTGAAGGCTGGAAAGAATCACCAGCATTTTCCTACACCTGCTGAATCTCAAAACAGTACTTCAAATACAAACTTCATATTATTCCTTACACACACACAGACACACACACACACACACACACACACACACAGTCTTCCTATTTAAATGGGGAGAGTCCATTAATTTCTACGGGAAAAACTCTAATCCCAGTCACAACAACCTTAACCCCTACGCAGCCCTAACCTTAACCATAAGTAATCAACACAAATACAAGACTTTTGACATTTTTACTTTTACTTTTTTGATTGCATTCACAGATTTTTATAAAACTGAGGTTATCCAAATGGGGACCTCAAAAGATGTCCCCAAAAGTAGGGAAATTTCAGGTTTTACTGCACTTTGGGGACAATTTGGACCTCAGATATGATCTATGCAAACCCACAAAACACACACACACAACAATCAGCTATAACATCAAAACCAACAGCCTAATACTGTGTAAGTCCCCTCATGCCCCCTAAACGTCTCTGTCCCGTCCAAGCATAGACTCCACAAGACCTTGTGAAGGTGTCCTGTGGTATCTGGCACCTAGACGTTAGGAGTAGATCTGATAAATCCCCTAAGCTGCGAGGTGGGGAAGCCACGGATCGGATTTGTTTGTCCAGCGCATCCCACAGATGCTCGATCGGATTGAGATCTGAGAAAGTTGGAGGCCAAGTCAACACTTTGAACTCTTTTTCCTGTTCTTTAAACCATTTCTGGACAATTTTTTAAAGTGTGGCAGAGTGCATCATCCTGCTGAAAGAGGCCACTGCCGTCAGGGAACTCCATTGCCATGAAGGGACTGTGTGGCTTCTCTGTCATAGCCAGCATTAACAATCTGCACTCCAGCAGCTCTCCTGTGGGATCGGACCAAACAGGCCTTTTCCGGCCTTTTATTTTCACACAGGAATATGCATCAAATCAGTAAAAGCACCAGTTCCTGTGATTGTAGGGGAGCAAAGAGATAAAGAGCAGCAGAGTCTCAGAAACGAAACACATTTTCCGCATTCAGTTCAGCCGCCTGATAATTACTGTTAATGTTAAAGTTGGCTTGCAGGCCGCATCTGTCCTTCAGGGAGATAAATGTGTGTATGTCCTGTGCTCATAAGTACGCGTGACACATCTGTGTGCTGGACACATATTCAGACTGAGTGACTTTTATGCGTGTGTGTGCCCAGAATTCTGACTGGCATGTCAGAGTGATAGGAGGAAGCCAGAAGATGGCAGTGGTTGTGGAGTGGTGGCAAACTTTGAGTGCAAGGGCACGTACCTTCGGAGCCCCTGTCTCTTAGGGTGAAGCTCCCTGTAAATGATCATGCACACTACAGCCACAGCTCGCTGTCCCTCTGGCCTGAAAGGGTTTAAAGTCATCATTTCACGTTTTGCTGTCCCGCTGCATTCTCATCAATGGGTCTTGCTGACATCATGCACTTTGGGGCCGTGAGCTCAGCCATACTTTATACATTATTTGTCTCAGGAGAAGATTAAATGGGATTAATTACCATGGACCAACTGATAAATTAATACTGTAGAAAATATAGTGTGTACTTCATATTTCTGTTATTGGAAACTAGAGGACAGAGAGAGAGAGAGAGAGAGAGAGACAGATACATACATACTGTTGCCTTCAGCTAAAATTGCAGGCATGGTGTTTAT
>JAODKF010000002.1:7395953-7405999 GCA_026779585.1 Mormyrus proboscirostris
CCCTCTCCTTCACAAATCTAGGGGGGGGGGTGGGGGGGGAGCGGGTAGGATTGCCTGCCTATTCTGACCTTAATCCTTGAAATTACATACACACACTCAATCACTGTTTCCTAACACCTCCAGGGCTGGGGGTGTAAATACGGCGCCCATGCTGTGTGTGTGGAGTTTGCATCTCCTCTCTCTGTCACACAGGTTTTCTGTGGGTACTGTGCTTTTCTTCCGCAGTCCAAAGACATGATCTTAAGATAACTGGTGTTGCTTTATTGATCAGTGTAAAACACACAATTGCAAGTATGTAGATGTGCTATGATATGCACCCCAGTCCTGTTCCCTGTGCTGCCTGGAATATTTTATATATTTATATATATATATATATATATTTATATATATAGTCCTCATTCTATAATATACACTGACAAGCCAAAACATTACAACCAACCAAATAATGTGGACTATCTCATAAAACCAGGTCTGGGATATATTTGATGGTTAACTTTCAATCCTCATGGTCGTCATTTTGAATCCAGAAGCAATGGATATGGGTAAATGCCTGAGTGACTTTGATAAAGCCTGATGGTCATGGCAGTAATGCGTCACGACACAATCTGCATCAGGACCCTGCAGGTGATGGGGCTCAGCAGTGATGGGACGCCACGGGCCAGTCAGAGTAGCCATGCTGACCTCTGTCCACCGTCGAAAGTGCCTACAGTTGGTACGAATCCCGTTTTCTGCTGCATCATGTGGATGGTCGGACATGTGTCAAGCATCCGTAGGATGCACTAGACCAAGAATCGACTATGTAGCCCCATACATTGCAGGGTTGATGCCCTGTGTGAGGTTACGTATGGCCTCCCAGCACAATGTCAGAGGATCTTGGTTTTTCTCTTGGTAGGTACTGACTACAGTTGACTATGAGCACCCCACAAACCTTGCAGTTTCAAAGATGCTGTGATCCAGTGAAGATTTGCCCCATACCAAAGTCACTCAGGTCTGTCCCGCTGCCCATCGCTTCTGTGCCCTACATGTCAACTAAAAGTAGGGAGTGTTAGCTGACTCTGCAATATATCCAGGCCCTTGTCATGTGCCGTTTTTACGAGATGCGAGCCAATGTTATTTCCAACATGTGGGGATGGTCATCAAGTCACCGGGGTATACGTCTGGGGTATACTTCTGGGGTATACGTCTGGGGTATCTTATGTCATTGTCTATAAACAGCATTTCACTGAGCGAAGAAAGAAATCAAATGTTTCTTTGGTGTAGAAAAGAAAATTTAATGACCAAATGAGTGATTGGATAATAAATGTCTTCCAATTTCCAATGTGTAATTAATCAGTCATTATTGGAGAAAAAGACACAATCTCTGGTTAACAAGTGTTAACCAGTTTTTTCTATAAAAATTTCCTATGAGACGGAATTAGTAGCAAATGTCCATAAAATAAGATACGGAATGCTTTCGAACTATTACAAGTAGCTTTTTTGGCTAAATGGTATTACAGTGGTTTTATTACCTTGATAAAACCACCTAGAATGTTGATTATTATGCAATTTTTTGCACTTTGGCTATGAACACAGATGAGACCAGACTTATGATCTCGAATTTGTACTCCAATCACAGAGACAGCCTTTGGGGGCTCCTTCATGTAAAATGTTACTCCAGCTGAGCCCCCCAGCTATAAGTGCCTGGTGGATTTACCTGATGCGCTGCGTTTGACTGAAGAGATTAGCACTCTCTCGTAATGAGATCCGGAGTCGGCTCCAGGGGGAGGAGGGCGATGTGAGTCAGCCGGGTGTGGTTGCTGAGTTTCACACCACATGGGAAAACAAACACGTCAGCGGCCGTTTCAGTCTCATCAGATCGCTCATACTAAATTGTTTCTGTTTCACAGCGCTAAACGCATTTACTGAATAATTATATAACATAATTATTTAAAACATGTTCTCACTCCATGTGTCAAACACATACACCAGAAATTAGTCTGAAAAATATCGCTGCTACCATTCATATGAACAAGAACTGTCACTTTTTGTTTTTTTTAACTTTACTTTATTGCTCATTATTTTTCATACTTTTTTTTTTTTTTTTAGTTAATCACACAAAATTCATTTTATTTATTCCTATGTACAATAGTTACCCCACAACACCTTGCAAATTTGTAACAGCTACCGTACGAGAAATGGACGTAACATTTTCTGCCCTGTGATCACTGGGTCAGGCCTGTGTGCCTCTGATCACGAGGTGGCATAATTGCTTGAGGGGCTCCAGATAAATGGCCTTGCCTGTGCTTGTTCCGCAAGCTTCGCTCTCGACTGTATGTGCGTGCGTGCGTGCATCATAGGAGAGAAAATGGGATATGTAAAAAAAAAAGCACTACGGTCTAGCCCTACTTGTGCAAATTGCATCAGTCAAAGCATCAGTTCATTTCATGTTATATGGCAATAATCTGACTGGAAAATAATCTCAAGACAGCAAAAGAGAGGATATACAATTTCCTGCAATAATTAAAGTAGATGCCGTTACAAGAATAGGGAAGATGGAAAACCTTCTAGGGCTTCAAGGCAGACTGACTGCCCTGGTACCCTCCCAGCACCTTAGGCAGGAAGTGTGTTGTTGGAGCTAAAGTTCCAGGCTTGCTTTGGTAACACTACATGATGAGGCACAAATACTTACTGATAACTGAGTTACTACTGAAATACAAACAATGACCAAATGTAGACACTACTTGAGATAAAAGATGCATCATGATTCATTAATGATGAACAAACATGAGGTCAGTATTTCACTTGTGTCATGCATGACTTGTTCATTCTGTAGGTCCTTCAGTGGTTCACAAAGGTTTACAGAAGTAAGTTTCTCATAATAACTGCTTGGCTTCAAAGCTGCATTGCGATTCATTAACTGTGAACAAATATGAGATCAGTATTCAACCTGCGTTATTTGTGACTTTTTCCTTCACTAGTTCACAAAGGTTTACATAATTATGGTAACAAATATAGTAACTGCATGAGATAAAACGTGCGTCATGATTCATTAATGAATTAACATGAGATCACAATGTAACTTTTTGGTTAATTAATACACAATTGATAGCATAATACTATATTATTTGTGCCCCGTCAAGTGTCACCCTTTCTTCCCTCCAGTCATCTGTTAGGACAGCCAGAGATGATCATCAGGTCAGCTTCTCATTGCATTTGTGGTAAAGCAAAGCCACAGGCCTCGTAGCTATGGTGACCACCTAATCCGTGTCGGGGGGAACTATGAGCTAGAACAGGGTATGTAAACTACCATTACAATTAAAAGGATCTCGATTTCACTTACAGTAAGCACTGAGTTTGTGCTGTGTGCTGATTGGTCAGTCTCCTATAATCATGCACGTGTCACTGATGTTATTATGAAACAGCGGGATGAGTCTTTCAGTGAAGGAAACACACCAGTCAACATATAAGGAGAAATAAACTATTTAGCCAAGCACAGGAACCCTTCAATGATAAAGTAGTTTGTAAAACCTGAAGTAGCTCATAGTGTCCCCCCTGACATGGATTAGGTGGTCACCCTTCTCATAGCTCACGCTCTGTTGATGTTTGCTGCAGGGTGCAGACAGCACTCAGCCATGAAGGAGAGGGATGAAACAATGGCAGACAGACAGAGCTACACAAAGACGTGGCTGAGCCTCTGAAAAACTCCACTAAATGCCTCCCGCTAAACCAAAGCTACCATTATCCATGCTGACACACTCATACCCTCCGTCAAATGTCGGGCCTCCTGAAAATCTCCCCTTTCTCTTCCATTATGGGCAGTCCTGATGACAGACAGTTATAAAGATAGTTATAAAGCAGAACGAGAACAAGTCTAGGTAAGCTAGACAAAAAGAGTAGGGCTTTAGTCTGGAATTAAATACTGAGACTTAAGGGGGCATCTCTCAGCTGGTAGACTGTTCTATAAACCTGGAGATCTCAGCTGAAAGTTCTATGTCTAAGAGTTTTAAAAAATATTTCGAAAATTACAAGTAGGCCGGCATGTTGAGATCTGGGAGAGTGGATTGTACATATTAATCAGCTCCATTAGAGAGACGGGGGCCTGACCTTTCAATGCCTTATAAGTGAACAGAATAATTTTGAAGACTTAACTGCAAGTCAGAGAAGAGACATCAGAACAGATGTAATATGGTTGAATTTTCTGCTTTTTCCTGCAGATGTGATTCATGCTCTCTGAAAATGAGACATTGCAGCAGTCTAATCTTCAGTAGACAAATGCACAGTTTTTCTGTATTTTGACCAGTCAAAAATCACCTGAGTCAGTTTTTGAGCTGTAGGAAGCACGTCTTAGATAAGGAGTTAAAATGATTATTATAAGTCGGGTCATCATCTTATTGTCTAGGTTTTGAGCTGACTTGGCAAAACAGAAGTTTAAACCCTCAGCAATAAGTGCTGACAGCAAGATATTATTATTAATGTTTTTACATACAAGTAGAAGCACTCCGGCTTTTTCTGAGTTCAGAGGCAGTTGTCTATTTTTGTCTCAATTGAATGAAACAGTTTACTAAGGAGCCTACAGACATAATATCCTCAAATCTCCTAGCAGCATATAAATGAAAACTAAGTATGTGAAAATCTGAGTTTAGTTTCTTAAGCTGAGGTGTGACCAGGCATGTTGTTACAGATTTTGGGCCTCAACCCAGACCAATCATATTGTGTTCCAAATTTTTAAGCCCCCCCCCATGGGTCTGGCTACAGCCATTTTGAAAAATTCAGAAACAAAACCCACTTATAGTGGTATATTATTTTATGCATAGGCTACAGACGTGGACTGGCCTTCAAGAAATTTGAGAATTTTCCCAGTGTGCTGGTTTTTCTTCCCCAACACGATCATGATCGGCAAAATAAACCAAGGGGTACTCCCCAGGTCAGCAACAAAGTAAACAAGGGGTACTCCCGAGGTCAGCAACAAAATAAACCAAGGGGTACTACTCAGGTCAACAATAAAATAAACCAAGGGGTACTCCCCAGGTCAGCAACAAAATAAAGCAAGGGGTACTCCCCAGGTCAGCGACAAAGTAAAACAAGTGGGGCCGCTTCAACAGCAAATTCCTGGGCTGTTTTTTGTCGCCAGTCCACTCTTGGTAGATGCTATAAGTAGTTTCACAGGTAGTAGGTTCAACCAAGACAAAGTTGTTGAGATGGAGCTTGCATTGTCTATTGTGTTCAATCAGAATTCAGAGATGGCAAATTAATTTGAAGTCTTTTTTAAGTAAAAACACATTAGTATTATTGACACTATAATGACTAATATGGGTGTTATGCTGGCTCAGAATGTGGCACCAAAGCCTCATATCTTCCAGATGTGACATGCAGACATGCAATTAAGCAAACTGGTGTCTCCAGATTACCCACGAAGTGCATGCCCTGGAATGGACTGGCTTTTTATTAGAGTAATGCGCAGAGTGAGAAGAGCACAGTTGTTTTCTGTTCAAGATAATGCTGATCAGTCTGTGCAGACAGGAATAACTGCACTTCAGTTGCTTTCAATTTGGCGTTTGTTTTTGTACAAGGTATTTCATTCAGGGTCATACTGAAGGATACTAGAAGAGCTTTTACAGTTATAAATGAACTGGTTTACTAGAGAAATAATTATATTTTTGGGTAACACTTTACATTAAGTGCACCTTCATAATGTATTCATAAAACATTCATAAGCAGCATGCAAGTACACCTTAACATCCTAACGTCCCTTAACAGCTTTAATATACATTAGTAACAGTTATTACACTATTCTACAAGTAAAATGTTTGTTATTATTACATAATGTTTGTTATTAATGTATATTACAGCCGTTAAGGGATGTTAGAATGTTAAGGTATGCATACATGATGCTTATGAATGTTTTATAAATACTTAATGAATACATTATGGAGGTGCACTGAACGTTTTATGAATGCAATATAGAAGCATTATGAAGGTGCAGTTAACGTAAAGCTTTATCCATTTTTGATATCAACTCCACAAGTTGCCAGAAACATACAGAATCAAGAGAGGAAGAAGCTGTCTGACTCATCATAAACATTTAATGCAATGACTCAAATTGCAATTTTGTAACAATTCAGAACTGACATCAAATTCAGTTTAGCAAAGAATTACAAATATGGGTTTGTCTGCACATTGGCTATCCGTGCACGGTGACCCCCAAGCTACGGAGAGCAAGATGAGGTCAGCGAGGAGAAGCATTCCAATGTACCTGTACTTGTGCAAATGGCAAATAAAGCATGTTTGTTATTACATCACATATTACATCAAACATTTGTGTAAAAATCACAAACGTAAAACCTAAAATACTACAAATACTACATTTTGCAATAAAGGGTAAATATTCTAGGACCGTGGTTTTCATTTATTGATCTTAAAAATAATAATGCCATCGTTTAGAAATTATGGGGGGTGGGGGGGCTTGTTAACTGTGTTAGGGTGCATGTTATATTCTCATATTTCTTTACTGGTCTTGTTGTATGGAATATTATTTAGCACTTTATGACTTAGCGAATGTAATCATTGGGACACTATTAGGAAGATGTTAATGTAACCCATAGGAAGTGTGACCTTGTAACCTTTAGAAAAGGTAGATCAATTACTGCTGCATAATGTAGTCAAGATAATTGTGTATCTGCACCTTATGTTAGCCCCAACATTTCTGTATCTGCATCTGGTTGTATGAATATACACCTTAGTTAGCACTGCAGCTTATCACCATGACGAAGGCCAAGAAATACAATTGGCTGTGGAGCTAAGCACCACATGGCCAGGTGAACCCACCAAGGCATGCTACTTTTCACCAGTGAAACTCTCGGCGAGATCTGGGCTTGTTGCCATAAATGTACAAAGAACATTATAAGAGGACAATCTTGCTTCAGTTGTGCTTTTCCAGAAGGTTTGGCCAATAACAAATGATTGGCAGGTCTATCACAGAGAGGCAGCAAAGTAATTGGACCCCAAAAGACAGGAAATAATGAGGGAAACACATAGGGGTGTGGAAACCTGGGAGGAGAAACACAATGGTGGGAACTGGTCCAGGGAAGATGCCTGGGGCGTCCCATGTGACAAATATCTTGATAAAAGATATGAAATGTGTATAAAAATCAGTGTAATTCAGCATGGGACACACTTTTGCAGAGTGTCCAGACTTGGATGTAACCCACATGGATACAATAAAAGACTGACTTTGGAATTATACACAAACCGCTCCAGACTCCTGATTTGGCTCTAAGGGATTGACCACGACAGCTGCTGGAATCCTTACTGAGCAGGACTTTATCAGAACCATATTGACTAGAAGTTGTTACTCAAGCAACTTATACAACAAGCAAATAAATCATAAAAAGGTGCATGTTCGCACAATTTATACAAAGTGCCTAAAGAGAATATTTGGTGATACTGCGGTCATCACAGGCGTGCCTGACACAGTCAGACTATATTCAGCTTCATGCATCATTTCTCATAACACTTGGAAATGTTTGTTAGAGGTTCCCTAGCTAAATAAAACGTGACCGGTAGCATTGCGCCTATGGAAGTGAATGCGGTTAGTTATGGTTTAGTAGACTACTTCTCATACCCATTTGAAACAAACATATTGGCATTTTCTAATCACACTCAAGTATTCACAGTAGATCATTTCCCCTGATTAGTTGTTTTATATATTAGCTAGCTTTCATGCATTCTTTTAAGAAGGACATCTATAAATAGTAGAAATTGGCTAAATTTATCTGCTGATGTGTAAATGAGCTTGAAACATAATGAAGTGAAAATGGATCTGTCATCAATGATGTAACATCATCTGAGAAGATCCTGATTTACATTTCACTGCTGAAAATTACTATGGTAACTAGAACACAGACCCATAATTCTTTTGAGCAGTATCGTTTTGCAATCACATGATTCTCTTACTATTAATGGTATAACACAGCATTTAATGCATTTGCTTTTACATTCAACATTTGTTCATTGAATTCACAGCTCCCGGTGCTTTGGTTGACTCCCTTAAAAGAAATGGCCCATTATACAAGTCAAGAGTTGTGTAGGAAACATGGCCAGGTCTACGGCACCCCTCCTCCCCCCTCACCTCCTCTCCCCAGTTTCCCTTGTTCAGTTAATGACCTTTACAGTTCTGATCTGGCACTTTCTCTTTTATGAGTTTCAATATCATAAAAGAGGAATATGGCAGTATAACTGAAATTGAGCTATGAACAAACTCTCTGGCTGCCTCCTCCCACAACCCTAGTAGCACACCAGGCCAGGATGTTACTGGGATCCTGGTGCAGGTAGAATGATGGTGGATTGGTGGGGTAGCATCAAGGGCGTCCAAGGGGACATGAACACCCCAACAGGTTCCGGGGGCCCCGCACTGTTCACCGGCCCAAAAACCTACTGGCAGCTGCCCACTATGCAACATTTATTGGTTTTTGCTGGTTCTATCACACTGGATGATTTTTTTTCTGACATGACTTACATACATCAACTCATTCCATTAAAAGAAAGTTAAACATGTTAGTGCGACATGATTCCTTAACACCTCGAACAACCGAACCCATCCCATTATACAACATTCTCAGGAGATCTATTTATCTGGGGAATATGATCTGACAGCTACCAATCTCCCTGTCTTTCTTTCCAATCACCAAACCTTAGTCCCATTCACCATGTTGTCAGGAGAGGCGCTCAGGACACTGTCTACATGCATTTGAAATACAGAAACTGTCTACAAGGTTTCTGTCTACATAAAACTCATATGATTGTGATATTTATATTTTAGCGATTGTTTTCTTCATAGCGGATCATCTCACAGCATTCTTCATGCCATCTGGGCCGTCTCAGCAAACTCTTGAATTAACCTTCTTTGTTTTTCTTTCTTTTGCCCTAGAGCTGCACATGAATAATTAACCACCCACCCGAAACACACTTCAGTAATATTGACATGGTATTGGATGTTCTGGTTCAAATATTATTTGTTTAAACTTCACTTAAAACTTCATGCAACCTTTTAATAAAAATTAAAGAGCTTCTAAATTTCACAAGGACAGATATAATACTATGAGTTTACATTAATATAAAAAAAAGTTATGCACTACAAAAAGTAACAAGGAATTAAACCACCGGCATTGAACGATAAAGAATATGTGATACAAAATGTATCAGTATGCTGTTCTTGTACTTGTCATGTTCCTAAATGAGCACTGTTTTTGAGAGTGTTCTTCAAATATATCAATGCAAGCTTCTTGGTTGCCTGACATAAACATTCATTTCTTGTCGTAAGTATTTTGCATTGTCTGTGTTTAGGTATTACTTGTTCTCACTTTCTATTACAGCATTGATTCTGTATAAGCTACATAAGGCAATGAATCTTACTTGCATGCCTCGACTCTCTGGTATTTTACCTTGTTATGCCCTTGCAGTTCCTCTCCCACCACTCATTACAGCATGTGTACTGATCAGATGGATTATGTAGACAGTGTAGTGGTCATAAAAACCTCCCAAAAACTTCTGGGATATAGAATTTATAGGTATTTGTTGTTATAGTTCATGGATGGGGAGGTAGCCTGGACTATACTCAGTGAAGATGGCTTGCTTTTGTATTTTTATTTTTCATACTTTCATTACTTATAGCACAAGGCTGGGAAGATACCCTGGATGAGGTGCCAGTCCAACAATGAACACACACTTACACATCAGGGTAGTCAGCTGGCTGGGGTGAGTAAGTTTACACATGCATTTACATGTATGTAACACTTGTTACACTGTGAATAGTCTGCAAGGTTTGCAAACTCCCCCAGCACTTTTGATGTAACTAATTTTTGGTTAATAATGGAATAATATAGATTTGCTGTAAGATTTTTTTTGCATGAGTGTGAGAGTCTAAAACCGTATCACGCAAGATGTTGCATGAGTATGAGAGTCTGAGACTGTGAGTATCACGCAAGATGTTGCATGAGTATGACAGTCTGAGACCGTGAGCATCATGCAAGATGTTGGATGAGTATCACAGTCTGAAACCGTGAGTATCA